>OY856188.1:172346132-172376132 GCA_963693315.1 Diogma glabrata
TTTTAATTGTTACTTAATTTGTTTTAAATTAATTTATCATTTTACTGACAATGTCAAAATTCCTTTTTATGTGAAAAAAGTTTTGTGCTGTCTCAAAATATGTAATTCAAATTGTTTGTTTTTTTAATTTTTTTAATTTTATTTATTTTTTTAATTTGTTCTAAATTAATTTATTATTTTATTTAAATGACCATAGTTTAATTTTAGTTTGATATAGTTTCTGTAAAAAATTGTTTATAATTTAGAAAGAAAGGTAATTATTTTGTTTTGTAGACTTAAAGAAAATTAATTACATTATATTGTACATTTTTGTAGAATTTTTGAAAATGGCGTGGAAATTCGTCGAAACGTAAAATAAGAATAATAACAACGAGCCAAAAACCAAAAAAATTGTCTTTTATTATATATATATATATATATATATATATATATATATATATATATATATATATATATATATATATATATATATATATATATATATATATATATATATATATATATATACATATATATATATATATATATATATATATATATATATATATATATATATATATATATATATATATATATATATATATATATATATATATGTATATATATATATATATATATATATATATATATATATATATATATATATATATATATATATATATATATATATATATATATAAATATATATATATATATATATATATATATATATATATATATATATATATATATATATATATATATATATATATATATATATATATATATATATATATATATATATATATATATATATATATATATATATATATATATATATTTATATATATATATATATATATATATATATATATATATATATATATATATATATATATATATATATATATATATATATATATTGGTATTTGATATTAAAATAAATTTATATATAATATTTTGTCTAATTATCCAATTTTAAACGTATATTATATGTTGGTTTTAATCATAAATGATTAATTAAAATGTTATGCATACATTGTTCATCTAACATTACAAGAAAAAAATCTGGATTAAGCTGTTGCGTATGCGAAAATAGTTTTCATTCTAAATGTTTGAGCTTAACTAAAGATCAATTTGATCTTATAACTTCTGGTGCAATTAATGGTTGGATTTGCAGCACATGCATTCCATTAAAATCAAGAAAATCAATTGCAGTTCCTGTTCCAACTGTGGTTTCTGATGAATCTCAGAATGAAGCACATGATATAAAAAGTGTGCTTACTAAAGTTAAAATGGATTTAGATGCAATAACTACTTCCAACAAATTATTTCAAGAAACTGTTGATTCATTCTCCAACCTAATTGACGGCTTCAATATTAAACTGGAGAATTTGGAGAAGAGAATGAAAATTCTTGAGCATACTGTGAGTGTTAATAAGAGTATTAATACTAAAGTAATATCGCTGGATGATAATGAACGCAGCTTTGACCTTGTTGTTCATGGCATTCCTTTTAAAGCTGATGAAGATTTATCTTATATTAAACAAAAACTTCTAGCTTACTATGAAGTTTCTTCAACTTCTAATAATATTAAAAGTATTTCAAGGTCTCTTAAAAGGAATTTGACAACTATTCCTGTAATTATATTGAAATGTGACGATATTTCGACAAAACAAAAAATTTTGGATGGCTTCAAAGCTAAAAAACTTTCAATGAAAAGAAATAGTATTATAAGTGATATTGGCTATGATTTATCAATTGATAATGGTCGTAACACCTTCTACATTACTGAATATCTTAACCCTTACAAGCAACAACTACTTTTAAAAGCCAGAGAGTTATTAACTGATAAACTAGCTAAATATGTATGGGTTCAAAATGGCGATATCCTGGTAAGAAAGTTCGATAATGATAAAATCACTAAAGTTACATCTGCTGAAATAATTCAAATTTTACGAGATAATTAATTAATTTCCTATTTTTTAATATTATTTAGTTTAGTTGTTTTATTTCATTTTATTCATTTTATACATAGTTTTTATAATGTTATTATCAATTTACTACCAAAATGTTAATGGTCTTAGAAGCAAAACAAATGATTTTTTTAAAAACTTACTTGCGTCTAATTATGATATAATATGTCTTACTGAAACATACCTAAATGATAACATTTCTGATAATGAATTATTTTCTAATCAATACACTGTTTATAGAAGGGATAGAGATCTTAATCTTTTTCCTAATAAAAAAGATGGTGGGGGTTGTTTGATAGCAATTAATTCCAAATTTCAAAGCTTTCGTTTACCATTATGGGAAGTTTATTTGGAGGAGATATGGGTTTGTCTTAAGTTTAAAAACAAAAAATTATATTTGAACGTACCTTATATTTATCCTAATGCAACTATCTTGGATTATGATGGTTATTTTGAAAATATCAACAATATTATAAATACACACAAAATTGATTCTAACTTTCTTATTGTTGGTGACTTCAATATACCTAATATTAAGTGGTCATTTGTTGCTGATATCTTGGAACCAAGCCTTTTAAGTGTCACTAGACCAGCTCAAGCACTTATCGAAACATTGAGTTTCACTGATATTACCCAATTCAATCATTTAACTAACAAATCTAATCGGATTTTAGACCTGGTTTTATCCAATTTGCATGTAAGCAATGTTACGGTAAGCAATCCTACGGATGTGTTATCAAAAATTGATCAACATCATCCACCGATTGAAATTTCAATAAATCTTAAAAAATTTGATCTCCTAAAAGCCGATGAATCTGTACGCTTTAATTTTTACAAAGGAAATTATGATGAAATTAACGTAGCTCTATCTGAAATTAATTGGTGTCATATGTTTGGAAATAAAGATGTTGATCAGTCAGTTGATGCTTTTTATGATGTTCTTTATCAGTTAATCAATCAATTTGTCCCTAAATTCAAAATTAAATCTAGTAAATATCCCATCTGGTATTCAAAAAGTTTGTTAAAAATGATTGAATTTAAAAATCTAATTCATAGAAAGTTTAAAAAAACTGGTGAACTTGATTATTACAATATGTTTTCTTCTTTGCGGAGCTCTGTTAAAAGGGAAATTAATGTATGTTATACAAATTATTTAAGTGATATTGAAAGTTCCATTTCGTCAGATCCTAAAAAGTTTTGGTCTTTTACAAAAAAATTAAAAAAAACTAATGCTATCCCAGCATCAATGCGTTTTAAAAACAATATAGAAAGTTCAACCAAAGGAATTTGTGATCTTTTTGCGACTTATTTTCAATCTGTGTACACCAGTACCCATCTTAATTCCACACCAACATTTGCAATAAGTGATATCTCTTTGGAAGATTCTTTATTTTCTGTAACGGAAGAAGAAGTACTAGCGGTATTAAATAAACTTGATCTAAATAAAGGTTTTGGAGCTGATCTAATTCCTCCTATTTTCTTAAAAAACACTTCTGCATTGATCTGTCAGCCATTAACCATTCTATTTAATAAGTCTTTTGAAAATAATGTTTTTCCTATTAGATGGAAAATAGCTAAAATCATTCCAATTTTGAAAACTGGTGACAGTACTGATGTAGAAAATTATAGACCAATTGCAACATTGAATTGTTTCAGCAAAATTTTCGAAAGAATTGTTCACAACAAACTGTTTGACTTTACTAATATTAATATTATTAAAAACCAACACGGGTTTTTTAAGAGTAGGTCAACTCTTACTAATATGCTTAACTATACGGAATATATTTATGAATCGCTTGACTCTGGCGTTGGTGTTGATGTCATATATATGGATTTTTCAAAGGCCTTTGATAAAGTTAACCATAATATTCTCCTTCAAAAATTACGTAATTTCGGTCTGAATCTAAAATTTATCAGGTGGGTTGAATCTTATCTAAAACAAAGATCTCAATTTGTATGCATTAATGACTATGAATCATTTTCTTTCTGTCCTCATTCGGGTGTACCACAAGGTTCAATCTTGGGGCCTTTATTGTTTATTTTGTTTATTAATGATATTTGCTTACGCTTGGATTGCAAAGCACTCCTTTTTGCTGATGATTTGAAAATATTTAAATCAATCAAATCCATAGCTGACTGTATAGCGCTTCAAAATAATCTTAATAAAATATATGAGTGGTGCAAAAGTAACGATCTATATCTCAACATTAATAAATGTTTTACCTTTAAGCTTAAGCCTAGATCTTTTCAATTACAATTTATTTATAATATTAACAATTTAACTCTATGCGAAAAAGATAGTATTCGTGATTTAGGCATTATTATGGATAACAAATTAAAATTTAATATACATATTCAAGACATTGTTAACAAAGCTTTCAAAATGCTTGGTTTTGTTATGCGAGTGTGTTCAAATTTTCGTTCGTCTAAAACACTTATTACAATTTTTAATTCAATAGTTCGTTCTTCATTAGAATATATCTCGCCGGTCTGGAATCCAAAATATCAAACTCATATTGATCATATTGAGAGGGTTCAAAGGAAGTTTACTAGATTTCTGAACTTTAAATTAAGCTTCCCATATCAACCATACAAAGATAGATTAAAACGATATAATATATTATCATTGGAACAAAGACGTACTATTGCTGATCAAACAACCCTTTATAAAATTCTTAACCATAGTATTGAATCAGATTTGGCTAGTCTAATTCGTTTGAATACCACACCTTGTTATAATACTAGGCATTCGTACACTCTGTATTATAATACTTTTCTAACTAATCTAAGAGTTCATTCACCGTTGATTAGATTACAGTACAGCCACAACGTTAAATTCAATCAAATCAATTTGTTTTGCTCCAACTTAGTCCAGTTTAAAAGAAGCCTTTTACAAATTGTTAAATTAAATTAAATTAATATTATTTTCTTATATATTTTAAATTCTAATATTATTTATTTTATCTTGTGTTAAACATTCTTGGTTTATTACATTAAAATTATCTTTTTATAAACTAAATTTAAACTTTTTATTGTAATTTTTTATATTATTTTTAAATATTGTCTTTAATTTGTATTACTTTTAAATTTAAACTTTTTATTGTAATTTTTTATACTATTTTTTAAATATTGTCTTTAATTTGTATTACTTTTATAACTAGCATGTTATTGGAAATATTTCCGTTTGCTAGTACTTAAATTGAAATAAATAAATAAATAAATAAATAAATATATATATATATATATATATATATATATATGTATATATATATATATATATATACATATATATATCAATGATTTTATTTCTCGACATGTACCTCCAAATCACAAAGATAATGTACAAAATATGCTTACGGAGAGAGCCCAACAACTGTTCACGAAAGAGACCAACCACAAGCTGTCCTATACTGATAACCTTATTGAAAAATTCTACAAGCAAACCGTTTCTTTCACAAAGCTCCACAAAGAATTAACCATCCTTCCGTCGGACAAAGGTAACCTCACGGTCATTTTATATACTTCTGACTATAAAAGTAAAATGTTGTCTCTGGTTTCCGATTGTTCTACTTATGTGAAACTTAACTCGGATCCAACTGCAACCCTAATAAGGAAAAATAACGGTTTTGTCAAAAAGTTACAATTGATCGACGATTTCAGTGACAGCATTAAGTTTAAAATGTATGCAGATACATCATATCCACCTCGCATATATGGGCTTCCCAAAGTCCATAAGGTCAATGTTCCCCTACGCCCAATTGTTTCGAACATTGGTGCCCCCTCGTACAATTTATCTAAATACATCAATCATATTTTGCTCAAGATCACTAACAACTCTCCTTTTAACACTCTCAATTCGTTCGAGTTCAAAAAATTTTTGTCAACGATCAGAGTTCCACAAAATCATTCATTGGTATCATTTGATGTCGTATCCCTCTTCACCAATGTTCCTATTGCCTCTGCACTAGCGTCGACTCAGTCACGGTGGCCCATGATTGAAGAAGTTACAAAAATACCATACACTCTCTTCTTTGAAATAATTTCTTTCTGCATCAAGGACGCATCATATTTTAAATACGAAGACAACATCTACAAACAAATACAGGGGTTAGCGATGGGTAATCCCTTATCACCAACTTTGTCGGACTTTGTCTTAGAGGATCTTTTGATTGAAGGTTTAAATAGTTTACCGTACCAGCCTGTTTTCCTTAAAAAGTATGTTGATGACATAATTTGTTGCATTCCCACGAACCTGATTAACGATACCCTTTCTCACTTAAACTCTCTGTCCCAGTATATCAAATTCACGCTTGAGGTTGAAGTGGAACACTGTATAAATTTTCTGGATATGAAAATCGAGAGATTACCTTCAGGCCTTCTTCGCACCGATTGGTACTACAAATCAATGGCATCCAACCGGATTTTGAATTTTTATTCGCAGCATTCAATTGACACCAAAGTAAACATAGCTTACTCTTGTTTTCATAGAGCTCTGTCTATCAGTGATACTGTGTTCCATAAGAAGAATATTGACCTTGTAACGAAATTCCTTGTTAACAATAACTATCCATTAAATTTAATTAACAAACTGGTAACCCGGTTTTACCATAAAAACCATAACAATCATCCTCCTGGAGATACTATAGCATCTCCTACTACCGACAAACAGTATTTTTCATTCCCACACATCCATTTTGTTCATGAATTTTTCAAAACATTTTTCAGCCTCAAGTTTCCAGATTTCCAATATGTCAACAACTACTCGGGCTCCCTAGGCAACACCATTTTTACGAAAACCAAAGATCGATTGGCCCTCTTAGACAAAAGTGGTTTAGTTTACAAGATCGACTGTTTGCATCCGGGTTGTTCAGCAGTATACGTTGGACAAACGGGAAAAAAACTTGCCACCCGCATGTATCAACATGAGCTATCAGTCAGAAACCAACAAAAAGATAAAACCAAAGGGATTCCTTCTACCACCAGAACTGCAGTGCTTAAGCATATATCTGAGAACCCTGGTCATAATTTCAATTTTAATGAACCTACCATTCTTTCCAACCAATCCAATTACCATAAAAGATTATTTAATGAAAACTGCTACATTTTGTCTAACCGTCCGAATGCCATCAACCTAACCTCTGACCCAACTGATTCAGTCTTGAGTTTCGGCACTGTGAGCCTATTAAAAACCATGTTCCCGGTCCCAAGTTACAATAATCATTCTAATCCAATTCCAATTTCTCAAGTGTCCTTTCCTTAATTCCGAATTCCCAATTGTCTTTTCCTTATCTAAACCCGTTTGTTTTTTTTTTAAAATTTTTTAAATTCTTAAGTAACTTGAACTCCAATTCACATTCATTTTCATTTCTCATTTTCCAAAAATTTTGTTTCATATACGGATTTGTGAACCATCCATTATCGACGTAATAAATGCCCCCAACATGAAGTTGGTCACGATTCGGGTTGACATCTGGTGGACTACATAAATAATATATACAATAATTTTGTGCATAAATTTTACATTGTACAATGGTATTGTCATTATATATACTCGTTTGTTTCGGCGGTAAAAATTTCTATTGTTTTGTGTGTCGATGTGGGTGATCAAATACATGATTTTGTTACCAAACAGGTTTATATATATAATAATGTTATAAATCTATAAATCTTCATCGTCACCTACATAGTCAGTGTTTTCAATCATACCAGCAATTTTGGTTGGTTCAATGTATTATCAGTGCCATTAATTTTATTGCATCAATTAGTTTTATATTTTTATTTTTCAAACCAAGTAGTGAACCATTGTCTTCCTTTTTTAAACATTATATGTGTTTTTTGAGGTTTTAAAGTTTTCATCAGATTGAATCAAGGGTAACATCAATTTAACTAATTAATCAAATACATATGGCTAAAAATTTTCTTATTTAATTTTAGTCCAAATGACACAAACCTCCATCGTTTTGTTCGTACAGATAGTGTTGTTCGTACAATCAATGATTTCCACATTTTTTACCAGTAATGTTGGTTATGCTTATGTATATTGTCAATGTCCAATAATAACAATTTTATTAGTTTTGTAAAAAACTTTTAAAGACAACTAAAAACTATTTCAAATCCTGTCAATTATTGTATATGCTGTGTTGTAAAAGTTTTTTAAAGTTTGTAAAAGTTTTTTAAAAGTTTTTAAAGATTTTTAAAAGTTTTTAAAATAGTTCTGTTCTAAGCTATTGACTTAAGGGTAACATAGGTGAACTAATTAATTATATACATGTAAAACATTTATATTTTATATTTTATATTTTTTTATATTTTAGTCTTGATAAAGGCAACAAAAAACTGCCGAAACGTCGACCAATACAATCAAATAAATTGGATTTTTTTAAAATTATACAACATTTTAATGAATCCTAAGCTATCTAAACCTAACATCAACATATTCTGCTTTGGTTTTGTGCACTCTTTGGTAATGATTTAAAATCAATTCAACATCGGAAGGCGCCTTCGAAAAATAAATTCTAAACCACATCATATATATATATATATATATATATATATATATATATATATATATATATATATATATATATATATATATATATATATATATATATATATATATATATATATATATATATATATATATATATATATATATATATATATATATATATATATATATATATATATATGTATATATATATATACGTATATATATATATGTATATATATATATATATATATATATATATATATATATATATATATATATATATCAGTGGCGTTTTCTCTGGGTGTTCTAGTCGTTCGCCGAACGACTTGAGAAATCCATAAAATATTCAAAATGGCTAACTAAAATAAATTCAGCTTTTAATATTAAAAAAGAAAGAAATACTTTTCTTGCAATAAATGAAACAAATGTTCATATTTTAATAAGCAAATAGAAAAAAAATACAATTGTTTGTGTAAGCCATAACATATTTAATCTACACTGCATAATACACAACAAAGAATAATTTCCCCTCAAATTCATGTTCATTAGATTTATGAACAGAAAAGCAACCGAACCCAATTCCTTGTCTCGCATATATAATTCATATACGCAGCTTAAATGAAGCAAAAAGGAGAATAACTTTTTTATATAGAATAAATGCATTCAAAATGTTCGTAATTTTTACAGAACCCAATAATATTCAATGTATACATGTTTTTATATTTTATATTTAACACTACATACGCATTAAATATTCACTTACAATACACAATAGCAAGAAAACAAATGGAATGAAGTAAATACTAAAGATGTATTTGTTTTAAAATAATCGTTTTATGTTCGTTTAAAAATCAGAACATGGTACGTAATACGTTTTACATTGATTTTAACTGTGTTCGATTTGACTGAAGCAATTGATACAACTGAAAAATTGAATGCAATTGTTGTTGGCTATTCAGTTGTTTCAGTCAAATAAAGGCAGAAGAAAAATAAATGGATATTTGTGTACTTTAGGTTCAAAAACGATCTATTCCACTTTACGAGTTTTCAAGATAAATGAAAAAAACTTTTTATTTTGAAATAATTTACAAACTCGGTGATTTTATTGTTTAATTGGTTTCTTTAGGGATTTTCCATTAATTTGTTTGAAGTTTAAAATAAAGTAGGTAGTCAAGTTAAGCTGGTATATTAGAAAACATTTTGGAATAGAGACGTTTTGAAACTTACACAATGGAATAAGTTCGTTTATAACTTATTACTATTGGAAAATGTATTTTTTCAAACTTACATTTTGAAATACTATCGTATTGATTGATAATTTGGTTTTCTGCCAAACCGCCGACTTTTCTAATTTCGAAACCAAGAATATTTTACAACGTTGGTTGATTTTAGATAATGCAATAAAACAAAATATTGATTTTTGATATATCTGTATTATAGATGTTATATCTTTTTTAAAATAAATAATAATGAAAAACTATATATGACTATATATGATAAACGAAAGGCATTTAGCGGCACTCTCATGGTGGCATTTTTGGACCTTGTTTGACCCAAAAATATTTTCTGGAAATGTTGTGGCAAGCAATCTCTTGGATAACTTCGACAACTGGCTATAAACGGGTATCGGTTAAGAGGCTAGAGCCTTAACACTGTTCAAATCAAAGTGTTATAACGGCTGTTTAGGACGTAAATTTCTATCATTTTTCAAAAAACCAGATAACTGAAATAAAAAGCTTTTTAGCTATCTGCAATCAACAATGTACAGGTACAACGAAATTTTGCGGTACTTTCACTGTCGTATTTTTTAACCTACACCAAAAACATTTTCTGGAAATATTGGGGCAAATAATCTCTTACTGGCCGTACAACTGACCAAATCCGGTTACCAGTTAAGGGGCTCGAGCTTTAAAGCTGTATAAATCAAAGCATTATAACGCCTGTTTGGGACAAAATTTTGAAACAAAATTGCTGGATATTAAATATTTGAGTATACTTCTATTCTTGTTTGAAAATGCTAAACATCTGCAGTGAAGGGCTCCAAAGTAATCGGTTCCAACAAAAACCAACACCACCAAAAGTTTTCATCAGTTTTTCTTCACGTAAGAACTTGGAAATGGTCGAAAAATCTCAAATGACGGTAAAAATGAAAAATTTTTAATTATTGCAAATGAATGAACACAAAAATTGGTTTTTTCCTGAAACAATGAATAATATGATATGTCTTTGTTGATTTTAAGAAGCTGACGTTCTGAAAGAAGCTGAAAGAAGAAAACGTTTCTAAGTTGCATAGTTGTACGTTTCCTCATAATTAATTTTATTTGTAAAGTTTGTTTGATAATTCTGTTTGTAATTAGTGTGTTTACGTAAACTAATCTGATTAATCCGATTCTACAAAAATCTGTCTGACAACGAAATCTACCTATTTCTTGCGGATATCCCACCGCTTGAACTTTGCCAGATTGAATTCAATCGGATTCAATCACACACCGCGGCTGTTCGCTGACAAACTGATTAGCATTTACTTACTGGATAATGGATATAAAAACTGATGCAAGCTGCAATAAAAAATCTACCACTTTAAAACAAATATCACGATCGACTGATATTTGAATACGAATATTTTGAAATAAAGGATTTCGGTGCCAAACGCATATTTTGGAATAGGCATGTTATGTTTTTTAAAGACATGATTCTTATTGGAATAGATTGTTTTTGATTGCAAAACAATTGAAATGGAATAGCTTTGTTTTGTTTCAAAAGCTATGACGTAATAGATTGCTTTTGAATCGTAACTGGAATTTGTCACCCAATTTTCTCAGAAATAGATAAACATTTTTAAATTTTTATTTTACTGATATGTTCAGTTTAATGGAAAGAAACGAAATCAATTAATACATAACTCAAAAATTTTAAAAAGTGGAATTGATCGTTTTTGAACCTAAAGGACACATTTAAAATTTTTTTTAACCGACTTCAAAAGAGAAGGAGGTTTATGTTTAATTTTGAGTTTTTTTTATGTATGTTCACCGATTTCTCAAAAACGGTTTGTTCGATTTGAATGATTTAAATTTTATTCTATTGAGGTAAGTTTCGAGGTGGTCCCATATTTTTTTCAATATCGTGAAAAATACTGTTTTTCAGAAAATCGAGAAAAACTGTATATTTTTATGTATATTCCCCGATTTCTCGAAAACGGCTCATTGTGTTCTATTAAGGTACATTCAGAGGTTGTCCCATATTTTTTTCCATGATGTGGAAAAAACTATATTTTTTATGTATTTTTGCCGATTCCTTCGAAAAAGCTTATTTTATTTGGTTGGTTTGACCTGCGTTATATTGCTATAGATGCCAAGGTAGTCCTAAATAATTTTTCTTGATAGAAAATATTCCGTTTTTTTATAAAAATCGGAAAACCATGATTACTAGATTTTCATCGATGAATACTTTCCGGGATTTTAAGTTATTGCATCAAAAACGCATTCTGACATGCTTGCTAACAGACATTTGCTTTTATACACTAAAAATTAAAATATAAAAAATCTTTTAAAAAAAAAAATAGAACCGATTTCAGAAAAAAAAAACACAAGGAGTGAAAAATAACTCAATTGTGGCTTAGAGATAAAAATTTTGTTATATCTAACTACAGCCAAAAAAATTAAGCCTTTAAACAAAATTATTATATTATAGAAGTTATTTGTTATAATAATTTTTACAATAACTTTTTTAATATAATAACAACTATAATAATTGTAATAATTATAATAACAAATAACTTCTATAATATAATAATTTTGTTTAAACTTTAAAGGCTTAATTTTTTCCCTGTTGTTAGATTATAGATATAACTAAATTTTTGTCTCTAAGCCACAATTGAGTTATTTTTCACTTTCTTGTGTTTTTTTTTTCTGATGTCGGTTCTATTTTTTTTTTAAAGACTTTTTATTTTATTTTGAAAACGATCAACGTAATATAATTTTTCAACAATGCGAAACTATTACCTCAGAACAGTAATAAATTGTGTTGTTTAGCCAAATATCAATAATTTAAATTGCATGGTGGTAATTTTCTTAAATTTGTAAGAGGATTTAAAAATTATTTTAATACAAAGACATGGAAGAGACGTTTTGCATCATTAACGATTTGAAGGCAATATCTTTTGCTGGGCGAACTATAGATGAAAAGAAATGTATATTACGAAATGGAAAGCCTGTACCGGAATTACCAAATATGGAAACCAAATGCACTTCAAAGCGACAAACATTCACTCGGCGTTTAATAATTTCCAGTTATAAGCCACCTGAATGGTTGACAGGCAGCTTACTTTTGAATAAACTGTTTTACTGGCCTTATGTATTGTTTTACAAAACAGTTAGAAAAGTCTGTTTGGAATTTTGACGGGTTTTCGAATTTCATTTAAGCATTGGGATACAAAAGCATGGAAAAAGTAGAACTTAGATTACGAATATGTAGGCATTTAAAACATTGTGGACTATAAGATTAGATTTAATTTTAGATGAGCAAAGTCATATATCAAGACAAAATTACAATGAACTGATCAGACGCAACAGAAATTTGTTAAAGATCTTAATAAATATTGTTTGTTCATTGTGTAAACTCGCATTTAGAGGCCATGACGAAGACACGAAACATTATAACTATATACAATACACATACTATAAATACATACATATTATAACTACATAACTACATTCAACAAAAACGAACACCTTAAAGAAATATTCAGGAAACGCCACTGATATATATATATATATATATATATATATATATATATATATATATATATATATATATATATATATATATATATATATATATATATATAAATATATATATATATATATATATATATATATATATATATATATATATATATATATATATATATATATGTATATATATATATATATATATATATATATATATATATATATATATATATATATATATATATATATATATATATAAACGATATGAGATATAACGAAAACGACCGGCACTCTCACGGTCGCGTTTGTTGAGGTAGATAAAAAAAATCTCTGTGCTTGTGTGTTCTAATAATATCTTGGACAAGTTCGTGAATCAGCAAAATCCGACACGTGGTTAAGAAACTAGAGGCTTTTTTCTGTAAAAAAAAATGATTTTTTAAAACCGTTATAACGGCCGTTTGGATACTAATATTTCAAAAAATTAACAAATTTAGAACTTTTGGAATCTTTTTATAAATTTAATTTAAAAATAGACCTCTGCAGTTAGAGGTTCCTGAGTGAGCGGCTCCAATAAAAAAGTTTGCAAAAAAAAATTTTTTTTTGGAACAAGCGGCACTCTCACGGTCGCATTTGTAAAGCCAGATCAAAAAACCTTTCCTAAAAATGTGCGTTTTATTAATATATTGGACAAGTTTGTAAATCAGCCCAATCCAACACATGGTTAAGAAACTAGAGGCTTTATACTAGAAAAAAACTCTGTTTTTTAGATCCGTTATAACGGCCGTTTGGATTCTAATGTTTTTAAAAACTTCATAAATTTAGAATCTTTGAAACCTTTTTAATCAGTTTTTTTCAAAAAAAAGACCTCTGCAGTTAGAGGTTTCTGAGTGAGGGGCTCCAACAAAAAAGCTTGTAAAACACAAAATGCGTTTGAATCAACCGGCGCTCTGACGGTTGCACTTGTTGAGCCAGATCAAAAAACCTTTCTTAAAAATGTGTGTTTTATTAATATCTTGGACAAGTTCGTAAATCAGAAAAATCTGACACATGGTTAAGGAACTAGAGGCTTTATACTAGAAAAAAAAGTGGTTTTTTTAATCCGTTATAACGGCAGTTTGGATCCTAATATTTTTAAAATTTTCATAAATTTAGAATCTGTAAAAACATTTTAATTTGTTTTTTATAAATATAAACCATAAATTAGCACCTCAAATAACGGTAAATAAAGGATGGAATGTGTACTTCAAATACCGAAGAATAAATCTATTCTTCAAATAATGATGAGCAAATGGTGAATAATAAGTATGCAAATATCGATTATTAATTAATTGTGCAGCACTATAACGATGAATAATTTTTGCATCTAAAAAATTATGAACAATATGATGAAATTTGCACTTCAGATAAGAATATGAGGAAGGAGTTGTTGCCACAAACAGCAACGAATATATAGTGCACCTAAAATTATATATATAAAGGAAATGATGAATATAACATTTTATTTGTAGATACTAATTAAGTTGCATTATGTTTCATTAATTAAATCACAAGAAGCAATCAAAATAATCGATTTTTTCGAGAATAAGAAGTTTTTTATTTGCTCGAACCTAGATGCTAATTTTATTTGATGGAGGCATGTTTGTTTTATATTTCGTGTTTTCTTATATGACTCTCACAAATAACCCTGACACCTGACAAAATGACTGTCGGAAGCAAATGACACCGTAGAGTTATGATTTTTGTTCTTTATTTTACTATCGCTATATTACAATATTACTATTAATAATTATTTATTTTAAATAACTGACATTGGTAAAGAAAATAATTTAGAAGACGAAAAGGTTTTGATAATTGTTTCCATTTTGTAATTATCATTCTTTTAAATATTTTTTTGTTATAAAGTTAAAGTTTAAAGAAATTAATTTGTTATATTAAATAAAGAGAAAGTTTTCATTTAAATTAATATAAATTCCTCAAAAAAATAATAATAATAAATATAGCTATGTTATAATAAAAACGACTAAATTACATAAATACATAAAAATAAATATGTATTAGGTGTTATTAATTATAACTACATATTTCCATATTTTTAATTATTTTTATCCTTTTGAAATTTTATTGTTTTTTACTTTTTTCTTTTATATTTGGAATTTAAATTTGACGTCTTAAATAATAATGCTCCTAAAAAAGTTAAGTCATCGGCGTTAACTCTAGTGCTGTAAACGAATAGAAAAGCGTCAAACTTCAGGGTTATGAGTAATAAACAAACAGTATATTTTGATACCAGGTGTCACGAAGTTATGTCCGAGTAATAAAAGAAATAACGCATATATGTTTTAGTTAAATATCATTGTTGTGTGGTTATTTCATTTTTAAATAATTAATACATATTAATTTTTTAAAAATGAAATAAATAAAAGAACCAACTAACCACACAACAATGATAAATATAAAATACATATAAAGCAAACGTGCCTCTGTCAAATAAAATTACCGTCCAGGTTTGAGCAAGTAGAATAAAAAGAAGGCAATGTTAAGGACTGCCGATAGAAGTGAAAACTTAAAACTGTGAAATAGCTGTGTTTTTTGTATCTTCCAATTATTGTAGTTTTGCAAATTAAAATTTCAGAATGTTTCATGGAAACTACTTTATCAATGCAATTTTGGAACACTAGTTTTGTTTGGCTATAAATTTCTTTTAATTACATATTAAATCCACCAAAGTGCAATAATTAACTTGAAAATATTCCATTATTCAAAAGAATAATGACTCAACTTTGTTCTTATTTAAATTTTTGCGAAAAATATAAAACCTCAAATAAATGAAACAGAAACATAAGAAAATTTATTTATTTTTTCTTATGGGATTTCTTATTGTAATTGTATGGCGTGAGAGTGCCATGCATTAGGTCCAGAGTTTCGAACCGGAACCGAACCGTAAACCGAAAACCGTATTAACCGAAATTTTGGGCTGAACCGTAACGTAACCGAAACCGTAATTTTTTATATGTAATGAACCGTAACCGGAACGAAAAAATCATTTTATTTACGGTTTATGTAAAACGGTTTGCAGTGAAAAAACAAAACAAAATTCTAACAAAAAGCTGCTCATATATTATGAGTAAAAGATTTTCATTTTGCATGTAAAATTTGCTATAGGTACTAATATTTTGGTTTCTAATCTATTTCAAAATTTATTACATTTTTTTAAAGTACCATGAAACCATGCAGCAAATTTTAAGAGGCATATTCAACGGTTTCATAAAAAAGAATTTAAAATTTTTAAATGTCTTAATATATCAGCAAAAGCTTCATGTAAACGAAATCTGTCATCAAAGTTAAGCTCAAGTAGTGTAATGACGCTTACTCCAACGTTATTAGACATGAAATTTAAACCCCAAAATATTATGGTACCATGTCTGAAAAACTTCTTACTGAAGCCTGTATCGATGTTCTAGATTCAATAATTACTGAAGTTGTTTCTTTTGAATTTTTGCATAAGAACACTTAAAATTCTTGGTTTTGACATCGGAGCTGAACCGGAACCGAACCGAAAACCGGAACGAAAAAATACACTAAGGAACCAAACCGAAAACCGGAACGAAATAACAGTCGGAACGAAACCGTAAACCGAAACGGAAAACATTTCGATTCGAAGCTCTGATTAGGTCAGTATAACGCTAATTACATAACAACCCCTAAGGTTAGAAATTTGAAAGTCTCTTAGGTTATAAATGAAAAGTGTGTCTAAAATAAAATATGAGTTTAAATAACATAAGCTCATAAATGAGGAAAGCATGGCCGTTTTCGTTTATATTCGTTTCAATAGGCCTAGGGTCTCAATTTCTCAAACTCTTAATTAGGATTCCTTTTTTTAAAATTTTGGGAAGAGTTATCTTGTATCTACGTGAGCAAAATTTTTCAAATGTGAACTTGGTCATTTTCATCTAGATCAAGGACAACAAAGTTTATTAAACTTTAAAACAGCTGATTTTCAAGGTTGTCATTCTCATATTATTGATAAAAAAGGTTCAAATATTCAATATTTATAAATTTTATTTAAACATCATGATTCAAACGGCCGTTGAAACGCCTTAAATTATTCAACTTTCAAAGCCCTAGCCGCTTAAATGGTACCCGTATTTGGCCCGTTTGCGAACTCGTCCAAAAATTATTTGCCTGCCACATATAGAAAGGTGTTGTTCAAAAAGTGCAACCGTGATAGTGCCGCTAAATTCCGTTATACCTCGTTTCGAAAAGTTCATGAACCAACAACAGTTGAAGCTACAACCATTGATGATATCTTTTACAATATTCATGATTTAGAAGCTGCCGTGATTGAAGCTTTTTTCAGCCACCATAAACAGATATGGGTAAATGATTAAACGCAAACAAGAGCAGGAGCTTAGCTAAGTTGTGCTGCAACTACTCGCCTTTTGTCACAAATGCATAAAGTTTAATGAATATAATGTTGATTGTATAATTTATTTAACAAATTCATAAATAAATTAAAGAAACTTAAACCTGTTTATTCATTGTTTTTAAAATTATTACTTATACTAGATTTCAATATGGTGTTAATTAAAATGTGCACTAGTTTGATTAAGCAATGTTTAGTATTATATAGTGTGAATTGGAACACAGACCACAGTTTTAGTATTATATTTTAATATAGATCTTACGATAAAGAAAGTACTTTAGTTTAGATTTAATATTTTTTTTTTTTGAAATATTTTGATGTGTAACATTTAGTTTTTGCATGCAATAAATATTTTCGCAGGTGAAATATACAATTTAGATGAATATAAAATATAATTACACTCTAAGAAAAATTCACTACTATAATAGTAGGAAATGGGTTGCCTACTATAATAATAGTAAAATCCTTTGATGTGTAAATTACAAACTTCACATTAAATAATGTGTATAATACGTTCAAGCATTTTGTGTAAAGCTGCGTATTTTTATTTGTGAAAAAACATATTTTTTGTGAGAATTCGCAGAATTTTTGTAAAAATACTAATTTCTAATATGTAATATATTTAACTTTTTGTGTGTTTTTACACAAAATGTGTATTATTACAAATTGTAATATGTGAATAAAAGCATTATATGGCACTATACATATGTGAAATATATAAGCATTTTGTATGGAAATTGTGAGGCTCTACAAAATATGTTTGTTTAAATTATAATTACATATTTTATTTATTAACCATAATAATTATGTACATTTGTTTATTAAAATTAAATTAATAGTTTATTAAATTTATGATGTTATGAATTTGTGATTTCACTGTAAACTGCCAAATCGTTTTTCAAAAATTTTCTGTAAAATAAAAATTGAGAGATAAGTTTTTGAAATATATTTATATATTAATTATAAATCTTTCAAAAGTAAAACATTATAATATTTTCTTACTTATGATTGCAATCCATGGAGTATTATTTTTATGTATGTGAAGATCCGTTTTTCATTCCGTGAATCGCAAATGAATCGCCAAACTAAGAAACTAAATAAAATTATTTCAATTTTTAACCTAATTATTTTGAATTAGGCATAACTTAACCTTTTATCTAACTAATCAACTTATTTAATCACTTTTAGCTTGATTTCAATATTTAATTTTTTTGATTTCGTTAACACAACCGTCGTAGCACGTCTTCCAACAGACATCGTTCGATACTTATGCCAAATGAATAAAAAAAATGATGCAATAGGTTGTAAGTACTTTTCCAAATTTTATGCGTAAATTCACACACATTAGGTGCTTTAAAATTAAAATTACACAAAAGAAATGTAAAATCGCACAGAAATAGTTGAACTAGCGAATTCCGTGTAAAAACGCCCTTTGTGTGTAAAATAACTGAAAATTTTACCCAAAACATTTGCCATTCGTTTTTTTACATTTGAAATCGGTAAATTTATTAAAAATTTGATAAATTATCTACTATTATAGCAGCGATATCACAATTTAAAAAATATGGAGGGGCTGAAATCTCACAGCTCTGAGATATCAAGACTTCGGTCTGGGTTAAGGATTTTGATATAGTTTTCGGCAAAAAACTTTTATAAGGACATGGTTTTTAGTTTTGGGCAGCGATGTATATCAAACATAACTCTTTGTTAAAGTACAAGTATTTTTTATCTCTGTTTAAAAATTTATTACAAAACTAACACGAAACATCAATACGTTGCCGGAAAATTATAATCAAAATTCCAAAAATATTATTAAATTAAATAAAATCAAACTTTTTCAAAATTCCAAAAATATTCCAAAAATTAGAATAAAATCAAATATTTAAATTTTTTCAAAATTCCAATAATATTTCAAAAATTCTTAAATATTCAAACTTTTTCCAAAATTCTAAAAATATTGCAAAAATTATTACAAAATCAAAAATACAAACTTTTTCAAAATTCCAAAAATATTTCAAAAACTATAACAAATTTAAAAATTTCCATGTCCAATTTGATTTTAAATTACATTTACGTCATAAAATCAGCTACATTTTTTTTTTCAAAAAAATTGGCTGAAAATAAATGAAATCATTTTTTGACACACTTGACATTATTTTTTGACAAACTTATAATGCCATAATTCTCTATAATAATAATAAAACTTCATTTCAAACAAACAATAAATTATATTTTTTTTTTCAAAAAATTAGGTAAAAAAATAAATAAAAATCTTTCTTTTGACACACTTGACAACATTTTTTGACAAACTTATAATGCCATAATTCTCAATAATAATAATAAAACTTCATTTCAAACAAACAATTGATTTTATTTTTTTTCCAAAAAATTGTGTACAAAATTAAATAGAAATCTTTCTTTTGACACACTTGACAATTTCATTTCAAAGAACCAATTTTATTTTTTTCCAAAAAACTGGGTAAAAAACTAAATAAAAATCTTTTGACACACTTGACAACATTATTTTGACAAACTTTAATGCCATAATTCTTAATAATAATAATAAAACTTCATTTCAAACAATAAATAAATTATATTTTTTTTCTCAAAAAATTAGGCAAAAAAATAAATAAAAATCTTTCTTTTGACACACTTGACAACATTTTTTGACAAACTTATAATGCCATAATTCTCAGTAATAATAATAAAATTTCATATCAAACAAATAATTAATTTAATTTTTTTCCAAAAAATTGGGTAAAAAAATAAATAAAAATCTTTCTTTTGACACACTTGACAACATTTTTTTGACAAACTTATAATGCAATAATCTAGATTTTGGTCTCACATACCAATCCCGACCATCAAAATTTATCCAAATTTAATGTTCCTACTCGTAATCACTTAAAATGAACGTTTTTTAAGCAAAAAATATGCAAATTTCCTTGTTTTGACACACTTGACGATTTTTTTGACACACTTTCGGTACAGTTATCGAACACATCGTCCTTTCGGCTCTTCCCATTGGGTAAACCTATTTTTAGAAAAACAAAATTTTTGAAATCCGTCCAGCGGTTTTCTAGATTTCGTCGGTTGTTCGCCGGCCGAACGGCCGGCTGGACGGCTGACAGACAGACACACATTTTTTTTTTGCTTTTATAGAATCAGTAGGTCCTAAAACGTCGAGAAATGCCAAAAAAAGTGGGGGTAAGAATTTCACTTTGAGCTCATGAATGTAATACTTAGGTCTTTCAGACCGAAGTAAAATATAGTTTTCGGCAAAATACTTTTATGAGGACATGGTTTTTAGTTATGGGCAGCGATGTACATCAAACATAACTCTTTGTTAAAGTACAAGTATTTTTTATCTCTGTTTAAAAATTTATTACAAAACTAACACGAAACATCAATACGTTGCCGGAAAATTATAATCAAAAAATTCCAAAAATATTGTTAAATTAAATAAAATCAAACTTTTTCAAAATTCCAAAAATATTCCGAAAATTAGAATAAAATCAAATAATTAAATATTTTCTAAATTCCAATAATATTTCAAAAATTCTTAAAAATTCAAACTTTTTCCATAATTCTAAAAATATTGCAAAAATTATTACAAAATCAAAAATTTAAAATTTTTTTCGAAATTCCAAAAATTGTAATAATATCAAAAATTTAAAATTTTTCAAAGTTCTAAAAATATTCCAAAAATTCTTACAAAATCAAAAATTAAAACTTTCGCCGAAATTCTAAAAATATTGCAAAAATTATTACAAAATCAAAAATACAAACTTTTTCAAAATTACAAAAATATTTAAAAAACTATATTAAATTCAAAAATTTCCATGTCCATTTCATTTTAAATAACATTTACGTCATAAAAACAGCTACATTTTTTTTCCCAAAAAATTGGCTGAAAAATTAAATGAAATCATTTTTTGACACACTTGACATTATTTTTTGACAAACTTATAATGCCATAATTCTCTATAATAATAATAAAAAAATATCATGTCATACGAACTATTAATTTTATTTTTTCTAAGAAAATAGGGTAACAAATAAGTAAAAACCTTTCTTTTGACACACTTGACAACATTTTTTGACAAACTTATAATGCCATAATTCTCTATAATCATAATAAAATTTCATTTCAAACAAACAATGTTATTTTTTTTCCAAAAATTAGGTAAAAACTAAATAAAAATCTTTTGACACACTTGACAACATTTTTTTGACAAACTTATAATGCCATAATTCTCAATAATAATAAATAATAAAACTTCATTTCAAACAAACAATTAATTTTATTTTTTTTCCACAAAACTGGGTAAAAAAATGAATAAAAATCTTTCTTTTGACACACTTGACAACATTTTTTTGACAAACTTATAATGCAATAATCTAGATTTTGGTCTCACATACTAATCTTGACCATCAAGATTTCTCCAAATTCAATGTTCCTACTCGTAATCACTTAAAATGAACGTTTTTTAAGCAAAAAATATGCAAATTTCCTTGTTTTGACACACTTGACGATTTTTTCGACACACTTCCGGTACAGTTATCAAACACATCGTCCTTTCGGCTCTGCCCATTGAGTAAACCTATTTTTAGAAAAAAAAATTTTGAAATCCGTCCAGCGGTTTTCTAGATTTCGTCGGTTGTGACGGCCGACAGACAGACACACATTTTTTTTTTTGCTTTTTTAGCATCAGTAGGTCCTAAAACGTCGAGAAATGCCAAAAAAAGTGGGGGTAAGAATTTCACTTTGAGCTCATGAATGTAATACTTAGGTCTTTCAGACCGAAGTAATTTAAGTTTTTAGAGTGTAATGTGCAGCATATAAATTTTTTGTTTATTTTTTTTTAAGAAAAAAGTTACATATTTTTTGTGCATGTAATATGAAAACTAAACTATAGCAGGTTTAAAACGCTCCTTATATCACTCTTTTACTCCGTTCGTTCAGAGCAAGTAATTTTAAAAAAATTTCACTTCCAAATACAAGAATGACCATAAAATGATCTTCCTCTTCGAGGAAGAACAATATTGAAATTATAAACATATTAATTTATGAATTTTATTTTGAGGAGGGAAATAAGTGCTGAATAGAATGAAGTTGTAAGCTCTGAATTATTGCTTATAAAAAACATTAAAATTAAAATTATTGCTTATAAAAGAACTTTCGCATAATTTTTGTTTAACAAAACTAAACGGTAGCTTAAAATAATATCTTCAGACTCATCTCCTTTAAACTGCAAAAACGTTAAAAATATGTGTTTGCAATAACAAGGTTTTTCTGATTCAGTAAAGAGAAGCAAATTATTGTAAAACATAAAACATTCTAAGAAAAACAAATTTCAAAATCCATTCGATTATCTTTTTAGAAAAACAACTCTGTACCAATCAGTTTACACAAACATTAGATTATGATATCTAGAGCAACTTTTTCCAGCACGCAAATTTAAAAACAGAATAGAACAGATGTGTGTTAGATAAATGAATGTAAATTTATCGCTCTAGGTGCTGCGTGCTATTAATAAATAGCAACCTGCTCAAAAAAGTATTAAATTAAAAATAATATGATGTTAGTATTGTGGAATTTGGCCCCAAAATGAAAATGTTGTACATGTTTTTATGTTATTGCGACCCCAAAAAATTACAATAACATTTATAACCTGTTTTGTTCATACTCACCAAAAATAAGTGCAAGTAATCGAAACAAAATTTACATTTCTTCATGGCTTTTAAATTTCTTATTTTATTTGTTCTTTCATATAAACCAAAATAATACTGAATCAATCATCAATAAAACGGGTGGGTATCATTTCACATGTTTCAAAGAAGTGTGTTACTATGAATAAAACAAAATATGTATGTATATATTATATAGTGATGAGACATATAAGGAGAATTCCATTATATTTAATTGGTTTTTTCACCTCGTTTCCCGCAAATCATTGTTATTTATATATTTAGAATTTTAATTATCCTACTAATTTAAAATGGGATGAGGTTATAACACAGATTTTATTAAAATTTCAGTTATTTATTTCTTATATGAATTTTATCGAAGTAATTTATTTATAAGCTTCATGAGAGTGTTCTTAGACATATAGCATTTTCTCGTTTAAGGATATTGTAATAATTGAGTTTTTAGAAAGCTTTAACCGTAACGATGCATCTAAATAAAATTCTAGACCAAATAGTGTATTTATAATTATCAAAATGTTTCATTAATTCAAACACCGTTTCTGTTATTTTAAACCTATGAATTGTTCGTTAATTTGTTAATTTTAACAACTGATATCACCAGATTTTATTTTACCAGTAATTTTCAACAAATGGTTATTTTATTTATATTTACAAATGTTTAAATATTTTGAATTAAGTAGTTAATTTTTCATTAAAAAATTTTTGTTTAACTTTTAAAATGTTATATCTTTCTTTAATATATTTAAAATTTTCTTGATAGTGGTTTAACACACTGAAATCGATGAAATAGTATGCATTTTTATATTAAAATTTAATATTAAAAAATTAAATACTAAAAATATATTTACGGAATAAAAAACCAAAGGTTTTACATAAAATATTATTTAAAATGTTTTGCTAAGGAGTAACAGCTGTATCAATTCAATATATAAATGAAAATTTTAAATTATAGATAACATTTGTAATTACATGTTTAAAATATTTCTAAAACCATAGTTTAAACTGTATTTCTAAAATCAAAGCATCAACTTGAAGATGCGAAAGTCATTCAGTTAGATAGATATATGTATTCCGTATGATTCATACACTGTACTTTTTCTACGGCCAAACAAGAAATAAATCTATTCATTTTCTATTAATTTAATTTTAATTAAACTAAATGTATGCAATTTTCCAAAAAAAACCTTCTAACACGTAAGTATAGTAGAATTTTTTTGCTAGCGAATTTTTGACAGATAGGACGCAGCAAGAGATAAAAGATGAGACAAAAAGTAAAACAGAGATGTATTATTTATTTTGGGATAAATTTGTTTTCAAACAATTATATTAATTAGTTAAATTTCTACTCCTAGTTCGTACTATTTGTTTGTTGTGATATTTGTTTACATAGGCGTCATTATTTTTATTATAATTATTATTAACTAGGGGTATCCCGCGGCCTCCGCCAACCCCCCCCCCCCCCCGTCCCTCCCTCCTTTCCCCCTCCCTCCTTTCCCCCTCCCTACGCACACCAATACACTCTTGCTCTTTTCATCCGGCTTTGATACAACTACTAAGTACTATCCATCATAATCCAACCTCTTCTAATCTATTCTGTGTGTACCTTCTGCTTAACTATAATTCTACAAAAACCATCGTGAGGTTAACGATAAATTAACGATAAATTTTTATACGATCAATGACAAATGGTTGAAAATAATAATAATAAGAAAAGCAGCTTTTGTTCCCAACTAGCATTTTAACTTCTTTTAAAACACTAAACAGTCTTACCGAAATTAACTTCCCCGCCTTCATAGTTTCTTTAACATTTCTAAACAGTTTCGATAAAGGCCATTTGGAGAACTTTCCCCGCCTTTAACGAAGCTATAATTTTTAAAAGACTTCGGAAATAGCTTCGGTAAGGTCTTTTGTAAGCAATTATGCAAGCTGAATAGAATTTATGGTTTGACAAGTTATAGCTTCGGTAAAGTACTTCTATTAGCTTGTTTTAAGCAATCTTTAGAAGTTTTATAGAAGCTATTATAAAATGTGACAAAAATATTACAATGTTTTTTATACATCTACACTTTTTCAAAGTAATTATTGTTATTGCTATGTTATTTATATAGTGTTTAAATTTAAGTTTTTGTTTACGGTCGCATCAAGTTTCGAACCCTGGTTCTTCGATCGTTTGTCCTGCACGCTATCCAATCGGTTGATTTAAATGTTAAGAAACAATAAATATTGTTGATTGTAGTTACAATAACAATAGCTTCTATAAGACTTCCATAAGACTTCCATAGAATTTTGTTTTTCAATTTTGATGTAGAAAATATAGTATATAATGCAGGGGCTTATTTTTTATGGAAAAAGGTATGTGACATGTAACTTCAATGGGGTTTTTAACGATGAAATCATAATCTGAGGTTTACGTTCTTAAAATATTTTGTTTCTTTTTGATAGACGTAAAAGAATATTGAAACATCTATTTTCCATTTGTGTTATTAGTTCAAAGATTTGAGGTATAGCAACATTAAAGGGTTATATTTTTTCAAAAATTAATTTTTAGCGTACTTACACCTCTATTTGAACAATATTTTGTTTTAAATAAAAAGTTTTGTGATTGTATTTTTAATAGGTGTCACAACACATGCGTACTAAGGTGCTGATGAACGCAGTTAATTTTTGAAAATTTTATATAAATATAAAACAATAACAAAAGGAGCAACGCTATATCGCACCCATCCATTTGCTGTAACATATTTTAATAGAGTGACTAAATTATGAAACTCTGTATCTCCTCAGTTCTTCCTGACGAGTTTGGCTCTCAGAAATGTAAAGAAAAAATTCATATACCATTATTTATAAAACTTTAAATTTTCTCTATTCCACTCTAGTTGATTTTTGATTCTGATTCTCTAATCTAATTGATTATGATTTTGATTCATTTTGTTGTCTATTTAAAGACTCTAAATTAAAAATATTTTATATTGTGCAAAATAAGTCTAAATAATAGATTAAAAAACAAAAACCACCTTATGCACAATCCTTTTTTGACAAAAATGAAACGATTTCAATTTCGTATAAGCTTCAATTTCAGTTAACCCATTCAAATTACATGTCACATATCTTTTTCCATAAAAAGTAATCCCCTGAATTAAACCATATTTTCTACATCTAAATTTAGTTGAAATAATAGAAGCAATAGCTTCCGTCAGTTTGACATATTTCGTTTCAGATATTGAAGCAAGTTTTAGACTATGACAGCTGTGCTTCTATACGATCTGTAAACAGTTACAACCGAAACAACAACAATCCTAATGACAGCTATAACTTCTATAACTTTTTTTCGGAAGCTTTATTTAGTGTTGTGTAGATAAGTTTCGGTAAAGCTTCTAATATTAAATATAAAAGTATTTTAGAAGCTTTCATTTCGATGGTGGGGAGAACTTCTCTGTGGATGTTGTATCGAAACTTTATAGAAATAAAATATAACTAGCTTCCACTTAGAAGCTTTAGCGAAGCTTTATTGAAGCTAAAACTTGTATAACTCAAAATTGAGAAGTAAGTTTGCTAGTTGGGTTCTTCTATATTTTATTTACAGAAAATGAAGCTATGCAAAAATAATGATGGAAAAAAAATATTCTATGATTTTTAGCACTATCTGTCATATAAATAACTAATTTTCTTATTAATATCGCAACGATATAAATTTGAACGAAACGGCTAAAAGACAATTAGAGCAATAATTTTGAAAAACTACATTATCGAAAAATTTAAATGCCGTAAATGGAATTTTTATGAATGAATTTTTATGAAAAGGGATTAATTTTTATGTTCTATAAAAAAAATAAACCAAAACAATAAAAATTAAATATAGGGTTCGCGTTGAGCTCCGAACCTTTCTCACAACCCCCTACATCCACAATGACAACGAAATTTCGTACTGAGTTTCTTAAAGTTCATTTTATTAAATCGGTTTAAATTATTAATGTTTGAAAATGTATATTATAACCTAAACTGTTTTTTGTATAAAAAAATCAAATGTTTTCAACCTACATTGTTTTTAAAAATTGTTAAAAATCTATATTTTTCTATGTTGTTATGTTCGCTGTACAGTGTACTATAGAACAATTTTCTGGTTCTGGTCCTGCCATAATAGTGCTAGTGTTTTACGAAATGCTGTGTCAAAAAGTGAGGAAATAGACCTTTAATCATGTACTTTCATCAATTTGTTTCCTCTTTTCTTTTTTAATAAACTTATTATAAAAACCATCTACCAACTTTACTATTTAATGTAAAAATTATTCCTTTAAAAAAAGGTTATTATTCCTTTAAAAAAAATTCGATCTATTTTTCATAATAAATATTACATATCTTGTGACTAATTCAAAATAAAAAAGGTTTTATTAATAAAACATCAACAAAAATTATAAAGATATGTAATATGTAACTTAATTAAAATAAAATCCCTGAATGCATTCTAATTTTTATTAAAACTTCAAATAACTAAACAAAATGACGTCACACGATCTTTTATGATAAAGCTATTATATTGCAAGAGTAATACATACTCAAATAGTAGTTTTTGTTTTTCCTTAATTTAGTTCACAGGAATGAAATTATGGCAAATAATTATCGGAAGCCACTATTATATGATTTTTAGCACTGCCTGTAAAAAAACTAATTAATTTTCTTGTTAATATCGAAATTATAATAATTTGAACGAAACGGGAAATGACAGTGCAATAAAATGCTATAAAAACTGCATTATCGATCAAATTGCACTATCGTAAAACGAAATGTATGTATGAATAAAATAAAAGTGTGTAAAAAAACAATAATTTTAATGTTTTTTATAGTAGTTGTTGTTATTTTTAATATCGAAATGTAAATATCGAAATGATTTTAATGATTTTATTTTGAACAAATTATGGCAAAAGACAACTTAACTTTTTAACTAACTTTAAAGAACTACTTTATCGATAATTCTAAGTATCCAAAAACAAAATTTTATATAAGTTTTATTTATATATGAATTATTTATTTATATGAATTCATTCATGAATAATAAAATAAAAAAGCACAGTAATTTTAAAGTTATTTAAAGAAAATAATGAATTTATGAATAAAAAAAAACAATTTTAATGTTGTTTAAAATAAAAATTTAAAAACTGCATTATCGTAAAACGAAATGTATGTATGAATATAAATAAAATAAAAGTGTGTAAAAAAACAATAATTTTAATTTTAATGTTATTTAAAAAAAAAAAAATGAAAAAAATTCGCAATATTCAGGTTTCGAACTTTCAATCTATAGATCATCAGTCAAACGCGCTACCAATATACCAATTTGAACTATATTTGATCTACAGACTAAAGGATACATAAGATTGCCGTTACGCTCGTATAGAAGGATAGACTTACGGCTATTATATTATGGATTATCAAAATTTTGTGAATATATCACTACAAAATCGTTAATATTTTTACTAGTTTTTGGTTTTCTGTTATAATTGGTTAAATTTCAATAGTAATTTTTTAATTTATTAATTGAACCCCAATAGTTTTTTTTTAATATTTTAATCGAGACAATGAATGTTCGCGCATGTGCAAATCAATATGCGCATAACAAACAAATTTCGTGTTCGCTGGCAAAAAAATTCTACTATACCTGTAGATTTCTTTTTTTCAATATAAAATCCATAAACAAAATTTCAGAAAAATTACAAATGTGTCGGTCAGAAAGGTATTAGGTTTGTAAAAGAATGACTTATAATATGTAAAACAATTTCGTTTAAATTTCTTTTAAGGTAAGCGTAAGAGGCATCTCACAGATCACGCCTTACCTTTATGTTCTATAAACCTATTCTTTACAATCGAAGCTTTCTCAGTTTTTGACAAATCTTTAGACAATGGCACAATATTTTGATTGATAGCTTCTCAAGCTTGTAGTGCATAGATTTCACCTCGCAGTCGCTACGTATCGTTGTTTGCAAAATTTTCTAACTGATCGATACATTTCGGTAGCCATAAATGATTTTCTTCTGAGTCCAAATTAGTGTATTAAATGTAATGGCGTACCCCAACTCTCAGTTTTTAATATAAAATGGCTGATGATTGTTTCCAGATCGAGGACCGAGTTTCATAACGGTATTTTAATAAACCTGTGTGACGACAAATAGACGAATGTGCACGGGACAATTTCGAATGACCAACTCTGGAACGACCATATAATGGCCATGTTAAAGAGCTTGTCAAGAAAATTCCTGTAGATTTCTAGATAATTTTTTATTAAAATTAAATTATTTTTACAAAAAGTACATAAATTTAGCTATTTAATAAGATTGTAATTATATAAAAAAAATTATAAAACTTATAAATAATTAATTTACTTTGAATAAAAACGTTCCATATCCAAAAGAGCAAAAGCTGGAAATGTTCATCATTGTTTTCGGTGATATTGGTCACTCACTTCAACCGCATCAGAGTTGAGTTCGGCGACTTCATATTTTCCACCATCAATATATTTATATATTTAATTTCAAATGTTTGAACTATAAACAAAAAAATTAATTCAAATAAACAAATCAATATATATAATTATACACAAAATACTTAGATGCTTATTTCAATGCACATCGAAACCAAACTAAATATAGAAACTAGATTTTAGAAATTCTAAACAGTCATAGTGACAGAATGCAGAAA
>OY856188.1:172381132-172647981 GCA_963693315.1 Diogma glabrata
TTAACATTATATCCATTTTAAGTAGCAATGTAGTGGTCTATGTGATTTATTGAAATCAATGGTTTTTACATGTTTGTATAAACTTAGCGGTATGAAAAAAGTAATAGAAGAATATTATCGTGACATCAAACATAACATTATTGTTTTGTTCATATATGCTGTCAAAAAGATAATGCAGTTGCATATAGATGGAAAATCGAATCAAGACGCCAATAAAATTAAAAATTTGAACCCGACCATTTCCCAGTGTAAGAAAATTAATAAGTGATTTTTATTTGTTTTCCTTCTTTTTCACATAGGGTGGCTCAAAATTAAGAAGTAAAACGTAGAATTGTTTAAAGTAAAATTGTGCTCGAACGGATTAACCGATTCTCATGAATATTTTGGTTTGATGGTTTTGTTTGTTTTGGTTTTTATTTTTATAAAAATGTTGCAATAAGAAAATGAATTTTTGAGTTTTAGTTATTCCATAGGGATTTTTAAATCTACTAAACATGGCGATTTTTAAATCTACTTTTATTTTTTTTCTTTTTTAATATTTTAAAACTTTTTTATTTACCTAAAACATCCTCTAATTAGAGACAGATTTAAAAAATTAAATTTTCAAAGATGGAGTGACCTAAAAGTACTTTCTTCTTTTTTTTTTCTTTTCTAGGGATTTAGTCTTATACCCAAAACATACTCAAATTACAGACCTGATTCTCTAAAAAGCAAGATAAATTGTAATGTGTAAACGTGATATATTTTACACAATCAAAAGTTTACGCTTAAATTTATCTTGGCACGCTTAAATCGTATTCTGTAAAAAAAAATTGCGTCCTAGCTAAAGTTATTGTCAGCAAGATATTTTAAAGTCAAAATGATTTGTGAAAGTAATAAATAACATACAAACAATATAAAAAAGTTAAAATGATGCATGAAATTACGTGTAAAGAGATTGCAAATGACGCGATTAAGATTAAGAGACGCACAAAACTCGCTTAATGTATCTGCCGAGTGCTTCAAAAGTTATAATCGTTTAACAAAATGTTTGGTACATAATTTAATAGAAGAATTGCGGCCGTTCTTAGGGCATGATTCCCTCATAGCGTTATCGCAAACTTCCATTTCGAGGTGCGTTGAAGTTGTATCAAGGGCAATTGACACAAATTTGAGCACAAAATATATACGTTTTCCTCAAAGTGATGTGGGAATAAATAACGATGAACATGTGTGTTTTTATTTATATGTATATTTTTACAAAAACAATTAGTTAAAATAATTCATAACTTTATAGGTTTTATAATAAATCTGGCTAACTCCATAAATTCTATAAGGCAAACTTTTTGCTCTATCGAGGCTTGTTTACTTCTAGTTTTGGTGTTCCTATAAATAAAATTTCGTAAAAAATTTGGAGGTCAGTTCCTTATAAAAAATAAATTTAAACATATATAACCAAAACTACCAAAACATTCTATGACCTAACCCGGGTAAGAAAAAGCTAAAGGGCCAAGCCTGGGCCAAGATCGCGCCATAGCTTTTGAGGATTGGGCCAGGCTTAACATTTTCAAACGGCCCAAGCTTGGGCCATGCTTGGACTGATGTCCTGGGGTAAACCAGGCTTGGGTGGCTTGACCAAGTTTGACAAATAAGATTTGGGCCAGGTCTACCAAACCAATTTTGTTTCCAGACCGTTAAATGTGTGGAAAGAGGTTGTGGAAAGGGTAACATGTATGACAATAAAAATAAACATAATATGGCCTGCACATGTTTACAATGCATTAACCTGCTGGTGAATAACACGGGATATAATAAACTGAACCTTGGTTCAGTCTAGGCATTTACAACTGGCCCAGACCTGGCCCAAAGGTAACTAACCAAGGCTTGGCTCACCAATACTGGTCCGAGATTGGTCCGTTGTTTAACATTGGCAATTCCTACCCGGGAATTTTCTCTGTATTTTATTTATATCCATAAAACTTTTTACTTACTTTTTATCTATATATGTACATATTTATTTTATTTAATAACACAAACTATAATAATTCACAAAAATATTAATAATAATAGTTTGTGTTAAGTTTTCCCAAGATATAATAATTGGGTAAAGTTTATCTGCATACTTATCTTATGCGTTTACATTTTATCTTGAAAAAAATTACGGAATTCGAATACTCAAAAACAGCAGGATAATTTAACGTTTGCACGTTTACACTTTATCTTGCCGCTTAGAGAATCAGGCTACAGAATTTTATTATGTTTTAAGTAAATAATAAATCTTTAAAATATAAAAAAATTAAAGAAAAAAGATAAGGTTTACAACCGCCATGTTTGAAAAATTAAAATTAAAAAAGTCGTATAAAAATGTATTTTTTTCATTAGTGTAATATTTTTATAAAGTCTTACTTAATATATATTTTATCAATTTCTTAATACATATAATATCAATACCTACTTAATACCATTCATATAAAAAAAAAATCCATTAAAATCGGTTATTTCGGCGAGCAAAATTTAACGTTAAACTTTGCTTGTCTCTGATTTTTCTGACAAATTTCGAGCCACCCTGTATCAAAACTAGGAAAACCATCCGAAATGGTCGAGCCCAAATCATCGGCGTCTTGATTTGATTTACCATCTAAGCTCAATATTTTTTCGTTGATAAATTTTTTGTGTGATAGGAATTACAATATGTATTTAGGAGCACATGCCTTGATCAGCTCATCATGAAAGCTGAGCTATAAAGTTATATGGATGCAAACTTTGTCGAACAAACAATAGCGCAACATCATAATGGTTATATCTTTATAGCTAAAAGTGAAAGTTCTACCGTTTTAAAAACGGAATTTTTCCATTAGCATCCCTAAAAATAAATTAAACTAAATAAATTTAAAAAAAATATACATTAACAAAAATAAATCCCTCCATGCGTATGTGTTTTTTTTTTTTTACTTTATTTATTTTATATTATAAGATCTGATCACAGCAGTTGATAACTATATGTGATCTACAATTTAAACATTTACCAAATATGTGGTAGCAAAATATGAAAAGTTAAAATTACAATCGATAATATTAAACAAATTAAATTTATTTATAATATTTACAAGCTCATAGAACTATGTATTCACGCAGTAGTTTTTTAAAGCAAGATACAGAGTTAGTTATTTTTATATGGTCTGGTAAGTTATTGAAGGCATCTAGTCCAAAACAAAGAATACTGTCCCTACCAAAATTAGTTCGAAATTTGGTTATTCGATAATGGGTAGCTTGTCTGGTTGAATGAGAGTGGATATTATTGTTAGAAATTAAATTGAAATTATGTTTAATTTTGTTATTAACTATCAAATACAAGAATAGGAGTAATTCATACAATTTAACATTTTCAAAAGATAAGACAGTTGCTTGCTGAATATAATAAACTAGTAGGGGTTAGAGTGGGTAGTTTTTTTATAATTTTAACAGCTTTATTTTGTAATCGTTTTAATTCATTTCATTTATATGCCAGTGCTGTGCTCCAGATAGGACAAAGGTATTTAATATGAGATAAAATGTGAGAGTGATAAATAGACCACGCCACACTTTCAGTTATACAGCTTCTTGTTCGTCGCAAAGCAAAAAGTATACAAGCAATTTTTTTTTAATGTGATCAACATGATAAGTCCATTTCAGGTACGAATATGTATGTAATCCCAGATATTTTACACAATTAACTTTGGATATGGATTGGTTTTCTACTGATAATGCAAAATCTGGAAGATTTGAAATTTTGCTTCTGAAGATGATATAAGACGTTTTTTCTGCATTTAATTTCAATTTCTTCGAAGCTAGGAAACTATGGATCATATTTAAATCCGCTTGCATCATTTGTTCCAGTTCTGCAAGAAATTTCGATTTAAATTTAACTATTGCATCATCAGCAAACATTTGAAGCTCTCCATTTATTCATAGATCAAATAATTCATTAATATATAGATTAAAAAGAAGGGGCCCTAATATGGAACCCTGAGGAACCCCTCTTTGAATTAGCTGTAGTGTACTTTCAACACCATTTACAACACAAACTTGAGTACGATTGGACAAATACGATCTTAAAAGATCCAATTCTACGCCCTTTACTCCAGCAATCTATAAATCACCAAGAAGCAAATCATGATCAACATAATCGAAGGCCTTTCTGACATCTACAAATAGGCATGATACATAATATCCTTGATCAGTATTTTGTAGAACAAATGTTATAAAAGTGGCAGTTGCTGCTAGAGTTGAGGAGTTCTTTATAAATCCAAATTGATTGTGATTTATGATATTGTTATTCATAAAGTGGAGATACAGAGGAATGCCGAAAAGTATTTAGAAAACTTAGCAGATATTTTGTCCTTACCTGTGACATCAGATGAGTTCAATTCGCTTACGATTTGTTGAACTTCGGTTGAATTGGTTATTTGCCAATGAAGTTGTGGGAGCATGGGTTTGACAGTTCCCGATAAAGATGTTTTAGTTGCTGTATGACCAATATTGCCAACATTTATAAAAAAAGCGTTGAAAGCATTAGCTATATCTTTAGAATCGAAAATTTTATTATTATCAACGCTAAGAACAATATTGTTTTTGACTGAAGAAAATTTTCTAAATACTAGCTCGTTAACTACACTCCAAAGTTTTCGCAAATCATTGCTGCAAAGAGAAATTCTTGAGATGTAGTAATTTTTTGGGCTTCTTTTATTTTACTATTAACCATATGCTTATAGTAATTATAGCGTTCAATCACATATAAATTTTGGGGACATTTCTGTTTGTATTTGTAATATTTATCTCTCAGTTTTATATGTTCTAATATATCATGATATATCCATGGCTTCTTGTTGTTTTTTACACTTTTTGCTGTTATTTGTTTAGTGTTGATGCAAATAATGTGCGATAAGTAGCTAATCAGATTATCAAACGTTTCAATAGAGGCCAAATAATCTAAATCATTTGAAATTTTATTTTCAAGGGATTTATAATCAAGGACTGTCTTATATAAAATATCATTTGGTTTTGGAATTTGAGTATCTATACTAGTGATTGCAAATTACCCGATTTCAAATTACCCGGTTACTCGATTAGTATTTTCCAAATTACCCGGATTATCCGGATAACCGTAGTTATAGAAAAATTAAAAGATGAAAAACAATAAAAAAACCTCACAGTAGTAAACTAAAAATTGATCATTTTTTAATTGTAAAATAATATTTCAAAAATATTAAAGCATTTAGGGTAGCTGTACTCATACGATTTCGTTTTTTTTTTTTAAATTCCTGCAATAGAAAAAATCCACCTAAAGTGGATGTTGGCTTCACGGTCAATAACGATTGATTTAAATTTTCTATCATTTTTTTCGGTTTCCTTTATTTACATACAACATTTTCAGCTCTTTATCAACTGTAGTACCACTGTTATCTATAGTAGATCTTGTGTAGACAGCAATACATTTTTGTAGTTGTAAATTTTCAATATTATAATTAGCCGCATCATTATCCGATTTGATTTTTCATTGCTGACGTATTTCTCCATTTAGTTGAAATTATTCGTGCGCATCCAACTACGTGGCACCGAGATTTATCTGATGACATTTTCTTGAACTGGTCCCAAACTTTCTATGACACTTATTTTAATTATTAGCTTTAATCTTAAATAAAAACTTTTCATAATATTTTTACCATTTCTATTTTAAACTAAATATAAACAAATAACCAATGAAGATCCTTAATTTTTTATGACTTAATTTTAATTTTAATAAGAACGAAAATTACATAAATTTTGTTATGTGTTCTTCGTCGTTTTTCTGTTGTTTTCGTAATCCAAACAATAATAATTAACTAGAGGGCAGTTTAATGTTTACGGATGTGGTTGGTTTAATGTTTATGGACATATTGCAATTTGGATGGTTAGAATAGAATCATTTGTCAACAACTAGCATAAAGAATAATTCAAATTTGCAAAAAGAAAATGAGCTGAATTTTATTTTGTAAATTTTATTGAGAAAAAACTGGACCTTTTGTTGTTCGGGTATTCGACCAAAATATCCGGATATTAAATACCCGAAAAATCTTCCTAAATACCCGGGTATCCGGGTACCCGGATACCAAGATTGCAAACACTAATCTATACTTAAAACCAACGTCTTATAATCTGCTAAACTTTGGCTCGACAACGTTAAGTGATATCCATTATATAAAATATTAGTAAAAATGTGATCAATAATAGTCCTAGAAGTGCCAAAAACACGTGTTGCATAACTAGGATGTATTTTATTTAGGAACATAAAGCCATTGCTGAGAATTAATTCAGTAAAGTTTGCAGAATTAGCATCCAGCAGATTAATATTAAAATCACCCAAAAATATCGACCGTTGAAAAGAAGTTAATAAAAACCAGGGTTGTTCCTTTACGCGTAGTCTAAAATAGATTACATTACATGTAATCTATGTAATGTAATCTATGTCATCTATGTAAATTTGGTGTAATCTATTAATTTTGATTTAAGAAGAAATATGTGGAATTATTGTATTATCCCTACTGAAATTTTTTTTCGATTTTTTCGCAACATATAGATCAATAATATTGTCAAAAACAAGATCTTGCGATCTTGAAAAAGGTTAATTTAATTCCTAAAAAGGTTTAGAATGCACATATCAATTAAATAGATTACATAATAGTTTACATTATAGATTACACGAAAATATCTCGCGTAATTTACACGTAATCTATGCGTAATCTATACATGTAAAGTAATCTATTTTGTCTACGGCACAACCCTGATAAAAACTCTAAGTGATTAAGGAATTGTATATTGTTCGTTTTGTGATCTTTATATACTGATATAATATTAAAATTGAGTTTGGGTAAATTAACAATCTGTGAACTGCTATTGTCCACTTCATATTTTGTTTGCTCAATACTGTTGATATCATTTTTGACATATATAGCACAACCTCCAGCAATTTTAGCTCTGCAGTTAAAAAAACTTTGATATCCGTTCAGTCCATACAAACTAATCTCATTACTTGATATCCAAATTTCTGTAAGCACAATAATATGTACTGTCTCATTCATTGAATGTAATAGAGTTTCTAACTGGTCAAGTTTATAGCGCAGGCTTCTTACATTCATACAAAGAATGTTAAATTTATTTTGCAAATTAATTAAATTTAAAAATTTACTATGCGTTACATTTGGTTCTACGAGCTCTGTTATATTAATATTATTACCTTCTATAAACTAAACTAAAAATCAAAGAATAATTGAAAGTGAAAAACTAAATATGAAATTACTTATCTAATAATAGTTGTTTATCAAAATCTGTATTTAGATTGTGTATTTTAGTGTTGTTGAACTTTTTAATCAAAACAGATCCATTTTGAACCCAAAGGAACTCTACTCCAAGTTGTTCTTTCTCATTTCGAATAGTTTCATATAACATTTTCTTCTCTGGAATAATATGATCTCTTATGGTTAGTATGTGGTTCTTCCCTTCAAAACCAATATTTTCTGAGAATAGTTTGCCTTTTTCCTTATGCTTCTTCACAAACTCCACTTTATCCTCATATTTTTCAAATTTTACAATTATTGACTTTGTTGTCGCCTTGTAACCAGCATTGTTGATGTTTTTGTTGTTGTTTTTACCAATAAGCGATTCTATTTTATCAACTTTTCCACCATCCTCAAATTTAATTGCAGTACAAATTTTTTTAAAAGCTGCTTCGGCAACATCATTAATAGGAACGCCAGAAATAACCAGATTGTTTGCCAAGAGTGCTTGCTTCTTATTTAGCGACTCAATTTCTAATCCGTTTATTTTTTGTTTTAAAGTTTTATTTTCATCAACAATCAGTTTGACAGATTTTTCAAGATTTTTATGATCTTTTATCAAAGCCTTGTATTCCTTTGTTAGTTCATCAAGCTTATCCAATTGAAATTGCATAGCATCTTTAATTTCCCGCATCATTTGATACAAGTTATTATTTTTACATCGTTGGTATCCAAGAACGAGCTATTTAAATTATTCATTCCTTATGCTGTTGTAGGAGGCGTTGAATCATCATTATCATCTTCACATTCTTGTGAACAAAACCATTTGGAATTTACGAAACTTTTGGCAATTTCCTTTGTCAATCCTTTACATGCATAATGAAACTGCACCTCACAGTTACTACACTTCATAACAATATGATTTTTCATTATTACTTTCGCACACATATTACACTTGCTAGGCATTTTATAGGATTTTCCGGTTTTTTTATTTTATTTTGCTTATCTGTTTCTTTACAGGTATTAATGATATCACATGAAATGATGGTTTTACAGGTATTATTGATACAACATAAAATGATGGTTTAAAACTTAATGTTTATTTTAATCACAAATACCATGAAATAATGGTTTTATTTGCCCACTTAATTAGTTTAAATAACTTAAACTAAATTATTTTGTCAGATTAAATTAGTATTCAAACACTTTTTTAGAACTTTTAATATCAACCAAAAAAGACCAATAATTTGCTTTAAATATTTTGCACATCCGTTCTATTCAAGAGTTACAATCAAATAAAAAATGTTCTAATGATATTACTGAAATATCCGTGGTTGTAATATATTAGCCCCAGAAATCCTCTTTTTGTATGGGTATATGACCCGCAAGATGCAAACTATGCACTACCGTGCATAAGTTGTTGAAAATTGAAATGGAGTGAATATTAGTATGGAAAAGTCCACATTGGAAGACCAATCGAGGGCGATATTTGGCTAACATTGTTTTCTGTACTTCATTTCATAATTTTGATAACTCATTTTTCAGTAAATTAAAATCTTTTTTTTTATTTTCCAGTATGTTATATAAAACGTAAGTTAAAGTAGTTATTACTATTACTGTGAACATTCTGTCTAAAAACTTGATACCATTAATAAAATCATTGAATTGACTTTAAACAACCAATGAAAATAATAACATTTCACAGACCCTAAAGTAATTATTAAAAAAGATCAAAAGGTTTAGAGATTAAAAACAATAAGTCTATTCATTAAATTTCATTTACTTTCTCGCATAACACCTAATTGTTGTTCTCATATTGCTTCACAAAAACAGCACATATATAACCAGATAAGGTATTTTAATCGTATTTAACTTTATTCTTTAATCGTATTTAACTTTTAATCGTATTTAACTTAAATCTCTGTAACTAAAAAGAACTAACTACGTCATGTCTAACTGATAAGACATTAAACCATAGACGTAAAATGTAGAATAAATTTACTACCCACAATGTCTGACCATATACAAAAAGAGAAACTAACACAACAAAATCTGTAAATGTACCAAATATCCAATCTTAACTCGGAAGTTGTACAGATTAACTTCCGATAGCTAAGGTTAGATATTTGTGGCAAACTGATACCGCTGATAACACATTTTCCAATTTTAATTTTGTGTTTTCTCTTGATGTCAATTTTAGTATGGTTTTTGTATCAAAATCATTAACTGTGAATATATGTAGTTTCTTTTTGATAACTATATTTAAATTTGTCTGTTTTATTAATCTATTAACAATTGGAATGTGCTTATAAATAAATCTGAAATATGCATGATTATTTGAGATTTATTCAATGTTTGCGAAATATTTATTCATTAAATATAAATTCATCAAAAAATGAACTCGTAAAAGTATACATGATTGAGAAGAAATTGAGCGTTAATATATTTTGTCAATAAGTCTTTATTGACATATTCAAAAAAAAAAAAATAATAAAAGAAACAAACAACCATTCCATATGTTAAACTCAATTACAAATTTATAAAGATGATAATGATGTCCTCAATATGTATCAAAATCGCTAATCTTCTATGATCTGATCAGATAGAAAGTAGATAAAATTGAACTTATACGCAATGTTAAAATTTATATAGAAAAATACTTTTGCAAATAGAACGTGCGATGACCGCAATTGGTGTGATCTCACTGTAAAGTGGCAATTGAATCAAGTATTTTATTAAAGGTGCGTTCGATTTGACTGAAATAACTAAAAAAACAACAATAATTGCATATAATTTTTCAGTTGTTTCAGTTACTTCAGTCAAATCGAACACGACTTAAATGATTATTGTTTTACTTTTAATTTTATGTGAAAAGAAAAGTAAAATTATGTGATTCATTTAATATTTCATTGACAACTTTCTTTTGGTTGATAATGTGTATATTTATTCTTCGTTTATGTGGTTTTATTTCACAACAAATTATAATTCATAAACTTTTTTAATGTAAAATTGGAGTTTAAAAAGTTATTTCACAGTGATTCGTGTTTTCTTTAAGGTCTATTTGACATATGAAAAGTTATATTTTATGGTTACATACGGGTTGCAAGAGCAACGCAGGTGACATTGCTGCCTCATCAAATGTTTTTTGAAAGCATTTTGCCATGGTTGATGGATGGAAATTAATGCCCGATGATTAAGATTTGTTTTGAATTAAACGTGGGCATGCTAAGTGTTAACATAGCATTGTTGATTAATCGAAAAAACGCTTAATTGTTCGGTTTTTATGTCGATTAATTGATTAATCGTTTGTTTAGAAAAAATATTTTTATTTTATGGGCGTAAAAATATTTATTAAAAACGATACAAGAAGATATTGTATTTTAAATTACATAGAAATTGATTAACATTACTTTCGTTACCATACTAGAAATAAATATTCATCGATATAATATTTAGTTATATTCACTCAGAAGATATGATCGTAATTGGCATAGTTTATCAATTGGTTCATCTTTTAACGATGTTCTTAATGTGATCATAAATAAATCACCCAACCAAGTTTTTGTGCCTCAGCATGGCCACAACCGAAGTTGGAGGCACAGTCAACATAGTGCATTTGTATATATTTTTCCAAAATATTAGTTTGATCTACTCTACTGTGCTCAAACATCTACATTTCTCTTTCTATAGATGTTCATTATATAATAAATAAGAAAATAAGAAATAAATCAAGGTTTTCCGCTGTAGATTGTTGCAATCTCTTTTGACATTTAACAGTGTAGCGTCTATTACTTAATATTTTATATTAGATTTGATTAGATTGTCAGCATGTCAATTGGTTTTCAAATTCGCTAGTAAAAATTCAATTTGGAAATTGCAGTCGCTTCTTGCTAGAGCTAACGCTGATACTTCAATATGATCAATTCTTTCCCTATTGTATCGATACATATTCTTTCTGAAATAGATTAGTTTTATAAGAGCTATTATTTTGAAAAAGTACATCGAAAAAAAATCGACTATTTTTAAAAAATTTGAAATTTTGATATATTGTTGGTATTGACGAAAGATAAAAAGTGATTTCTGGTTTTATTTGTTGAGTACTCTGAATCGGAGTTATGCGTGGTTGAATTTATGAGGCTTTTTCACGTAGTTTGGGTAATGATGTCAATGTTTTGTTAATAGATCTCATAAATTTCATGCGGTTGACGTATATTTTTGCAAATAAGGAGAAAAATAGTTAAATAATCGATATATGTAAGTGGGCAATTAATAATTTTTCACTTTTCCGCTAGGCGGCGCGTTAAACCTTGGTTTACTTCACAGCTTATATCTCAAAACTCGTACTTATTTTTGTTTTTCACAAATTTTAAAGTAAACACATTCAGCTATGAAAATAAAAAATAAAAAGTGAGAGATTCCATATGGATTTTTTTATACGATTTTTTAAAGTTTAGTATATGAAAATTTCACATGTGTTTTTACATCAAATTAGTTATGCTTAACTAAATATGAATCTAACATATTGAAAATTGTATATTTTTACATCTGTACTAAATATCGAAACATATCCATTACTCATATGCATTACTCATTGAAAAACAGGTTTTTATTGAGAATAAAAATTAGAGATTCCAACGACCGAAGATTGTGATATACTTTCAACATATTAACACTAACACCAGCATGATACTATTCTTAATAAATATTTTTTCTATAAAATCATAATTAAATGAAACGATAATAATTGATAATATTACAAACAAATACATAAACAAATAAGTTTATATATTTTTTTTGCCTCTAAATTGAAATATTTCTGATTATCGGAAAAGGAAAACATTTTGGCAATTATTTTATCGACTGTAGTGTTTCCGGCAAAAATCCAAGCAGATTTTGCCAGACTTTAAAATACGGCTAAGCAGTGGCCCATTAATGGTTAACAGTACATGGCCATTGTTATTGGGCCAGTACTAGAATCATAAATCGACCGATCTACGGTTTATAGAAAATAGCCAGAACATTTAACTTTATATGGTCTATCAATGGCCCGTTAATGTTTAGCATTAATTGGATATTGTTATTGGGTCAGTACTGTAAACATGAATTGCCCGATCTATGTCATTCGGTTAGATCCACTAGAGTAATATCCATTTTTGAAATAAATTATTTGAAAAAAGTTACCTATAGTTTAGCTATCGTTTCTCAGCTGGAAGACTATGATATTATTGATAATGAGTTTTACATCTTATTTCATTAGACATTTCAATTTTATTTTAATTATTTTGTATTTAATTTATTTAAATTTACATATAATAATAGTTTATATGTTTTTTCTGTATGTTTTGTTCTATATGTTCTATATGTTTTGTTCGTGGTTGTCAGTACTCAGATATCGCTGTAAAACTGGTCATTATTATGGGCCCGTTCTAAGTATTAAAATACTTTTATATTTTACGGTTGGCTCAGAAACTCAATATTAAAATAAGAAGAATTTTATAAATCTTTGCAAACATATTGTTGATTTTAAAATACCTGCAGCATGGTATTTCTTTGCAACTGCACATGGAAAGGGTCTATCGGATGCAATTGGAAGCACACTTATAAGCGAAGCCCGGAGAGCATTGCTTAAACGAGAAAAAATATCAACAGCAAGGTAATCATTTGAAATGATAGAAATTTAGTCGAAAAAAATCAACCACGTATGAAATTTTCATATGTGTCTTCAGGAGATATCGAACTACAGGAGTAATTTCTTTTGCGGTTTTTCGGACATTATAACAATTAGTGGGCCCCAAGGATCTCAGTATTTTTTACGGGATAACACTACACGCGATAAAATAATTGCCAAAATATTTTCCTTTTCCGATAATCAAAAATATTTCAATTCAGAGGCAAAAAATATTTATAAATTAATTTTTTAATGTATTTGTTTGTAATATTGTTATTGTTTCATTAAATTATGATTTTTATAGAAAAAATATTTATTAATAATAGTATCATGCTTATGTTAGTGTTAAGATGTTGAAAGTATATCACAATCTTCGGTCGTTAGAATCTCCAATTCTTATTCTCATTACAAACCTGTCTTCCAATGAGTAATGCACAGAATATGTTTCAATATTTAGTACAGATTTCACTTTTAGTAAAGCATAATTAATATGATGTAAAAACACATGTGTATTTTTAGTATACTAAATTTTAAAAAATCGTATATAGGTGCATGTGTTTACTTTAAAATTTGTGAAAAACAAAAAAAAGGACGATTTTTGAGATATAAGCTTTGAAGTAAACCAAGGTTTAACGCGCCGCCTAGCGGAAAAGAGAAAAATTATTAATTTTTAACTTACATATATCGATTATTCAACTATTTTTCTCTTTATTTGCAAAAAAATACGTAAAGCGCATGAAATTTATGGAATCTATTAACAAAACATTGACACCATTACCCAAACTACGTGAAAAAGCCTCAAAAATTCAACCGCGCATAACTTCGATTCAGAGTACTCAACAAGTAAAACCAGAAATCACTTTTTATCTCTCGTCAATACCAACAATATATCAAAATTACAGGTTTTTTAAAAATCAAAAATTTCAAAATCGACAAAAAAATGTACGTTTTCAATATAATAGCCCAATTTCAGGATATTTCTGAAATAACCGCACAAAAATTAATCTGAATAATATTCAAATAGCACAGAAATTATCCCACTTGTTGTTATAATATGCTCAATGCTCATAGCATAATATATATTTTTCTTATTATAGTGAACTGGAATATTTATTATTACTTCGCAATTTGTATTTATTTATCTTTAGTTTAATATAAAAACCGATCGACTACTTTACTTTATAAATTAATCGTTCAGTTGAAATTATTCTGATTGACTGATTAATCGATTAGTTGAACCATGCGCTATGTGTTCATTATAAACAATTACAAATGTAAATTTAGTTGTGTTTTAGAGATTAATTAACCTTAAGTTAACATTGACAAACTGCTGAATTTACATTTTTGAAGTAATTTTTTTTTTCTTTGTACTCTTATTGAAAATGTAAAGCGCCCAACGGTCAGACCGATTAGGTTGAATTGGATGTAAAATCGGATAGTGTGTATATGAAGTTGAATGTGTCGGATGGAAATTATATCCGATAGTCCGACCAACCAAATAAATCGGATGGTGTGTATTATTATCCGACGATATTAATTTAATTGTGAATGAAATTTTAGAGAATGAGGAACAAAGAACAATTAGAAAAACATATTTTTGGTATAACACATGCACAAAAAATATCTAATTTTGTTCTTGAATAAAATAAACGAAAAATATTTATTTCGAACATAAGCGTACAAAATTTTTTCACTCTTCGTCATTTTCAATACGTCAAATATTAAAACAAGCATACAATAGTAAATTGTATTACTAGTGCAAACGAGTTTTCCAAACAAGATTGTAGTTCGTTACGCTCATGCTGCAATCACTTGCGTTGTATAGAAACGCAGTTAGCGCCAGCAATAGACACTAGTTTTTATAGCAAATGCACAAAATTAAAAATATTTAAAATATCAAAGACATCTTCGTTGTAATATTTGTATCAATATTCGCTAAAATTAAATTTTATTTCAAAAAATCCACCAATTTTCCAAATATGATTTCATAAAATCGATCAAACTTGTAAAGAGGAGTCATAAAATTTTGATTTAGTCAAACAAATAGTTTTATAGCTAGTTGTGCTATAATGTAGAACGGAGAAAAGTTGAGTAGCATGTATTCAAGCAGTTGACCCTTGATACTTCCAAAATTAATTTGAACCATTTTGATTTCAGATAATATTTTTTTCCTCTTTAATGTTTCCTTATGATCTTTTATGGCCAGAATATTAGTTTTGATTTTTAAGTACATATTAGTTTTAACATAGCCAAAGTTTTCAGAAGTTTAATAATTAATTTATTAATAAAATGCGTCACTACATAAACATTTATTATTGTGAACTTTGTTTTATTGAAGAAGTTTAGCGAATTGAACAATTTAAGAATTTATTATTTAATATAATTTAAAAAACAAGAACTCTTAAACTAAACTATTTTTTTGAAAAACAAAATCCGAATAATAAAAATATATTTTTTTGTTTTTTTCATAAATATTAAGGAAATCATCGCCTGCTAATTTTTTAAAATTTTTAATTTAAATGTTCGCCACAACACTCCCCCTAGTGCCATCGAAGATGGAACGATAAAAGAAATGTAGCTAGTAAGAGTTGGAAAGAGGAGAAGGTTTTTTGAATGATCGAGTATTGTAGCGAAAAAGAGAATGTTTGAAGATGTTGTTAGAAATCGATACCATTTGGTGGAGAAAAAAAATAAATTATGGGTCTTACGAATTTGGAGTTCTGCAAAAAAAAAAGAAACGAACAATTATGGAGTTATGGTAACACGAGTGGAGATATAGGTCTGACAGAGCTGAGTTGCCTGAGACCAATATTTGTGGAGATGTGTACCATAGGTTAAAAGGTTCGTTTAAAATACGAGAAGCAGAAAAGCAACGTCGGTGATGCTGAATGTCTGACAGATCAAAGTTGACTGAGACAATACTAGCATGTACAATCGTGAATATTAGTTAATTTTTCGAAAAGTAGCTGTCAAAAGCAAGAATAAGCAGAAATTTAGCGTAAGCAAAATAGTGCATATGGTAACACAAGTTTGGTAAAGTCTGACAGTACAAAGTTGACTGAGACCAATGTTTACCTTGGAGACGTGTACCATAGAAAAAGATCGCTTTGAAAATAAATATCTGATTAACGACGAAATGTCGTTTTAAATATCCATAAATACCATACCTGTTCGTCAACAGATAAATGGTTAAAGTCAGAAGATGTTCATGTTGTAGAAACATATGGGTAACGTTGGAGATATTCCTTTAAGATCAGATATTTGGAGGTTCTGCTTAATTAGATGGAATCTGATTTTTATATCCATAAGGGCCATATCTGTTTTGTCAACAGATAGATGGTTAACGTTAGGAGATGTTCATGTTATGGTAACATATGGGTAACGTTAGGGATAGAAATTAAAAATCAGAAAATTCGAAAAGTTTGTTTCGGCCCAAAAGTTAAGGAGAGTAGAGTGGGTCTTACAAAGGAAATATATGTTAGACTTCGGCCCATGGTATCGATTTAAAAACAAAAAGAAAATTTTAAAACATTAATCGCACTACAAGAAGCTTCAAAGCCGAAAAATAAGAATTTGGAGAAAAAAAAATGTGTCGCTAGGAGAAAACTAGATTATGTCTTAACAGTCGAAACGACTAGTTGGAAGAATATGTGGTCACTAAGGGAAAAGTGTTGTGTCGCTGTGAAAAAAAAAAGAAAATATTTTAATAAAATTAAATTATTTAAAACAAAATAAAGCAAGCACTAATTAAAAAAAAATGAATTAAATTATACATTTTAAGCTTCTTAAAGTTGACTCCATTGAAAGGTTTGTTCTTTGTCGGGGTCACCATAATATAGCTAGTTGTGCTATAATGTAGAACGGAGTAAAGTTGAGTAGCATGTATTCAAGCAGTTGACCTTGTATACTTCCAAAATTAATTTGATCCATTTTGATTTCAGATAATATTTTTTTCCTCTTTAATGTTTCCTTATGATCTTTTATGGCCAGAATATTAGTTTTGATTTTTAAGTACATATTAGTTTTAGCATAGCCAAAGTTTTCAGAAGTTTAATAATTAATTTATTAATAAAATGCGTCACTACATAAACATTTATTATTGTGAACTTTGTTTTATTGATGAAGTTTAGCGAATTGAACAATTTAAGAATTTATTATTTAATATAATTTACATTTATGTTTAAGTTTTGGAATAATAATTTTTTTAATTAATGGAAAACAAAACACATTTTGGAAACATTTTTAATTCTTTTCCAAATCGAAAAAACAAGAACTCTTAAACTAAACTATTTTTTTGAGAAACAAAATCCGAATAATAAAAATATATTCTTTTGTTTTTTTTCATAAATATTAAGGAAATCATCGCCTACTAATTTTTTAAAATTTTTAATTTAAATGTTCGCCACAGTTTAAATAAATAATATTATAATATTAATAAATTTTAAGGCTATAAACATGGATTGCTAACTATAAACATGGATTGGCTACAAACAATTTCGAAATTTTAAAAACATAGTCATCCACTTTACGCTTTGTACTGAAAATACCTTGACAGCTGGTTTATATTTTGAAAACTCAAAATAAATGTTATTTCTTGCCAGTCAGATTGTTTTGGGTTGTGTTTAAGTTTTTTTACTATATGTTAAGCTATTTAAATTATTAATATTATTGCTATAGATCAATTTTTGATTTCTACTGCTAATTGCTATATGTAATGTGTCATTGACGTACAGTTTTATAACAATTTAAAGTTTCAAATCTTATATGAAGTGGCGTTCTGAGATTATAATTAAAATAAACTGTCAGCTCAAAAAATATTTTTTGTAACACATGCCTAAAAAATATTCAATTCTGTACTAGAATAGAATAAAAGAAAAAACTACTTTTCCGCACATATGACCACAAAATATTTTGTATGCCTGGCACGCACGCCGCCTGCATGTGAGATTTGTAGTTAAATCTATCCTATATATAATATTTTTATAGCACTAAAATATCAAAATAATAATTTAAGTAACTTACCATATAGTAAAAACAACTTAAACACATTGCATCATTTGAAATTGCACGAAAAACTATTTATTTGGCTTTTCTAAATTTACAATTTTGACAGCTCTTATTGGATTCCTATGTTTTTTTATAAAAGCGGTAGTTAGATTCTTATATTTATTTTGTACCGATAGTTGGATTCTTATAATTTACCACTATTACAACGAAGATGGCGCACTTTAATCATTTAAATATCTCAAATTTGTTTATAACTTTGTTAAATAACTGATTATATTAACAATTAAATAAATATTTATAAATTTTATGCATTTGTTACAAAAAATAGTGTGTATTAGTGCGAATGCGTTTTCCAAACGCGAGTTATTGGCAAACTAACTCTTGTTTGGAAAACGCATTCGGACTAGTAATGCAATCTACTATTGTGTGCTTGTTTTGATGATTGACTTATTTTTTTCGCATGCAACACATATTTTCGCATACGACATATACTCGAAGAATGACAATTATTTTGTAGGTATATGTGCGTAGTATATATTTTTCTTTTATTTTATTTTAAAATAAAAGACAATATTTTTTGTGCTTGTGTTACAAAAAATTTTTTTTGAGTTGACCTTATACATTTTTTAATTATAAACTAAACACAACTTCTTCATATGCGATTTGAAACTTCAAACCGTCACAAAGCTCTATGTCCATGACAAAACACATTACATACAGCAATGAAAATTAAAAATCAGTTATTTATTTATTGCAATAATGATGATAATTTAAACAACTTAAAAACAACCCAAAACAATCTAACTTGTAAGAAAAATAAATCATTTTGAGTTCTCAACAAATCAGTTATCAATATATTTTCAATAAAAAGCTTTACGTGAATGACTATATTTTTTCAAATTTCGAATAATATATTGATAAACAGTTCATCGATTGTTTGTAGCCGGATTGCTATGTTTATATAATATTTAAAATTTATTTCTATTATAATATTATCTATAAAACCCATTTCAAACCGAGTTGCAGAAACTATTTTCCAGGATAAAACCAAATACTTTTTTATAGTAATGTGATGGTCATAAGCTCAAATCTGAGAAAAAAAACAAGTAATCTTTTACCGTTTTTCCGGAAAATGGATAAGTTTAATGTTCGTTTCATCGAAAGCTGGCGCTGAGACAATATAATTACATACCAAAACAATTTATTTGTAAAAAAAATTTAATGATTTAGTTTAGATACAGTGACATTTTTTAAAACAATCAACATGATAATATCTTACTAATAAGCTTGATTCCTTGTCGCACAGACGAAATGTTGCTGATTTGACAATTTTCTACCAATTCATTATAAAGATGTACGAACTTCCTCTGAGATTAAATCAATTTTACCTGAACTAGTACTGTGGCCTATGCTTTTATGGTTCCAATAAAAAGGTGCAGAATTGTTGCTTTTTAGCGTAACTATGGCAACAGAGACTCTCATCTCTGGAATGCCCTACCTTCGCGGGATTTCCTCGATACCTTTAATCCTCAAAAATTTAAAGTTAGCGTTCATAAGTTTCTTAAACAAACTTAATTTATTTATACAAAATTATAAAACCTAGTTGCATGGTATCTTCGGATATTCAGAGACGTTAATTATAATTTATTATAATTAAACTAAAGATGCCTATTTTTATTTACAAAACAAAAATCCTTATTGCATTTTCGACACATGCAAATTGTGATGGTGTCTGCCACACCTTTTTAGTTGACACCTATGAGGCTTATTTTCTAGTTGACAATAATGTGATCTCGAGAAACCTCTTGTAAATAACACGGTATCTCAAACTCCTGGTTATCTATCTATATTCTCCATATTCTCGTTTGTCAATAAAAGGCTTTACATTTAAATTGGCCATTACATTGATATTAATTTGACTCAATGTTTTTTTAGTCTTATATTTTGCGAGAAGAGAGTGCAATTTCCATGCATTAACCATGAAAAAATTGAGCGCAGATATCCATAGCAGTCAATGCCACTTCTTTTGTCAGGAAATAATATAGCAAATGATAACTTGTGAAATAATTGTCAAAAACACTTCGTGATCCATAGAAAACTCTACGTTATGTAATTAATCTTTCATTATAAATCCTTCAGTTTTTCACATAGCTCGTTTCTCATATCAGCTAAAGGTGCCGATCTAGGTGCTATATTATACTAAAATTATTTATGGGTTCTTGACTATATTTTGGTTAACTAATAAAAGTCAATAATTAATAATCATATATCACTTTCTTTTGTCGTTGTTCTTAATGATTAGATGGTCCAGGTTAGGGTTCTTCAACGATGAACCCATTTTCATCAGTATCTTCAACAATATTTCTTGAAGTTTCAACTTAAACGCATCTGGCCACATCGCCGAAAATAACTTTTAACATCAGGATTCAATAATATAAAATTATCATTAATATCTTCTTCATCGCTTAATCCATCAACACGATCAGGCGGAAGATTGTTAATTAAAGAAATATTATCAACTTCTTCATCTTCGTCGTTCCAATTTTCAATAATTTTCCTTACTTCACGCATTGTCAATAACAATACCTTTCGACGTGGCATTATAACTACATATTATATACAAATAATAAACATTCGATGTAAAGAATGAACGTTATAACAAATGTAATTTATAAAAACTATCCTTATAACCTTTTTTGCGGTATAAGTATTCGGTTTTAACAAAATAATATCACACGAAATAAAATACGTCTGTTTTTTTCAAAATAGTGCCAATAAATAACCAACATGTCAGAAAAATTACGAAATCCAATTTTAGTAAAAAATTTGGTTATGGGGTTCGTGCCAGTGTTCGATGAAACGTACACATAACTTAACGTACACCTGGAAGCACCCCAATGTTTCCAATAAATATGAAAACTGTTCCTATGAGCAGGGCCGTAGAGAGAAAAACGGAGCCGGGGGGGAAATGAAATACGATCCCCCCTTACATTTATGTTATTTTACCCAGGTTAGAAATACCAAGGCTTATCGAATGGGCCAAGCTTGGCCCAAGCTTGAAAAACTAAGAAATGATTATCAAGGCATGGCCAAGCCTTAGTCTGATACATTTTGTCATACTAAGCCAATGGTTAAAATAAATAAATGTAAATTGTATCTTTTGACTACTATATTTAGTTTTGGGCCAAGCCAACGGACTGTAACCGACAGTCAACCGACCAACAAATTTACAATATATGAGGAAATTCCACTACAATACCCGGGTAGTAAAAGGCTAAGGGGCCAGAGCTGCGCCAAGCAACAGCTTTCGGGGTTTTGGCCAAACTTAATATTTTCAAACGGCCCCAGTTTGTGCCAAGTTTGGACTGATGTCCTTGGGCCATGTCTGGCAAATAAGACTTGGGCTAGATCTACCAAACCAATTTTTTTTCCAGACCTCCTTTAAATGTGTGGAAAGAAGTTGTTGAAAGAGTAACATTTATAAAATTAGAGAAAAGCTTAAAATGACTTGCACATGTTTACACTACTTTAGACTAGTAAATAATGCGTAACATAATAAACTGAATCTTGGTTCAGTCTAGGCATTTACAACTGGCCCACACTGTAACCAAAGCTAGCTAGCCAAGGATTATACTGCATTATACATTAAAATGCAATATTTAAAAATATACTTTTTTAATATGTTTTTTTTTTATTTATTTTTTTTATTTTATTAATAATTATATAAATTTCCTTATAGTAACAATTTGAATTTGATTTTTTATTTTAATGGATATCGATTTCGACTTACGTCATCCTCAGTTTTTTAAATTTTTATTACAATCTTTGCTTAAACTAATGTCTTATATACCATTTAAACTGCTATTTTTTATTATTATGTCATATATTTTGTTAGTTTTAGTGTTGATTTTATCATTTAAAATGTTGTTATTGTTTTTATGTTTATATATTTCTATTTCTTCCTATCTATCTAGATGTTGTACTTTTCTTTTTTATGTAATATGGTTAAATTTGTGTTGATATTGGTATATTTGTGTTTTTCTATTTTCAAATGTTGGGCATATCTGGATTTCGGATCACTTTTATTAATTTCACTGGTGTGTTCAATAAATTTTTTTGTGAAGGACCGCCCGTTTGACCTATATAAAATTTACTACAGTCATCACAGGCAATTTTATAAACACCTGTGTCTAAGGTTTGGGTTTTTTTGGTTTTTAGGTAATTTTCTATTTTATTTTTGTTTTTGTAAGCTGCAATATTGTGGCGGTCTGTATTGATTTATTATTTTATTATGATGAGCTCCCATTTCTATTAGTTTTGATTCTTTTAACTTTTTTAATTTCAATTTTTTATTTCACTTTTCTTTTTTATCGTGCTTTCCATGTCATTTTTTACTGATTCTATTTATTATTTCATCCGAAAACCAACCCAAACGGATCAAACAATAAATGTTAAATCACATCATCCATTCCAACATAAACTAGCTGCATACAACCACATGATCAATAGATTGAACAATATTCCAATGAGTGCAGAAAATTATCAAGACGAATTAAATAATATAAAATACATAGTCAGTAAAAACGGATATAAAACGAAATAATTGACACATTGAATAGAAAACATAAAAACAAGAAAAATTTGCAAACCCTAACAACACAGAGGAATAAAGAAAACTTAGCAGGCAAAAAATACATAGGCATAGCATATAATAAAACAACTTTCGAAATAATGCACTTTAAAAATATATGGATATATTGCAGCTTACAAAAAACAAAAATAAAATAGAAAATTACCTATAAACAAAAAAACCCAAACCTTAGACACAGGTGTTTATAAAATTACCTGTGATGACTGCAGTAAATTTTATATAGGTCAAACGGGGCGGTCCTTCACAAAAAGATTTATTGAACACACCAGTGAAATTAATAAAAGTGATCCAAAATTCATATATGCCCAACATTTAAAAATAGAAAAACACAAATATATCAATATCAACACAAATTTAACCATATTACATAAAAAAAGAAAAGGACAACATCTAGATAGATAGGAAGAAATAGAAATATATAAACATAAAAACAATAACAACATTTTAAATGATGAAAGCAACCCTAAAACTAATAAAATATATGACATAATAATAAAAAATTGCAGTTGAAATAGTATATCTATAAATATATATATATATATATATATATATATATATATATATATATATATATATATATATATATATATATATATATATATATATATATATATATATATATAAATATATATATATATATATATATATATATATATATATATATATATATATATATATATATATATATATATATATATATATATATATATACATATATATATATATATATATATATATATATATATATATATATATATATATATATATATATATATATATATATATATATATATATATATATAAGTATATATATATATATATATATATATATATATATATATATATATATATATATATATATATATATATATATATATATATATATATATATATATATATATATATATATATATATATATATATATATATATATATATATATATATATATATATATATATAAATATATATATATATAGATATATATATATATATATATATATATATATATATATATATATATATATATATATATATATATATATATATATATATATATATATATATATATATATATATATATATATATATATATATATATATATATATATATATATGTATATATATATATATATATATATATATATATATATATATATATATATATATATATATATATAAGACATTAGTCTTATATACGACGACGTAAGTAAGGACGACGTAAGTCGAAATCGATATTCATTAAAATAAAAAATCAAATTCAAATTGTTACTATAAGGAAGTTTATATGATTATTAATAAAATTTAAAATTAAAAATAAACATATTAAAAAAGTATATTTTTAAATATTGCATTTTAATTCAAAAGTGACAAAAGCACACAAACAGTGAATAATATGGAAAACCATAACAACACATATAATGCATTATACATTGCAAAAAAAATTAAAAAGCTATGAATTCGATTTATTTGTTTTAGAATTGGTCCAGCATTGTATTTAAATATTGGTCCAATGTGTACAAATAATAATGGTTATTATTTACGGTTAAAACAACATTCAACCAATTTTATTTTAAAGCTTGTCTCAACGTTGTTCAACCTTAAAACAAGCTTGGCTCAATGTCAAAACAATCCTCTCTGCTTACCTGGGTATTAACCATTAAATTATAATATCACAAAAAATAAAATGTTGTAACTTATATTTGTTTAAAAACAATTTTATAAGAATGTAAAATATAGACAGGCGAATTCATCGTGATAGGATAGAGAAAATAAAAATAAAATAAGAGATAAATAGCAAATTTGATTTAAAAATTTGCAAAGACAAAACGAGTTTGCTAATAATCCAGCTACGCGGTCTTCCTCATTGAATACACACATAGAGTTATATGAAGGCTCGATTCTTCAATCTAGTAAAAACGAACTATTGTCAATGAATACTTCATAGCTAAGATTGAGGGTGCTACCGTTGGTTGAATGGAGTTCATCCGCCAGCACCCCTAAGCACAATCACCTTGGCTAGTAATATCTCATTATTTTCAATGCTATTGCCAGTGGTATATGTGATATCTCACGTGAATTCGTATGTCAAAAGCGAATTTTGTGAGTTGTTCTTTCTTTTTTTATAACAATTGAGCTTTCAACGCTTTGGTTGATACAAAAACATCTATACTGTCACCGAAAATTAACTGCCTCGCTAATTTTGATTCTTAGTACAGAATTACAAGACATGCTCTTGAAAGAGACAGGATCTGTCAAAATTTTTGATTCGTAATAATACTCTAAACGAACGTTCTGCAATAGCGCTGGAAAAATAGTATCAATATTTTTAATGGCAATTGCATTCAATAAATCGAGAGCGAAACATTTTCTTCGAAATGTTCCGCATATACGTGTTTGAGGTGAATTACCTCATTTGCCAACTCTTCTCAAATATCTGCCTTGTATATTGTAACGAATTGCTATGTACATGCAGTTATTATTTCCTCCTCTTTCCTTCGAATTTAAACATTACGCTTGGTCTTACTAAATCTGCAATAACTAAAATCGTGTTTCTTTTGAATTCTGTTTCTTGGTCATAAATGCGGATATTTTCAGGACATCTTCATTTCCATTTCCAGAAACGGTTCTGTACCGTTTTATTTTTGTACTTATTGACAAAAAAGAAGAAATATTTAAAAAATTTGTCACCATTTACTTTCCTTCAAGATGACCTCACGTTGATTTCTTCGAATCTTCAGTTCTGCGAGCCAGATTTTAAGTCATATTGATGGCATTAACCTTCAGGTAAATTTTCTCATGTACTATTTTAATTCCGTTGATGTCTAGAAAGTATCAGCTGTTAAATTAAGACCTTTAAGATCTTCAGCCATGTTTTTAGTACTGAAAGACGTTTTGCAAAAGATCTAACAGCATCAATTCTAGCTGATGTCGGCCTGTTAGAAAGTTTATGTGGTGACTGCGGAATATCTTTCTTTAAAATTGCTCATAGTTGAGGGCTGCTGCTAAATAAGTTTTAGCATTTATTAAATTATTCTAACAAATGTAACCTAATTTGAACATCACTCGGCAGAATCAACTCAACAGAGATTGAGACTGTGAGCTTCACATGGGGAATACACAGCATATAGGTTTTCTCTACAAATATTTTTGTACTCTTGTCTTCACTTATCATGTTGCTTGCGTTAGTATACCCTTGTCCTTCATTGAGCTTGAATTACTAATTCTAAATGGCTTGCACATAATTGAATTAGCTCATTTTGGATTTCCGATGATAAATAATGGACTTGTTAACGATACTAAGCTTGCTTGGAAATTCTTATTTTTTCCAACTGATAACGTAGCAAAGGATCACAGTGACTAATAATCTCCAAAATTCCTAAGAAGCTACCGATATTAGGTTCATCAGTCAGATGGCTATCTCCGCTCAAAGCCATGCTCCTTTCACCTCAAAACAAAATAGTACCCAAAATTCTTTTTAAGATGAGTCTCATTATTTTTGCTTGGCCTTCCATTTGATCGCAAAATAATTGTAAGCCGGTAGTCTGTCGTATAATTTAACTTAAGAATATCCTTGAGGACGACAGAAATAAGAACAATTTTACTTAATATTCGTGCTAAATAATAGACACGGTAGGTAATAAAAGGCATCTTTATTGGAGCTCACAACTAACCAATCTCGTTCAATTTTTTCTTCTTTTGGTAAAATTTTGAAAAGGAACGACTTAGAAAATGGTTTACGATCACAGACACACAATGTAGGCATTTACATATGCCCTCGACGAATCACATTTTCAGTAATTTGACTTTTTTATTTTATATTCTAAACTACCTACCAATATCAAAACCATTGCGAAACCCAATATGCTTTGGTTGGTTTTCTACTTGCGGTGAACAAATTAAAGGAATTAAGGATTTAATCTAATTTACAAACAGGATTAATTTTGTTGCTGTGGAAGCTGAAACTAAAGTTTAAATTTGGCAAACATTTATTAAGTCGTGTAATATATTCTCCTTCCATATTAGAAATTCAAAGCGTGAATAGTTTGTGTTCATTGTTTTGTTTTTGTGAGAGAAAAATAAATATTTGTCATCGGTGGTGCTCAAAACCAGTTGCCATTTGCCAATACAAGCGGTCAAAACAGGATTGACTCTTTTCAGGTCCTCCATAAAACAATTAATTTAAATTTTATCTCAATACTTTGATTTTTTGGTTATTGTTAATTTTTTTAAAATCGTCCTATGCAAAATTGACCGCTTTTTATCGTCTTACAGTTGTAATCACTAATCACATATGTACGGTATTAAGGCAACTTTATATTATATGACCCATCCTTGAAAAGAAATACTTCTTATTTCAACTGAAGCCAAATTAATTAAATCATCGTGTATTTTATTAATGATAAGAATTTAGTGAAAGATCAAATTCACATATACTTTAGTTTTGGTTAAAAATTATTTTTTGCCTATATAATATTTTCATTTTGGTTGGAGTCCGGGCCCTTTTAAAAATCCGGACCTGGGGGAAAACCCCCCTTCCCACCCCCCTCTTGTCGGGCCTGTCTATGAGTAATCTCATCCATTGGCACAAATTCGTCATCATTAGTTTTTCGATTTTTGTTCGTTTAGTATTTTATATAATTATTCAAAAATATGTCTAAAACCAAGGGTTTTTGCAAGAGGAGGTGTGGTGGGAAGGAAGGGATTGGGCCACCATACACTTTCTTTGTCAAATACACAACACATCAAGAAACCTTATCGTTCTAAAGAGCACCATGCATAACTATTACTATCATAGGTAAACAATGTTTAGAAAAAAATGAATTTCACTGTTCGATAAAACGAACAGAGGATCGATTCTGTGATAGTATATTACATATCTAGAGTTGTAAATAGCATTTTACATGCGAAGGAAAAGGAATGGAATAGTAGATTCTTGTATGAGTTGAGAATGATGGCAATTCTTCACGAGGATGAAGCTTCCCGAAACGATCGTAGCGAGTGGAGGGAATCATCCGCGTGAAGAATTGCCATCATCCTATGCGAATACAAGGTTCTATTCTGTCCACGACTTCAAAAGATTTCGATTAATTTCTAGTTTGCCTGCTAAAGTTTTTATCACCATATTAAAAAACATGCATCATAGATAGCATAGAAAAACTTTTTTATTTTACATTTTATATATATATATATGTATATGTATTGTATTGTATATGTATTGTTCTCGTTTTAACCTTTTGATATTGCTATACCAACAAATGAAGTTTCTAATTTGTTAAGGGAATATTTAATAAACTATGGAACTGTTGAAGAATTTAATTATAATCACAAGTTGTGGAATGAATACAATTACAATGGAAGACATACGCATTGAAAGCATATATTCTTTAGTAGTCGTGGATAAAAAGCTTTACAACTCAAGATTTGTTATATACTTTTTCTACGACTTTGTTTTAATGCCTAAACGCATATAATTACTTGAAAAAATGAGCTACTAATCTTCTTATATATTAATACGCTAACGAAAAATTTTGTGGAGCCTAAGGCTTTTTTATTCGAATTTTGATTGATTTCAAATTTTCAGTGCTAACTGACATTACTGTAACTTAAGTTTTAGAGATTTTTGGGGATTTTTCGGATCATAAATAAAAAAGTTATTATATACGAAAAACTTTTTATATGCATATGCATGATAAGTTTACATACATACAAAAACGAAATTAAATTTAAAACTTAAAAATTTATTTTATTTTATTTGTATTTTATTTTTTATATATTCTTTGGTAGATGGAATTTCATTTTAGTCTTCTTATGTCTTCGTACATCGAAGGTTAGATCGAGTCGTCGGAATAAAAGAGATTATATGCGTAATAATGTTGATTTTATGAATGATGAAATTAATTTTTTATATTTTCTTTTTATATATTCTTTGGTAGTGGGTAGTAATAAACGTATCGTATGCGTAATATATTAGTAAAAATATTCTAATCAAATTTCAGTGTATTTACAAGTTGTATTTTATTTTTTAGTTTTCTTATGTACACTGACGTGAATGCATGTGAATAATTTTGTTCTGTTCTTCATTTTAATTTTTAGAAATGCCAATGTATGTGAAGTTTTTCTTATGCGTGAGATTTGTTCGTTCTTTTAAATCAATGCATGAATTTTGTGAAAGACCTGAGAATGTTACTGCTGATGTGTTTGTTAAATTTGTCAGATGATGCAATGCTGGTTGTATTTTATATTTTAGTTTTCTTATGTACACTGACGTGAATGCATGTGAATAATTTTGTTCTGTTCTTCATTTTAATTTTTTGAAATGCCAATGTTCGTGAAGTTTTTCTTATGCGTGAGATTTGTTCGTTTTTTTAAATCAATGCATGAATTTTGTGAAAGACCTGAGAATGTTACTGCTGATGTGTTTGTTAAATTTGTCAGATGATGCAATGCTGGTTGTATTTTATTTTTTAGTTTTCTTATGTACACTGACGTGAATGCATATGAATAATTTTGTTCTGTTCTTCATTTTAATTTTTAGAAATGCCAATGTATGTGAAGTTTTCCTTATGCGTGAGATTTGTTCGTTCTTTTAAATCAATGCATGAATTTTGTGAAAGACCTGAGAATGTTACTGCTGATGTGTTTGTTAAATTCATCAGATGATGCAATGCTGGTTGTATTTTATTTTTTAGCTTTCTTATGTACACTGGCGTGAATGCATGTGAATAATTTTGTTCTGTTCTTCATTTTAATTTTTAGAAATGCCAATGTATGTGAAATTTTTCTTATACGTGAGATTTGTTCGTTCTTTTTAATCAATGCATGAATTTTGTGAAAGACCTGAGAATGTGAGAATGTTACTGCTGATGTGTTTGTTAAATTTGTCAGATGATGCAATGCTGGTTGTATTTTATTTTTTAGTTTTCTAATGTACACTGACGTGAATGCATGTGAATAATTTTGTTCTGTTCTTCATTTTAATTTTTAGAAATGCCAATGTTCGTGAAGTTTTCTTATGCGTGAGATTTGTTCGTTCTTTTAAATCAATGCATGAATTTTGTGAAAGACCTGAGAATGTTACTGCTGATGTGTTTGTTAAATTTGTCAGATGATGCAATGCTGGTTGTATTTTATTTTTTAGTTTTCTTATGTACACTGACGTGAATGCATGTGAATAATTTTGTTCTGTTCTTCATTTTAATTTTTAGAACTGTCAATGTATGTGAAGTTTTCCTTATGCGTGAGATTTGTTCGTTCTTTTTAATCAATCCATGAATTTTGTTAAAGACCTGAGAATGTTACTGCTGTTGTGTTTGTTAAATTTGTCAGATGATGCAATGCTGGTTGTATTTTATATTTTAGTTTTCTTATGTTCACTGACGTGAATGCATGTGAATAATTTTGTTCTGTTCTTCATTTTAATTTTTAGAAATGCCAATGTATGTGAAGTTTTTCTTATGCGTGAGATATGTTCGTTCTTTTAAATCAATGCATGAATTTTGTGAAAGACCTGAGAATGTGAGAATGTTACTGCTGATGTGTTTGTTAAATTTGTCAGATGATGCAATGCTGGTTGTATTTTATTTTTTAGTTTTCTTATGTACACTGACGTGAATGCATGTGAATAATTTTGTTCTGTTCTTCATTTTAATTTTTAGAAATGTCAATGTATGTGAAGTTTTCCTTATGCGTGAGATTTGTTCGTTCTTTTAAATCAATGCATGAATTTTGTGAAAGACCTGAGAATGTTACTGCTGTTGTGTTTGTTAAATTTGTCAGATGATGCAATGCTCGTTGTATTTTATATTTTAGTTTTCTTATGTACACTGACGTGAATGCATGTGAATAATTTTGTTCTGTTCTTCATTTTAATTTTTAGAAATGCCAATGTATTGAAGTTTTTCTTATGCGTGAGATTTGTTCGTTCTTTTAAATCAATGCATAAATTTTGTGAAAGACCTGAGAATGTGAGAATGTTACTGCTGATGTGTTTGTTAAATTTGTCAGATGATGCAATGCTGGTTGTATTTTATATTTTACTTTTCTTATGTACACTGACGTGAATGCATGTGAATAAGTTTGTTCTGTTCTTCATTTTAATTTTTTGAAATGCCAATGTTCGTGAAGTTTTCTTATGCGTGAGATATGTTCGTTCTTTTAAATCAATGCATGAATTTTGTGAAAGACCTGAGAATGTTACTGCTGATGTGTTTGTTAAATTTGTCAGATGATGCAATGCTGGTTGTATTTTATATTTTAGTTTTCTTATGTACACTGACGTGAATGCATGTGAATAATTTTGTTCTGTTCTTCATTTTAATTTTTAGAAATGCCAATGTTCGTGAAGTTTTTCTTATGCGTGAGATATGTTCGTTCTTTTAAATCAATGCATGAATTTTGTGAAAGACCTGAGAATGTTACTGCTGATGTGTTTGTTAAATTTGTCAGATGATGCAATGCTGGTTGTATTTTATATTTTAGTTTTCTTATGTACACTGACGTGAATGCATGTGAATAATTTTGTTCTGTTCTTCATTTTAATTTTTAGAAATGCCAATGTATGTGAAGTTTTTCTTATGCGTGAGATTTGTTCGTTCTTTTAAATGAATGCATGAATTTTGTGAAAGACCTGAGAATGTTACTGCTGATGTGTTTGTTAAATTTGTCAGATGATGCAATGCTGGTTGTATTTTATTTTTTAGTTTTCTTATGTACACTGACGTGAATGCATGTGAATAATTTTGTTCCGTTCTTCATTTTAATTTTTAGAAATGCCAATGTATGTGAAATTTTTCTTATACGTGAGATTTGTTCGTTCTTTTTAATCAATCCATGAATTTTGTGAAAGACCTGAGAATGTTACTGCTGATGTGTTTGTTAAATTTGTCAGATGAAGATAGAATTGATGGAAATGAAATGATTCATAAATTTGTATGTTTTGTAATCTCTGATCCCATTTTTCTTCCTAAATTACATGAATATGTGAAACGTCATATGATGCATGGACCATGTGGTGCTCTAAATCCTGTTAGTATGAGAGATGGTGAATGTAGAAATAATTTTCCAAAACCTGTTTCTGAAAATACTAAAGAATCTGTGAATGGTTATCCTTTGTATCGTCGACATGATAATGGTATGAGTGCTGATGTACGTGGTGCATCTCTTGATAATAAATACTAGGAGGGCCCGGCGTGCTTCACTACGCTTATAAATAATGTTTTTGCGTAGACATTTTGTTGACGTAAAAGCAGTGATTTCAAAAAGTGGTAATGAGAAATGCTAGCATATAATTTTTAATTTTTCTTTTTAAATATATGAATGAAAAATAATCAGAACTCTAGCTGATCAGTTCGGATATATGAAAAATTAGCGATCAAATAAGTTTTCAAGTAAGCTTATTTGATTTCTAACATATTTGATCGCTAATTTTTCATATATCCGAACTGATCAGCTAGAGTTCTGATTATTTTTCATTTATACTCCCATTAAATGCAAATATGTAGTTTACAAATCGTGGTAGGCTTTGCATTATTCTGTGTCAAAATGAATTGAAATATTTAATTTTTAAAAATCAAATTTTTCTTTAAATAAAAATTTTTCTTTTTATTAAAAGTGTTTCGTAATATATATATGAAAATCCATTACCGCACACTTTTTTTACTTACCGCACACTATTTGAAATAATCAATTTACATGTCATGGAGAGTGTGATGTAATTTATAATATACTGTGATAGAAGCAGAAATAGTATATTTTCCTACAAGAGATGAAAACATTGTTTTTTCGTGCGTAAACATTTGTTCACGAGACGCGCTCGCGTCGAGTGAGACATGTTTAGGAACGAAAAACGTTTTTATATCTCGTAGGAAATGCAGCTTTTTCTATGATATAATACATATAATCGATATTTACTCTAAATTATAAAATTAGAAATCGACAACAAATCATTCAAAATTCATATTCTAGTTTTTCATGGTTACGTTGTTTAAAATACTTTGTAAAATTATATGAAAAACCATAGCAACTATAATTTGTTATTCTTTTTCACTAGTGAATTGACTTTTCGCATAGAAAAAATAATTTTTTGAATATTTTTTGAATTTTGAAAAAGATTAAATTTTTGTTTTTATTATAATTTTTCGACTATTTGAGGAATTTGGAAAGAAAAATGTTTTTTTGATTTTGTAATATTTACTCGAAAACCTATATGGAGAGGTTTTTGAGTAGTTTGCTGATTGTTTTATCTTTTCACTAAATTGTATTAATTTATGATCTGTTATAATTTTCCGGCAGTGTAATGATGTTTCGTGTTTGTTTTGTAATAAATATCTTAACAGAGAGAAAAAACTACTTGTACTTTAATAAGGAGTTTTATGTTTTATATACATCGCTGCCCAAAACTAAAAACAATGTCCCCATAAAAGTTTTTTGCCGAAAACTATATCAAAATCCTTAACCCAGACCGAAGTCTTGATATCTCAGAGCCTTGAGATTATAGCCCTTTTATATTTTATAAAAGCAATATTTTCTGAAAGAACTGTAATAGTAGATTTCTTGGAATCTTATAAATATTACAGTAACTGTTGTCTGTGGAACATTTCAAGTTATATGTATAGTGATGGGATCACGCGGAGTTAAGCTCTAGAAACTTTATTGAACTAAAAGAAATTGAAAAATATGCTACAGTAGCCACTGTGAAGCAAAATTAGACAATATGAGGAACTCTTGCAGAAACGAGCTGAAAAAGTACAGTCAATTTATTTTTAGATTATATTTTTATTTATACAAACCGCATAGGATTAGGATTTCTATGAAACTTTGGTATATGATCCAGGTTAACTAGAAAATGGAAGATCTGGATCATTTAAAAATTGGACAAAATGGCGAGGTTATCAAAAGTTATCAAAAATTCAAAAAGTTTGAATTTTTGATAACTTCTAATCCTGGCTTTCAATTTTATTGAAACTTGGTATATAGAGTTTTAGTACTGTTACTACTATTTGAAATGATTTTTTAAGGGTTAAGCTTTTGTTATTTGAGCAGTACCCATCCATAAAACGGACTACACGTTTTTTTCACAAGTACAAAAATGCAATAAACCCTGAACACACTGGCTACAGCAATGACTACTTTCATCACTCTTATGTGAATATTATGTGTTTCTGAAAACACTACTGTATTAAAAAATATTTTCGTATTACACATGGAATGGAAGTAAAAAAACATTTCCACGGGGCAAAGGTAAATAACGAGTCGTAAGACAACCAAGCATTTTCTATGAAACATACTATATTCCAGGGTTGCAACGTATAATACGGTAACGTATAAAACGTACAGTATAAAACACACAATTATTTACGTTTTATACGGTATAAAAGTAAAATCCTTAATAAATAAAATACATTTTTGTACAAGTAAACCGTAAAATTCACTTTTGCGATTCAAAAGTTGTTCATAAAGCAGGCTTTTTTCCAATTGAAATAACAATGCCAAGATTGAAATAACAATGCCTGCCTAAAATTGAATAAACAATTCCTGATAGCTATTTCTGTATCAAGTATTTGCTGTTTCCGGACGAGGCGTTAGCCGAGTCTGGAATAGCAAATGAGTCCTAAAAAACCTTATTTAGGTACGTGATACAAACAATATTTTTTGTAATAGCTCTCTAAAATTTTACAGAGTACCTAATCCATTAGATTAGACCAGCGAAATATTCGAAACCATAATAATTATTAATCGAATGGAAAAGAAAGCCTTGAATTTTATACTAAAATATTCAGTCCGAAAATTAAGTATTTTACGGACTGAAATGAGTCCGTAAAGTAGCTATTTTTGAGAGCGTATACAAAAAAGTTATTATGATTACTATTATTTCGAAAAACTACTTGGATAAAATAATTTTCTAAAAAAATGGTTTGCTATTTTGTGTCAATATATGTATTTTTATTTATGCAAATAATACAGATTCTTACTCGTACAAAACATCTTGTATGCAATTCGGGCATAAGGTATCTTTTTTGATTTCGAGTGATTGTTTCTGTCGGCTAACGCCTCGAGGAACAATTTCACTCTCTAGCGAAAAGACATACTTTGCGCCCTTTATACATAAATAGCTATTATATAATATTATCGCGGGCGTATTATTCATCATTCTCGTGATATTTAATATTTATAAAGCTTAGATTTCTGAACTAATAGGTACAGTTTCTTTAGAAAATATAGCGTCGTCTTGATAATTTGTTACCCAACTGTTCCTATTAGTTCCGAAAACTTCCTCATTTAACGTAAATGCTTCTTTTCAAAATATAATTATTTGTTTTCAAAACAAATTTAGTCTGTAATAATTTGACATTTCCAACCATATCTATTATGCATCTATGACCCAAATTGAATTTACTCTATATAAAGTTCTCACTAAACTTTTTCGTTTGACGTAAATACATATTTTAAATATTACAACTTTTGTATAAAAAGAAGATTTGATCTGCAAGAACCTGATATTTTCAAGCTGTGCCTATTAATTGGAAGTGGTGCAACCCGGATTCACACAATAAAATTTCTTAAAAACATCTCTAATAATCCCTAATAATTTCCCTAACTGCTATGAAAAAAACGACATTTATTCTGCAACAACATAATATTTCCCAGCTTTTCTTATTAAATGGGAGGAGCTGAAGCTGGATTGAACCATATTTCATATATTCAATAACATTTCATGATACCAAATAATTCATTTCTAATCCAAAATGTTTCCCATTAAGTAAATGTTGGAATCAAAATGAAAGAAAATCATATAGTATACGTGTTGAAAAATTCAAAAATAACTTAATTGCCTGAGTTTAAGTGCTCAAAAAATCTCTAATATATAACTCAAAATTTTCAATATTCAAATCTAGTGAATTAAAAATTATTAACCAGTTTAACCAGTACAGTTAACATAGTCTTTCGTATAAACTAAATATTAGAGCATTCAAATCCGACTATTCGAATTTTCGAATATCCGATTAATTTGGGTATATTTTAAGTATTCGTTATTCGAATATTTATACGCGAATATTCGAATACTTTTTATCTCCCAAAATATAATGGTTTTCCATCCCTTCATATCTTTTTCAAACTTCGAAACTAAGAAATTTTCATATTTTAAAGGAAATAATTTTATTACAAAAAGTTTTTGACGTATAAACTCCGCTTAGTATTGCAGTCAAAGAACTAAGCGAAAATTCAACGATTATGACAACCGAAGGCATATGCAAATTCTTATTTACTTCTCTAACGGAACTGAACAGTGATTTAAGAAAAATCTTACTCCACGAAATCAGAAAACTAATGGATCAGAAAAGAAACAAAACAACCTTAACAACCTTCTTTCTATATATGTATTAACACTGGAGTTATACCACAATCGAACGAATATTTTGATTACACAAAGAAAACTACTGTGAAAACTTTCCTTTCTCGCCTCCTCAGCCTTCAAAGATGTACCAGATCCTAGCGATGAAAACAGTAATAACCATGGTTGCAGGTATCTGGTAATATAAATAACGCACTTGCAGTCAACAATCAAAGTAAAAATATATTGCAACAAAAGCTGCAACCAGCGATTAGCTCAATTACTGATTCCACGATATGAGATACAGTAACAGTGGTAATGAAAATCGCGGTTAATGGTTTAAAAACACATTTTTGTTACCTGTTTGATTTTATTCATAGTTCTTAGTACTTCTTTTACTATTCGAATACTAACCGAATATTCGGATATTTAAAGAAAAAGTTATTCGATATTCGGATAACTCAAAATGTCGAATAACTGAATGCTCTACTAAATATACATTCAATCTAGAATTTAAATTGTTAAATTATAAAATATATAAATAATTTATAACTACCTAATTATATTTTTACTAAGTATAAACATTAAAAATATAGTTATTATCTGAAGTTAGAAGTATTTTTAATTTTTTTTGAATGATGAATTTCAAAAACAAAATCATATTATACGTTTTATACGTTATATACGTTTTATACGTGTAACGTACGTGTATATTAGCAACGCTGCTATATTCAGACTGTACGCAATACATTACAATAAATATGAAAGTCCCTTTCATCGCATGCGGTTGGAAAATGAACCTGACTCAACGTATTTCCAGCAAATGAGAATTGTCAACGGCGTTACACATGCCACGAACGATACAGGGATGAATCCATTAATTAGGCCTGCAATAATTAAAACCTAATTCGTAAATTGTTTCATTTCTATTCATAGGAAAAATATAAATCGAAATTGGTTGAAGATAATTGCTTTAAAAAACGTAAGAAAAATGTAAATATGAACGTGCAATTGTCTGCAAAAATTTGCTAGGTAGCGGTGATAACACTAGTTTACAAGAAAAATCTCCAGAAATAAAACCCAACTTTTCTTATAGATTTGGACCTTCTTAACACGAATATCATATTCATTTTTTTTGGTTAGCTCTTGTTTTTGAGATATTCATGAAAAACCAATTTTTTCGATGATCAAAAATGTTGTTTCGGTTTTTGGGTCTCATATTTTACAACACAAACAAATTAAATATATTAATGAAATAAATGCATAGTAAGTATGCTAACAAACATTTTGAGCTATATTTTGTAAAAATCCATTAAGGATTCTGGAAGTTACATTTGAAAAAAGTTGAAAAAATACGAAAAACTCACGTTTTTTAAAATTTTTCCATTTTCAACGACATAAATTTTGAACAAATAAAGACACTATTTTTTTTTATTTCTTGGAGCCTATAGTAATTTCAATTTTCTTTCTTTTAAGCTGAAGGACACGAATATTGGTGCAGTTTGCACCAAGTTATTCAAGTTTTTCCAAAGAAAGTCAAAACTCAAAATTTGGAAAAAATAATTTTTTACTTAATTTATTGTGCCATAAATAATAATTTTAAAAGTTCAGTCATTCTCAAACATCAGTAAAGAATTATTTTGAAATAGTAAAGTATAATTTCCATTTTTGTTTTCGAAGTTGGGAACTGGATCGATATGAGACGTATATAGAAAGATATAAACAAAAGATAATGAATTGTGAGGAGAGGCAAAACATCATAGCATCAGAACTATTTAAGTTAGTTCAAGCACCATAAAGTTAGGCCCCTATTTATGTCTATTAATACCTGTAAGGTTTGTTTCTTTTCTTTTTTCTCTTTTTTTTGTTTTTTGATAATGTAAATTTTTTGCTATCACCGCCCGCCTTGTGTTACTCCTTACGTTTATGATCATTTTAAGTTTAATTTAAGAAAGCAATTACATACTTCTACTTTTTGATAGTTTTTCGGTTTTCTCAACTTTTGTTTAATTAGTTTAATGAGGTTTCTTTTTAAGTAGATAACTGTCGTATGATTAGTTGCAAGTATAATCTCTCTGAGGATAAATTTAATTCCAAACATTTAAGTAAAATATTAATTAAAAAAGAAAAAATATTACATATATAAATTTTAAATAGTGTATTGTTTTTAAAAATCAATAAACCATTAGTGATAGCTGCCTTGTAAAGCAACATAAATTGTTAGTAAAGTGTAAAGACAAGTTTATTTAAACGGCGGCGTCGTAAAGAAGTTTCAAGTGTTAAAATAGCCTAAATTCATTGTTTTATTTGTAGAAGTTACATAATACATACTGCTAAAAGAATCACCGTATCGCACCGATATTGTATGACCAGATCCCAGTCGAGCAAGCTGGTTTCCGTCCCAATCGTCATTGCACAGTAATCGTGTATTCAAAGTTCTAAATAATTCTTGTAGTAGGTTCAAAATGCTTAACAATAATTTGCCTTCCGTGCTGGCACCATTTCTTTTTAATTTTTTCATCCATGACATTCCTGACACAATATCAAAGTAATTTGGGTACGCTGATGGTTGGACCCTGGCCACTCAAAACAAAGACATGAGTGTCTTGGAAGATTTGCTCTCAACTGACCTGGCGATAATGAATTTTCGAACGTGGAGCTTATTTGTTCTTGTTTCCACTTAAACAACAAACTGGCAAAACACGAACTTTCAGTGTTGTTTAACGGCACTGTCATTAAATACAATCAACAGCCAAAGTACCTGCGTATTACTCTCGATAGAACTCTTTCTTTTAAGCTCCATCTAGAGAATACGTCAAAAAAACTTAAAACGAGAAACCACATATGCATAAACTGGCAGGCTCAGCATGGGGTGCTACTCCAGTCACCCTCCGCACAACTGCTCTAAGTCTGGTTTACTCAGTGGCTGAGTACGACGCACCACTCTGGTTGAATAGCACACATACTCAAAAAGTTGACTGACAGCTGCATGCCGCGATGCGTACTATAAGTGGTACCATCAGGTCCACTCTTTTACCTATGGCTCCCTGTGTTAAGCAATATCGCTCCACCTGCACTCACGCTCGCATGCACTCATGCGTGAACATAAAAGGGTAACCAACAACATCACGTTACCCTTGCACGAATATTACGGTGACCGTTCTAGTTGTCGATTGTAGTCAAGAAAGCCTCCACATAAAACTGCCAGCAACCTGCTGGCAACTAATTTTAATATCTTGGATGCCTGAGACACCTCCTTGAATAATTACAACACTCTTGGCGTTTCTATTAGTAACCCGACTTCTGCCCAACCTTGTTTCGATCTGCCACGTCCTACCTGGACTACACTAAACCAAATAAGAAGGAATCATGGACGTTGTGCTGATTCTTGCTGCAAGTAGGGCATCTCAGAGTCCCCTCAATGTGATTGCGGAGCTCCACAACAAACCATAAAACACATTGCAACTGTGTGTCCACTTCGACGATACGTGTGTCCTCTCAGACATCCAATTGGCAGCTCCCGATGTAGAAGCTTGGATAGACTCACTCGATGTAAACATCTAATGTTCAAATATAATGCCCATTGTTCAAATATTTTACTTTTTAATTTTAAACTAAAATACGTGCAATCAAATCGATTGTAAGTTCATTTAATGTTTATTCATGTTTTGTTTAATGTAGATTTCATAGGAAAATCTACCTATTTTAAGTCTTATTTATGTTTTATTTTTGATTTTAATGTGTCACAACAAAAACCATACGCTAAATAATAAAAGTTCTATTCTATTATTAAGAGTAAGGATAGAACTATTTAAAAAAACAAAAGATAAAATTTAATTGATCTTTGACCCTAGTGCTATCTTTAAAATTATAAAAGTTGTTTTAATATTTTAATTTCAAAATTAATTAAAAAAGGATCAAACAATCTTTAGCAATTAAATTTCAAATTTACTTTGGATTAGCAAAAATTTCTTTTTCATGAATGTTGGAGTACCTCCTATGCTGAAACAATGCAGTATAAAAAAATTCTAAAATAAATTCTATTTTTATTTTGTCCATACTACATATATGCCAAGTTTCATACCATTTAAAGAGGTTTTGGGTTACCATTTTTACATATTGCTTATGAATATGGTCCTGCACCAATATAGTTAAAAAGCTGTTTTGTCTGAGTTTCTAAACTGAGTTCTCTTTATCTGTTTTAGTGAACACTATATCAGTTTGTTCCTTCAATAAATTGTTTATTTTAGAGGATGGTTAAGTTTTTTTTGTTATTTTGAATTTCTTTTAAGATAATGTTTGGGTGCGAAATTTTACATTGTTTTTTTATTAGTTTTGGATTTCTGGCATTTCCTGCATCAATGTCACAATGATATCTTCAATCGCGTTTAGTGCTAATCCTCCGGCTCCATGTCCAGGCTCAGGAACTCTGACACTGCCCTTGCGCGGTACCACATATCGCGGGTAAGTTTTGTTTTTGTGCAATTTTTTATCCTCTTTTGAGAATTTCCTTTTCCTTTACTGTAAATGATGTGGATGATTTATGGTGAGCAACATTTGGTATTTCAGGACTATTATACTGTTGTATTGGTAAGTTGTTTATGGCTCCTTTGAGATTTCTGATTTTCTTTATATATGAATTTGTTTTCATTTTGGAATGTTCTTTGTACTGTTCTATGAGCATTTAATTGAATATATCGAGAAAGAATGTAAGAGAGAAAGAAAGGTATAGAAAAAGAGAGCAAAAGAGAGAAAGAGAGATATTGAGCAATAGAGAAAAGGAAAAATGGAAAAACGCTCAAAAATCGCAACAGAGCAAGAAGCAAGGAATAAGAACGAAATAGTAAGAAGGAGAGAGCCATAATGTTACTAAAATATTTTCTAGATTTACCTTTTAAAAGGTGCCACTGTCGCCATATACATTGACCATTCACTTTTGGGGACAAAGTGTCAAACAAATTAACTACATTTTGAACGGTCGCCCATTGTTGGTCAATAAAGGCCTAGTTTGGTCAGCATAGAGAAATTCTTGGCACTAAATTTTTCTTTGTTCTTTTCCAAACTGTATTTTTCACAATTTTGAAAATTGTAAAAATTGACCACATAATTTGCTAGTTAAACCAAGAAATTAATTCAGTAAATTATTTGTGATATAACATCACTCCGATGGAAAATCTCCCATCAAGAATATAAGAACTGAATCTAAAAAATTATGGTGCAAATTATGTAACTTTTTGCAATCCATACAATTTTCAGGAAATTTTAAGCTTTAAAAAAGTTTATCATTCTCATCAGGGCTATAGCCGACTAGATAAACTACCAAAAAATGTCAACGCTTACATAAACCAAAAATTAGTCTACATCTCTAGCGAAGTATAAAAAAACAAAAAAATTACATAAACAAATATTTAATAGATTCAGGTTTAGTCAATTAGCACCATAATTTGCACCATAATTTTTTAGATTCAGTTCTTATAAACCAAGAAAGTTGCAAATTGTTTATTTTGCTTTTCTCAATGGAACGTACCTGCCAAGAAACAGAGAGAGTTGAAAAAAGTTTATGGTTTTAATGCAAATTAAAGTTTCATTCTGCTGCAGCGGAAATTTATAAAACAAAATTTTAAGCTCATTTTAACGTTTAAAAATTTTGTAAGCATGCATTAGTCACATGACCGTTATACTATTCTTTGAAACATTAAATCTTAAAAGAGCTTTAATAAAACCAACTCGAAAAACCTCACCCTAATATCATAAGTATTTTAAAATTAATCTGTTATTGTTACCAAATTCATATCAAACCTAAATTTATACCTTATTTGCCCTTTTTCCAAACCCAACTTCATATCTCTATTGATATAAATTACAAATTTTACTTTTTCATCAATAATAATTTTCACTAATTTTCATAATTTTAATTGATCTTAGGAGAAATCCGGATTTCATAACAACAACAAAAACTTCAAACTAAACTTTACAAAATTATAGTAATATCAATTTTTGAATGACATTCTTTGCACGAAAAGAAAACACCACCAATCAACAAAAAAAAATAATAATTTAAAAATTATTCATAATTTAGAGAAATTTTTTTGTTTTTTTTTGGATGCTTTTAGGAATGAAGACAAAATACAAAGAAGATGGTAATAATATCTATAAGAAATGATTATAGGAATTATCATAAAATATTTAAATTAATAAACAATAAAGTGCTAATTTTTTTTTTTTCAAATTTTCTATTTCATTTCTTAATATTATCAAACAACTTCTTATAAAATCGACTTATTTTATTTATTTTTTTCGTATTAAGTAAACAAGAAAATTAATACTATGAAAGAAAGAAATTTTTATTTCATTTCAACAAAAACAAAATCATAAGATGACATGGTGGTATGAGATGATGGTATGAAGAATTAAGTTGGTGTATACGATTGTGGAGAGGGAGGTCTATGTAATTTCATATTTGATTAAAAAATATATATATTTTGTTGTTTTGGTATAAATTTATCAAATAGTTTGTTCAGTCTTTAAAAACCAATCGTTTCGCTTAAAGAACTGTCAAAGCATAGTGTGTTCTATCCGGATGAACATATAAAAAAATAAAAAATAAAAATAAAAACTTTATTTAGTGAAAATAAAATAAAGATAATTGAATAAATAATAAAAGTGTTGAAATGAGGTTTTTTAATATATTTGTTATAACGTGTGCGCTTTTTGGCAGTTCTGTGTTCGCTGATGATTCAAATCTACAAGAATGCTTTCAACAAGATTCAATTTCATGCATTCAAATGATGGTACGGCTCTTTGGATAATATTTATTATAAAATACATAAGTGCAATTCTGGATTTCTGTGTTAGAAAAAAAACTGTGATATAAAAAAATTAATTTAAAAGAAAACCAAATTTATTATAACAGTTATTAATCTGTCAGTATTCATTAAATACATGTTATTTTGTGTGGTTTTAGATCTAGTTAACAACATAAAGAAGTTATTTTTATGCTTTTTAGTTAAACGAAAACAAAAACACATAATATATCATTGCTATATGTAAAGTTAATTCTTTTTCTTGAGTTAACCGTTAGAGAATAGTTTACAACTTTTAATACTTGTAACCTAGATAAATATTTTCTTACTTAAACTCAATTTTTTTGTTATTCTAACAGGTTTTCAGACGAGCAAAATCATTATTTGATCAAGAAACTATTGATATTTTTGGAGGATTATCGCTTGTAAAAGCACCATCATCAGAAGTCCAAGGAAAAAGTTTATCAGATGCGAGCGGCATTGTTGAGGCCGCAGGAAATGTTGAACAAAGAGAAGGAGCCCTAGAAAATTTTGTTTTCGAAAATGCGCGGAATTTCTTCGAAGAACGATCATTTAAGTTGGATATGGTTGGTGCTGCCCGTAGTATTTCTAATGCAATTCCCGATGAAGTTAAAACAAGTGTTCGTGAGTTTGTTGAGGAAGGACGTAAAAAGAAGAAAATTATTAAAAAATTATTGCCTCTTCTTGGATTACTGAAATTGAAGTTGGTTGGTTTAGCACTTATTGCCTTACTTGGAATTGGATTAATTGCAAAGAAAGCCATTTTAGTTTCACTTCTATCGCTACTTATATCTGGATTTATTGCAATCAAAAAGCTTTTAGCTAAAAAATCAGGTGGTACTGAACACATTGAAGCAGTACCATACCACGGTGGTGGTGGTGGAGGTGGTGGATGGGGAGCGGGTGGCGTTGGAGGCGGATGGAACTCTTATGACCCACATAGCTTTGGTGAATATGGATCACACAGTCAACCCGTTGCACAGCAAGTTGCTTACTCAGCACACCACAAATCTTCTAGACGATAAATTGTTTAAATTATTTATTCTCAAGAATGCCGTATTATTTTTTTGTTATTAAATTATTATTATTTATTTATTTAAATAATTATTTACGATCGAATTTTCCTTCCTTCTATTTCTTACTATAAACTTCCAATTTCCTATTTTATTACCTCAACTTTGACCAAAACTTTAAAAATGACGATCATGTTAGACTGAGACACAAGTATCTTATCTTAATTTATTAATTTTTCATAGCTCAATCGAAAACGTAAACACTGTTATAAACTCTATTATAAATAATAATTTTATCTTAATTTTTCCAAAGTACAAAAATTCATAATAATATAAATACATACATATAAATACATTATAAAATCAAGCCCAACCTTAAAAATTAAATTAATTATTTACTTTATTTTATTTAAATTAAAAATTGAAATTTAAAATTTTTGTAAAATATTTTCTTCCTTTCCTTCACAAACATTACACTTCTCACGCATCATTACACTACATTACACTCTTATATTCTTTTCCTATTCGAATTTCAATTAAAAAAAGTTGAAAATAAAATAAAATAATTAGTTATATTTAATTTTAATATTAGAAAAACAAAATAATTACAGTAATAATTAATTAATTTGAGCATACTCAAACTAGTCTTGTTTATTAATTTGTATAATTTTTTTTTTAATTTTTAACATTTTGTTGCAAAAAAAAATCTTAGCTAAATTCTTAATTCTAATTCCTTTTATCTAGTCTCTTTTTTCTATGTAATCTCTTAATTTTTTTTGCAATATGTTTTGTTAAAAAAAAAATTTATTTAATTAATATATCTTCATAAATTTTTAATTTTGTTGTATTTTTTAAATAAAATTATTATTTCAATTATTGAAAAAAAAAAAATAAAAAACAACTTGTTTATTTATTTAAAATTAACATCCTCTTGCTCTCATTAAAAACCGCTATATTTTTATATGATGAAAAGGAATAAATAATATGACATTAATAATTACGAATAAAATTTCAATCATATACAAACGAAATGATGAAAATAAGAAATTTAAAATTTCTCTTTTTTGAATTCTTTTAAATAAAATTTTTTAACTACTCTTAAGATCAATATAAAAGATATGGGTATGAATATGATAAGATATAATTGGTGTTAACTTATTTTAACCAGGTTAAGTTCAAGAATTTATATGCAGTTGGTTGAGTTGGTAGAAATCTCACTTTTATGTAGAGTTTCAAGTTTAAACGTTTAACAATAATTTAAAGTTCATTGTCATTTGTGTATGTGGTTAACACTTTCTTTTCGCCGGTTTTCTAATAATTAGACTTTAAAGTTTGGTTTTTAGATAATCTATGGAAATTAGGAAGTAACAATTTTTCTAGGTCGTTTTGAATCATCAAATTTTCAAAAAAGAGGGAGTTGATTGATTGATTTTAGATTTGTTTCTCATACAATTTCATAAAGTGTTGCTTAGTTAGTTGGTTTAATGCTTGAACTCGCAAAATAAAGGTTATACGTGTTAGATGTTATATGGAAGGTTAGGTTAGATAAGGTTAGGTTATATGTTATATGGAAATGGTTTGACTATTGACTCGGCCTCCTCAAAAGATGTAAAAAATATTTTACACCGCATCAATTACTTCACATTTATAAGTCCTATATTCGTCCCTGTATGGAGTATTGTTGTCAAGTATGGGGCGCTGCATCTGTTAATATCCTAGCTCTTTTGGAATCTGTTCAAAAGCGTGCTATACGAATTGTTGGTGATCGAGATTTAACATTCGATCTTGATTCCCTACAACATTGTCGCACTGTTGCTGATCTCGTTGTTTTTTATAAATATCGTCACCAGCAGTGCTCGGATGGAATCAGGTCCATAATGCCTCAGACATATGTTTTTCCCCGTTTGACTCGTCAATCGGTTTGTGCAGGTGGTTGGACTGTCGAGATTACTCACTATCATAGTAATAGAATTCAAAGGGATTTCTTTTTACGTACATCGTACAAATGGAATGCTTTGCCCGAATCAATAGTCTCGAGTGCCTTCAATCCACAAAGATTTAAAAAAAGCGTCCACCCATACCTCAAGACGCATGTTGTTGTGGGCCCTGGGTCTTAAAAGGTATCTATGTGTTGTTGTGACACATTTTGTAATTCCTACTACACAACACTTTTTATTAAAAAAAAAATATACATTTTTATATTTAAAATAATCAAAACATATCATATAAAAATTTGCGTCTATCAACACCTTAGAAAGCATGTTGTTGTGGGACCTTGTTCTTAATAGTTTTTTATGTGTTGTTGTGACACACCTTGTAATTTTTACTACCAAACACATTTTATTTAAAAAAAAAAAATAGCGTATCATCAAAGAATATTCCATAACTTAGAGTAAGGGATGATATCGTTGATTGAAAATACTTCATCCACCAGCACCCCTAAGATTTCACTTTGGCTAATGAGATTGCATTGCTATTGCCAGTGGTATACGATATCACAAGATAACTCATATGCCAATAGCAGGGACTAAAGTACGCGTGGTTGTCACACCCATAGATCAACAAGTTTAAATTTTACAAATCTTCCTGCGGAAAGCTAAGCAAGTTCATTGGTCTTAATGTGCATTGTTGCCGTTGGCAAATCACTATCGCTAAGTGCCACCATTTTTAACTATTTTATTTATCATGATTGCCATCCATGTTTAATCATACATAAGCTATGCTTCTTTGTATGGAATTTGTGCGATTTCCGTCTGGTAATTGTGAGCTTAAAATCGATATAATCGATGTTGTCAAGTATCAAATTACAAGTTTTAAGTCTTCACTTAATTTAAGAAACATGTATTATATACAATTCCAAATTAACAACATATTTGGCAGAGGTGATAAAATTTGTAACATCATGTTAAATTCTAACACTTATAATTTTGATATACAAATGTAATTGTTTCAGGTTATACTATCTTTCTTACGTTATTTTTAATTTCATAAAAATTATATTCAACAAAAAAAAAACATTGATCAAAGCAAACTACCGTTTGCAACGATAGTTAAAGAAAAAGCAAATTAAGTATTCACAACAACTTCCCAAATTTTCATGATGATTAATGCATTAATGCATAAAGGACAGACAACTTTCAATTTTATATATATGCAATATTTATTTATCATGATGACTCGAATGCAAATTGCAAAAGGCAGTAGCAATATAACTTTAAAAAACTGCATTACAGATCAATTTTTTAAAATTCGTATAAAGAAATTTTTATTATTTTTATGAATTCCTGAATAAAAAAAAATAATTTTAATGGTATTTAACAAAAATTAAAAAAAAAACAATAAAAAAATATTTACCACACAAGGAGTTGAATTCACTACCTACGTTCTGTTATACGTCATATCGTCATTTCGAGCACGATATCCACAAGGCAATTTGCAACGATAAGAAATGATAGATAGATTTAATTTAAAAAATATAGATAGATAGAAATGATTTAAAAAATATATTTTTGTTCTTCAAAAATGCATATAAAACCTGATGACGCGAATATACCACTTTTACTCCAGACAAAATTTCATAACGCGGCTAAAGAAGTTTTCACTTCAAAAATTGTTTGAATTATTAAATTTATCATAAGCTCAACTTTTTTTTTATATGTTTGTTTAATAAAAACGTTTATTTAAGTGTGGAAACAGTTTTATTTAAAGTGATAAATCGAATATTGGATTGGATTTAGAGTTTGTTTTAGAAAGAAGAAATAGAATTGTTATAAGTTGGTCTTCAATGTTCAGGAAAGACAACATTTGTTGATGTTATTGCATCTGGACTGTTTGGTGAATATATAGGTGGACAACCAAGATTTAGTTCCATGTGGGAAAGATCTTGTTGTTCATGTTTCATTTCCACACTTTTAATGTGATTAAAAGGAAATACTAACAATCTACATCGATTTCAAGTGGATCAGCAGATATACTTTGTAATCTTAATTATTTTATTTATATAAATTTTGTGTCCTGTTTTTATTAAATTTAAAATTTTCGTTAATCAAAATCTTAATTTCTGTTAGTGTAAATTATTTTAATATAAAAGTTGGTAAGTTAAGGTGTGTTAGGGTGCAGTCATGCAGGATTACTATACTCATGAATTTTTTTTAAAAACATTTAACATATCTTTGTCACAGTTTTGTTTGTAAACACTTCCGAACCTCTTCTTCTAAATCAAATGACACTGTGTTACACTGATGACCCATACTATTTTTTGAGGAATTTATCTGATACGTAATTAAGTTTTGCCAGGATTAAGACTAGAGCACTCAATATCAAAATGTTTACTCTACCAATATCAACAATACCGTATTGGCGCATTGTCAATAAATCAGTATGGATCAATAAACTGAGATGTTGCTATAACAACTCCAAAAGAAAATGCTAAAGCTACTTTTTGAAATATGTTCTTGTTTTCTGTTGGTTGTTAAAAAATTTGTACCATTACCCAATCAGCATAACGAAGCATAATCCTTAATTATCAGCATAACTTCAATATTTTTTAAGAACGCTATCGTCCGCATTAGATCTGTTAAGTATTGGACTTTTGTAACAAAATAAATTAGTAAACGGTAAAATACGGAATCTTTATCAAACGAATCTCGTTTGCAAATCTCTTATATAGAGATAAACAGAAATCAATGTTGAATACAAAAAAAAAATACTTATACAATTGTATAAATTATATAAATAAAAATAAAAAGCAAGCTTACATTGATAAGCATATCTGATGATCCACTTCATATTCATGTAAATTGTAATTTAATTATTGTTTTCTATTGAATTTACATCAATTGTTAATTCTTCATTATACTTGTATGTCTCCCTTGTATTATTTGAATTTATATTCATCTCTGATATTGACTAAAATATATTTTCCATATTTTCTTGCTCTTTTTTGAAATTTCCAAACTTATGCAAATTTTCTTAAAAACATTTTTCTATGTATCATTGTATGACGATTGAATATCTTAAAATCACTTGGGTGGTAAATTATTTTAATAACATCTTCAATTATTAGTTTTATTGACTTTGTGTTCTTTAATTGAAACTGATCACCGTTGTAAATATCACATGAACTCTTCATTAATCAAAATTTCCGTGTGATTTTCACTTGATGGAGTTAACGAAAATATGAGCAACTAAACAATAAATACAATAACGAACATATTTTGGTGAAAACATTTCATATTTTATTAATTAATTTTTCTACTTAATTTTTCAATCGGTAAACCACAAAAATTACAACAAGAAACTTCCACAATGTATTCTATTTGTTTTTAAATTTACATAATAATCTTAAACTAGGAATCGCCCAGTGGCCGAAATTCGGCCATTGGAAATAAAATTGTAAATAGACCTCCTAACCAAATGGCAACAGCACATTATTTCAGAGTTTAATTAATTGATATCGATTGATTTTGAATTGTGAAACAAATAACTTGAAAAAAAAAAACAAAATAACCGAACAAAAAACTCAAAAAACACAATTATCACATTTTTGCCATTTTGTCTGAACAAATCGTCATTAAAATATTTTTTGACACATCTACTACTCAAGACCTTTCCTTATACATATATATACATACATTATACATATTGCCACACTTCTGATGGAGCAAATATTTTAAAATTGTACTGCAAAAATTATGCTTTAGTATTTATATATAGACTAGCAGGACCCGGCGTGCTTTGCTACGCTTATATATAAAGTTTTTGCGCAGACGTTTTGTTGATGTAGTAGCAATGGTTTCAAAAGGTGGTAATGAGAAATGGCAGCATAATTTTAATTTTACGTTTTAAATATATGAATGAAAAATAATCAGCACTCTAGCTGATTTGTTCGGATATATAAAAATTAGCGATTAAATAAGTTTTGAAGTAAGTAATAAAATAATTTAAATGACTTGTTGAATTAGTAGAGATGTGTCATCTCTATATGAGCAATTTCACGCAAGTTCAGCAAATTTTTGGAAATTTTGACTTGACCCCTTTTAATTTTGATTATTTTTTGTTTATGGATAGTCTTTCATAAATAAAAAATACAAGTTCTCTTAGAATTTTTTTTTTCGACCAGGGGTCTTCACAGGGTGCCCCTCAATTTTTTGTTATATTGTGATGTGAGTGTATTTTGACGAGCGATTGTAGAAGAACTACTGAATCGTTTTACTTTTTTCAACCAAATGACGCGTAGCATTACTGTTGTTTGTTATTATAATAATATTGTTATTATAATTATATTATCATATTTAAAAATATAATAATTAATATTATTATATTTAAAAAAAATTCTACTTGAAGTCGTATTTTTCATTTATCAAAGGCTATCTATAAACTAAAAATAAACCAAATTAAAAAGAGTCCAAAATGTCGAAAAATTTTGCTGAACTTGACTGAATTGATATTTGATATTTAACATAAAAAAAATCTGAATCTAAAAATCGCCATTTTTATAATTTTCCTTCAGAACAAAAAAAACTGATTCCCGACAGTCATATGCACAACGAATTTTATCTTTAAAACAAAAAATAACGCAAGTCCCAAACTTTCACAAGTGGTTAGATATAAAATAAGCTTCAATTTAGTTAAAAAAAAAAAAGGCTATGTCATCTTTTTTTCAATTACACGGTTTTTTTCTTATGTTACACCGTTAAAAATTATTTCAAAAAATTAACAGTGTACATTTTTAAAAACTTTGTTCTAATACCTATTCCACGACATATCATTTATGAAAATCGATTCAGTAGTTTTTCTACAATCGCTCGTCAAAATGCACTCACATCACAAAATAACAAAAAATTGAGGGGCACCCTGTGAAGACCCCTGGTCGAAAAAAAAAATTCTAAGAGAACTTGTATTTTTTATTTATCAAAGACTATCTATAAACAAAAAATAATCAAAATTAAAAGGGGTCAAGTCAAAGCGTTGTTGAATCTTCGTGAAATTGCTCATATAGAACATTATACAGAACAAAAATGGATTCACAAATGTTCACAGTGCTCATGCATTGTATTTGTACCCGACACGAAACACACAAAAACCGTTCTAAAGAAGTTTTCTGAGAGAAAATGAAAAATGCTGTCAAATTGCAAAATTCAAGTGAATTACAATAAATACTTGGATCTTAATCACTCAGAAAATCTCTCAAAATTTTATTTTTTACACCAAATAGCGTAAAAGCTTTGTTTATTTAGCATCCGTCGCATATTGCCGCTATCTCATAAGAAAGAATACTCGAGAAAACTCGTAAAGATAACATTCAATTTATATTGGGTCATTTTTATTGCAACTTATTTATTTTAATATGAAACGAATTTCAAAATGTTGTTTTAATTCTATTTATTTATTCGACTACTTGTGTGTACACTATATTTTTTATTTTTCCGTGTGGAGCGTACACGAATAAATCAGAAGGTTTTCCTAACGCGCCAGCCATATACAGTTGTCCATGTGTGAAGAACGGATTCTCCAAATCTAGTCCACATACTTGCAGTAACTGTCCGTGTGCTTTGTTTATGGTAATTGCAAAAGCGAGTTGCACTGGAAACTAAACTAAAAAAATCCTTTCACATAATAATGTACGACATAGGGCAATATTTCATGATACGATGGAGGAAATAAAAATAATATACTTTTATTTTCAAATTTGCAGGAACAAAGTTAAAATTAGATTCCTATATATCCTAGTGGCAGAAGCATATACCAAGACCATGTAACGCATTGTTTTCCTCAAGCCAGCATATATAATAGTTATATGGAAGCTCATTTGTTCGAGCAATCAAAAAAATCATTCTGATTGGCCAATAGCAGGTACTGAAGTACGCGGCTTTGTCACACCCATAGATCCAAAATTTTAAATTTTACATATGTTCCTGCGGGTGGGCAGATATTATAAATTCATTGGTATTAATGCATTGTAACTGTTTGCACATCACTATTGCAAAGGTGTTGCCGACTAAGGGCCACATTTTTAATTAGTTTGTTTATCATAATTGCTATCCATGTTTAATTATACATAAGCTATGCTTCTTTGTGTATAGTATTTGTGCGAATTCTATTTCGTAATTTTGAGCTTTTAACCGATGCTATCAACTATCTTTCTTAGTTGAAGAAACATGTATTACATACAATTGCAAACCAATAACATATTTGTTCATGTGTTTAATTCAAATGTTTAATTCAATCATGTGTTTAATTCAAATACATATAGATTTGATATACAAATGTAATTGTTTCAGATTATACTTTCATTTTTCAATTTCATTAAATTATGTTCAACAAAAAAAAATTGATCAGAGGAATCTTACCGTATAAAATAGGGTTTCTCAAACGGGATCCCGGGATCCCGTTTTCCCCGGGATCCAGGGGTAAATTTTCATCCCGTTTTCCCGGGATTTCATCCCGGGATCCCGGGTATCCCGCTAATTTTTATTAACATATTTTTTTACTTTTTTCAAAGATATTAAAAATTTTCTCACTGGAAAATCGAGTAGTTTTTAATTCTTTTCCCCTCTGTAGTAATTAATTTCGTTCAAAATTAGGAAAATATTTTTTGACACATATGGTGTCATGATTTTTTGTATGGTTTTTTTTGACACATATGAACACAACAAATTAAAAGAAATAAAACTTAAAATAGGTAGATTTTTCTAAGAAATCTACCTAAAACTTCCGCTTCATTTCTCTCAATTTATGTTTAATGGTTCTCTTATGAAGGCGATTAATAGAGGAACGAGACATGTTTACAATGTGATTGCAATGTCGTCTGGATTTATTTCATTGTTAGCACGAGTAACTGAGTTTTAGCCATCCAGCTTCCGAAGAAGATTCAAAGTTGCCCAACTAGAATGGGAAAAATCAATGTTTTCAACAGCGTTAATCCACTTTTGTTTCCTCGCGGTGTCCAGTGAGTATATTAAGTCATCAACCACGTCTGACTCACCACTACTAAGGTGCTCCTCAAATAATAAATATATCGCGCTCTCTACTCCAACCAGGAATGTATTCTTCATAGGAAGTCTCTTGGAATGTATTTCTTTGCAGTTAAAATGATGGTTCCTACGAACCTATCGTCATTTTTAGGAATGGGTTGGATCTAGTGAATCGCTGCATCCAACTCCGACCCATATTTAGCCCAGCCAGTTTTGTTAAATTTGCATCTAGCTTGAGGAGTAGAGTTTACGTGTGGGATTTGGATACCTACCTCAAAAATTACTGAACGATGTTGAGAGCGTGGCAAACCTGGTAGGACAGCCCTAGATATTGCAATAGGGTTACGTTGTTCGTTTTTTTGGGGAAAAACAGAGGTCGGGATTGTAATAACTTGGTCATCTAGCAGATCTAAAGGTTTTCATGTCTTTCGTATCATATACCATGAACATGTTGTCGATTGGTCCCGTCAGTTAGTTGTATGCCATTGGGATTGTTATTTGAGTAGGACCACTGATTGTGATGTCTATTAAAGTCACCAACCTAAATTGCTGGGTGGTGAAATAATGGTAGAGTATCAGCTGGCCACGCTGTATTTAGGGGCATGTTTACGTTAACAACCTTCGTAACGATATATCAACAACAATAAGATGTATATCGTTGTCCGTCTGGTGTAAGTAAATGGGTGCAGTTCATGATTTCTGACTTAATATACGTGCCAGATCCATACGTTTAATGCTAAATAACACTAATTAGTTTATAACCAACAATTTTCCCTCTAGAAGTAAGTTGATCTTCATCTGTTGCATGCGTTTCCTGCCAGAATTACAACGTTGATATCGAAATGATAACTTTAATACTCTTTCTAAACGTTCAGTTTTTGACTTGCTAATGCTTTCAATGTTTAATTGCAAAATACGGACTGAGGGTCTGGTGTAAGTAAATGGGTGCAGTTCATGATTTCTGACTTAATATACGTGCCAGATCCATACGTTTAATGCTAAATAACACTAATTAGTTTATAACCAACAATTTTCCCTCTAGAAGTAAGTTGATCTTCATCTGTTGCATGCGTTTCCTGCCAGAATTACAACGTTGATATCGAAATGATAACTTTAATACTCTTTCTAAACGTTCAGTTTTTGACTTGCTAATGCTTTCAATGTTTAATTGCAAAATACGGACTGAGGGTCCAATATTTTTTGTCTTATGGTGCTGTGAAGTACCGTTGTTATTGTGATTTTGCCTTGATTGTATCACAAAACATGTGTCATATGACGTTAAAAACATCACAAAGGAATTGGTAATTTTAGAAGCAATTAAGCAGAGTACAAATAATTTAGATTATACAATTCACTAATGACTATCACACCGACATCAATTGAATCGGAAACAGCTTTTTCTGCGGCAGGACGTTTCGTCACAAAAATTCGGACAAAATTGAGTGATGGCGCCATTGACAACCCAGTTTTTTGAAAAATGATTTAAAAATTAGTATTATGAATTTATTTTTGTTTTGTTTTTATGTATTATTTTATATTTAATTTTTGAAGTTTTTCTAATTAAAAATAATGGAAATTTAAAAATAAATAGCACATTTTTTGTGCTATTTTAATTTTACACATTTTTTTACCACCTAATTAGAAAAGTCTAGCTTTTAGCGTTTCCCGGGATTTCCCGGGATCCCGGGAATTTAACACTTTTTGTCCCGCAATCCCGGGATTTGAATTTCTACGGGAAATGAGAAACCCTAGTATAAAACGGTATTAAAAGAAAAATCAAATTACATTATTATCAACATTTAGGCAGAACCCCTTAAGATAATTCTAATGGCCCTGAGGTTCCTACCGGTACCAAACCTAAACAAAAACCATTCTCACAACTCACATATCATGCATGCAAAATATTATTAAATTTGGTTCACGGGTTCTTTAGTTTTAGTGCTGCAAACATACATGTAATTTTTATATATATAGAAGATAGATAGATATAGATTTTGAATTGTGAAACAAATAACTTGACAAAAAAAAACAAAATAACCGAACAAAAAACTCAAAAAACACAATTATCACATTTTTGCCATTTTTTCTGAAAAAATCGTCATTATTCAAAAAAATGTATTTTTAGACACATCTGCTATTCAAGACATTTCCTACAATATGCATATTGGCACACTTTTGATGGAGCAAATATTTTAAAAATGTACCGCAAACATTATGCTTGCGTATTTATATATAGATTTTACTCAAGTGGCACCATAACACTATTCCTTACGATTTTAATTTCCATAATCTGTGTATTGAACATTTAATCGATCATTTAATGTTAGATTGTCCATCTCTAGTTTCTAGTCGCTAGAGAAAAATTTTCATATATAATCTCAATAAACAATTCTATCCTTAATTTGTCATCAATCAATGTTAAAATATAACGAGCTCCTCCAGCAGATTGAACTCTCAAGGGACCGCATACTTCGCGGTCTCCAATAAATCTTTGCTCTACCAACTCCAATAAATCTTTGCTTCTCGAAGAACTTTCTTTTGGGAATGGCTTGGTACGAACTTTAGCGCAAATTACACAATCGATTTCTTCCGGAACTGTATGAAATCGAACGCCATACACCATGTCAATTATTTTTTCAAACTAGCTCCATTCAAAATGACCAAACCGCTCGTGCCATTACATCAAAGAATCTTCTTTTAAAACTGGCATGTTTTAGGTAGGTTTCATATAAAAACTACCATTTTGACTCTCTCTTTGAAAAAATACATACCATGTATTTGTTACCACATAGTTTGTCAATTTGCTTACCGACAAGTAATTAGTCTTCAACGACGGTGCATACAAAACATCCTTAAACAACACTATACCATCATCTGTAACAAGTTTGACATTTCCGAGACCTTCTGGTTTACATGATTCATTGTTAGCTAGATAGAGCCTCACATTTGCCATGCGTAAATCGCTGAACTTTTTTTTTCACATAAGACATATGTGAAGCACCTCCACTATCCAGACACCGTTCTTGAGTCCTTGAACTGTTACCACCACTGCCAATGCACCCTGTGATACTGTCATAATTTGTTTGCTTCTTTTTGTCAGCTTTCGTAGTACAATCATTTGAAAAATGACGCTTTTTCTTGGAACTAAAGCATTCCTTCGAAAAATCCTTTTCTTCTGTTCAACTGCGACTTTGTTAATACTTTCTCCACTAACTTCACCATCAAAAACACGATCTGCTCTTCTAGCTTCATTTCGAGAGAAACAATTCTTGGAAGGACATCTCTGCTTTGCATGGCGATGACAAAATTCTCAAATGAATCACTCAAACTACGCAGCATTTCTTCAGGAATGGTGACATCTGCCTTTTGGAGATTGTAACATACTTCAGAAAAATCTTTGAGATAACTATAAATCTGTAAGATGATGCGGTCCCCAACACCATTTACAAAAAAATATATAACAAATATATTAAATATTTATCAATTAAAACACCAATTAATTATAATCTTCACAATAAAATAACTTTATTAACAATTTATTTAATTATTTAATTTTGTTTATCAAAGCAAGTTTAATTATAAATATTATTTTTAATTAATTATTTATTTTAAATGTTTGTGTATTAATTATTTGTATATTAATTATTTGTATATTAATTATTTACCGAATCCCAGTTGAATGCTTCACAGTCAAAAACCAAAATCGAAGTGAAAAGTAAATCAAATAACAAATATTTTTTGCTTTAATTGCAATGAAAATTTATATAAAAATTATTGCCCCATAACAATTTAACGAAGCACCAAAAATTAAAACGACATGTGATGCAATCAACTGTGTTTACATAATTTATTCCGTTCCCGAACATTCTCCCATCCATTAAGAAATTAATTTCTTAATCGTCCATTGGTAGAACACATAACTTGGAAGTGGACCGTCTGTGTGTTGACGTTGGTGTTCTAATTGTAGCTACACGAACGAGGCCATCTGGCCCAGGATGAGTTTGAATCACACGACCTAATGTCCATTTACATGGCAGGACATAATCTTCTTTATTGATAACCAAATCATCAATTTTCAGGTTGGCCTGCGTTGTCTTCCATTTACATTTTTGGTGGAGTGATGTAATGTATTCTAATTGAAACTGTTTCCAAAAAGTACCAACTTGGTGTTGAATATGTTGCCATCAAGAGAAAAATGAAAGTGAACAATTTTCCAAACATTGTTTTGGTATTTCAGCCGGTGATTTCAGCATTAAAAAATGTCCGGGTGTTATGGCATTCAAGTTTGAAACATCATTATTATTTTCTGGACACAGAGGTCTTGAGTTCAAGATCGCTTCAATTCTGCACAATAGTGTTGACAACTCCTGGAACGTGGGATGGATATGATACGATATTCTTGTCAAATGGTGCTTAGTTGATTTCACAGCAGCCTCCCAAAGATCACCGAAATTTGGAGCGGCTGGTGGAATAAAATTCCAATGAATTTGGCTGTTGGTTAGAAACTCTGAAACTTTATTGAAATGATTAGTATTAGCATGTAATTTATATATCTCACAAATTCTTCTCTGTACTCATTTAAAATTGGTTCCGTTATCGGAATAAATACCAGTTGGAACCCCTCTACGAGAAAAAAAACGTTGCAACGCAGCAATAAAATCATTAGTATTCAAGGAAGCGACTGGTTCCAAATGCACAGCCTTAGTGCACAGACATTCAAATACAACAATGTATCCTTTAATCAATTTTGAACCTCGACCCGCCTTCGTAGCAAGTTTAACTGGCCCAGCAAAATCAACACCAGTTGTTGTGAATGAATTAGCAGGTGTGACCCGAGGATTAGGAAGCTGACCCATTAATTGATTGTTGGTTGACGTTTTATGTCGAAAATAAATTATACATTGATTAACAACTTTTTCGTCAATATTTTTGACGTAATAGGTGGGAAAGTAAGGATGGACCATGATGGATAAATTTGACATGGTGCCAAGTAGAGATCAATTTCCTTCGAATATGATCTTTTTGCAAAACTACAGGGTGTTTAACGTTGTATGACAACAGAGAATTTTGCAAACGTCCTCCCACTCTAATAAGTCCTACTGGATCTAAGAACGGTGTGAGAGGCTGTAATCGACTTTTTGATGGTAGTACGTTTCGTTGTTTCAGAACCTTTAGTTCCATTGGAAACATACTTTGTTGTGCCCATTTTAGACATATTTCATCTACTTCTACAATCTCGGCTGACGTCAGAAACGTTTGATATTTACAGCTGCTGTTTTTCAAACAGCAGATTTTAATAAATCATCAGAACTCTTAGAATTTTCATGTATGATGAAATATTATTGAGCAATTTGAGAAGTACATCCTGATTATCTGACTCGGATTCGACAGCAACTAACGTTTCAAACGGTGATGATCTTTCTTCAAGGATTTTGAAATCCATGTTGATGTTACTGGACAGTTCAATATTTGGCCAATGTTCTAAAAGATTTTACAAGCCAGGAGGGACCGAACCACCACTGATGCAAATTACGTAGTCCACTTGGTGAAACTCCTCTGGAGGCGTGATCAGCTGGATTGTCAGCAGATCTCACATGACCCCACTTCTGTCGTGGTAGAATATCCAAAATCTCAGATGTTCGATACGTCTTCTATCGTCTTGGATAATCAGAAAACCAGTGAAGAACGTTGGTAAGATCAGTCCAAGCAAAAATTGAAATTTTATAATTGTGAAATATTTTTAACAATGATTTAATAAGTGTAGCTAATAAATGCGCACCACACAATTCGAGACGAGGTAACGAAACCTGTTTTATCGGCGCAACCTTGGTCTTTGATATAATCAGGCTAGCTTGGCTATCTCCATTTGATGATATTGTTCAACAGTAGACTACGGCAGCAAAGGCCATTTCACTAGCATCACAGAATCCATGTAGCTCAAATCTACCATCTGGAGTTGGCATATATCTTGGAATAGAGATGCTTTCAAATTCTATAAACTGTGACCTCAAACGAATCCATTTAGATGCTATACCTGGAGGAAGTTCATCATCCCAATTTAATTTTTCAATCCATATTTTTTGAAACAATAATTTAACAAGAATTATTGATGGCGCTAACCAACCTACAGGGTCGAAAATACGAGAAGCTTCAGAGAGCATTGTTCTCTTGGCGTATATTTGTTCACTTGGTGGGTTTACCGTAAATAAAAACTGATCCTTAGCTGTATTCCAATGAATCCCCAGTATACGGATTGTATTAGTGTCCTCGATAAATTCCATTAACGATGATTCTCTCAACTCTTTTGGGATTATTTTCATTAATTCAGCGGAGTTTGACATCCATTTTTTTAAAGCAAAACCTCCAAACCTTAACATATCAATTGTTTGTTTAACTGCAATCATAGCATTTTCCAGAGTATCTGAACCACTAAGTAAATCGTCCATATAAAAATGTTCACAAACAATTTGTGCAGCTATTGGAAATCGTGGCTCGGAATAAAAGGATAGTTGATGGAGCGAACGAACTGCTAGAAAAGGAGCAGATGAAGTTCCATAAGTAACTGTTTTAAGTTGATAATGTAGAATGGGTAAGTTCGGATTCTCACGCCATAATATCGTTTGGTAGCGATAATAATGTGGGTCAACTTGAATCTACCGATACATTTTCTCAATATCCGCTACAAAGGCTATTTTATGCAAACAAAAGCCCATCAATAAAGCACTTAGATCTGATTCGGATCGACTTGGTCGGACCGACTAACATCTTATCGTTCAATGAGATTGATTTAGAAGTCTTCGCCGATGCGTCATAAACCAATCTCAACTTTGTAGTTGTACTGCTGTCCTTGATTACAGCGTGATGAGGAACATAATAATGTTCTGGATCATCAATTTCCCTCGGTGGAACGAGTTCAATGTGTCCCAGGCTAAGATATTCTCGCATAAATTTCACATAGTCCTGATGCAAATTTGGGTTAACCTTTAATTTTCGTTCGATAGAGAAAATAACCTTCGTTTCGCCGAACTTAGCGAACTACCTAGTTTGATGTTTTTTTTTAAACGCGAGGTGGCCGACATATCTTCCTGTCGAGTCACTATAGTGAGAATTCTTGAAATGAGTTTAACATAATTCTTCATCTGGAGTATGAAGTTTTGGTGCAGTTGGCTCCTCTTGTTCCCAAAATCTTCGAAGAGTTGAATCAATATCAATTCCGTTATAAAGGCTATTTATTGATTGTTCTTCGTTGTACCCTGCAGATATATTGCAAGGAAGAGTGGAGCCAGCTATAACCCCAGCCATAGATATTATTGTGAGCTATAACCAATCCTATTTGTGAATATACTCTCCCATCCGTGAGCACTGTGAAAAAGTGGTCACTTCCAATTATGACGTCTCAGGTTGTGATTCATTAAACCACGGCTAATCGAAGATCACGAATGAAATCCCACATAGTGACGTCAAATGAAGACGTGGGTAATTGTGACGTTAATTTGTCCAAAATTAATAGTTCATAAAAAATTTCATCCTTTGGATTGAAACGAGAAGTTAATATAACGGTTGTTTTTCCTTTGGTGATGGTCTTTGATGAGAAAAAGCCGCTAATTGCCAATTTTGAATTTCGCCGTCTTAAATTTAATTTTTGCATACACGCTTCACTTATAAATGATGTTTGCGACCCAGAGTCTAATAAGATGCGGCATAATTGGTTGGTGCCAAAATTGTCTTTGATATAGACAACAGCCGTGGGTAAAATAGACGGTGAAAACAATTTGCTGAAGTCACTGCCTGAATTGTATTTGTTGACGGTGACATTGATTCTTGTATAAGTATATTGTGCATGCAAGTGGTATTACAACTTGTGTTTGGTTGTATATTGTTATTGGGATTTGAAGATGGTTTTATGTTCGAGTTTGGATCAGTCGAATTTGGTAGTAACGGCTTTAAAGAGTTGATAGCGAAGATGAAAGATTTGATTGCAAAGTATTGGAACAATTATTTGAAAGCAATTCCGATGTTTCGTCTAAATGTAGCGATGGATGATGCCGCTTACGACAACTATGGCATGAAAGATTAGAACTACATGAGGTGATAGTATGGTCATCCTGCAGGCAGTTATAGCATAATCCTCTATCCTTAATAAATTTACGACGGGTTTGAATATCCAGTGCTTTAAGTTTGAAACATTTGGAAAACGGATGTCTGCTTTTGCATTTCGTACATTTTTTGGATACGTGAACAACAGATAATGAGTTGATGTTTGATTTCGATGTTGTTGCACGACTAGAACTTCGTTTTCTAGTCATCATTGTACATTGTTCTAGTGTATCTGCACGTTTATTGAGGAATTCTAAAAAATTGTCAATCGTTTGAAAATTATCAGGATCGACCTTTGGCCACCATAATTCAGATGTTTCAGATTCACATTTTTCCAATAATATTTTAATTAACCAAGGGTCTCTTTTCTCAGCATCAGGCCCAAGAACACGTAGACCTCTTAATACTTCATCCGCAATTTCTCTAAGTTCTCTAATATTTTTTGAATTTGCTTGACTTATAGAGGATCTTTGCATGAACATGCACATAAATGAATTCATAATTGGATTTTTTTATCATACCGGATTAATATTTTTTGCCATGTCTCCTGGTAATTAGCCTCAGTGGCTGGTATATGTCGTACTAAGGCTGCAGCTTCATCTTTCAATAAGCTTTCAATAAATATGAATTATTGGAACTGATTGGTTATTATGAACCGAACTTTCGTATAAGTCCTTAAATGAGTAAAACTCGCAGTAAATTCCAGAAAAATTAGGAATCTGCAGTGATGGCAGACGGATATCTGAATGTTTGTTTGTTTTGTTAATATCAATCATTTGTCATCAATCACAAAACTTTTTTGATGATCTATCAATTCCTCTTTGAGTGTAAACGTTGTATTCGGCTTAGCATAGCTTGCCAAAAGTTGTCTAAGTGACACTTTAACCTTATAGTAAAGATCTTCCAAGGCCTTTATAGAGTTAGCTATTGCAAATTTATCATCGTCTTTAACTTCTGTACCGTCCATTTCTTTATCAAATACACGATATTCTTCCCAAATACCATCCAGATTCTCCAAATAAACCAATATAGCTGCCTAACTTGGCAGTGTGTTACCAAAGCCTTTGATAGCCGCTCCAATTACTTTAATTCGTTGCTGATATTTATTTTATTGCCTCGCAATGCGATCAGTCATTGTAACACGACAATTTTATTTTTTATTGAATATACAATTAAACCGTAATATTTTTTAAAGTCGAATGATCTTCAACTTATTTATTCGTTCATACACTTATTTGCGAATTATTAATTAATCAATTAACCGCAAAAATGTAAACGAAATGTTTAAAACTTTTTTCCAAAATAGTAATAAAATTCATATAATAAATTTTAAGGACTCACGTGATTTAACAACTGTTCTAATGACCGTAATCATGATACGTTGTTGTATAATTAAATCTCTTCACATTAGATGAAACAAATTTTGACAAACAATTTCTAATTAAGTTGATATAATATCCAAATGTTGATTACTAAACGCTGCTCCTATTACAGTTGATTTACTAAAGTTGCGATTGAATAAATGTTGGCACAATTTAAATATGTACAGAATACAATATCCCACGAGGTCCAACTATTTTGTTTCCCAAATAAAAGATGTTTTATTGCGTATCGGTCTGGATCTTGTTTGAAACCTGTTTTAGCGCCAAATGTAAGCTTATGCAGTCCTCGACACCATTTACAAAAAAATATAAACAAAAATATTAAATGTTTATCAATTAAAACACCAATTAATTATAATGTTCACAATAAAATAACTTTATTAACAATTTATTTAATGATTTAATTTTGTTTATAGAATCAAAGCAAGTTTAATTATATTTCGGATTGGTTTTTGTGAACAATTAAGCTTAAGTACATATTGGAAATCACTTGAATTTTGCAATTCGAAATAACTTTTCATTTTCTCTAAAATTCCTTTAGAAAAAATTTTGTTGTGTTTCGTGTCAGAATTCGAACTACATTCATCAGAGACACATTGTTCAAATTCTGTGTGTCTTACACAACTTAGCCAAAGCGGCGATGACGAAACATATTTTAATTTTGATGTTCAGATAATTTCTAAATTGAAACTTCATCATTTTTCATATTTACTTAAGTTGAATTTTTCATCTATGATTACATATTGAAAATTGTATTTCTTTGGTATTTTTTGTATTAAATTTCTAGATATTACGATGTGTGAATTCATAGGATGAGAGAATATTTCGTCAACATCTAAGTCAACATTCTAATCAACATCCTAAGTCACGAGTGTAAAGTCATTATTGATTGTTGCCAATCAATGCGAAACTTAATATCTGACGTAAAGTCAATATGTTGTTATATTTTTGGTTAGGAAATATAGGCAACATTAGGGGAATTTTTAATTTCGGATTGGTTTTTGTGAACAATTAAGCTTAAGTGGCAACAATCAATAATGACTTTACACTCGTGACTTAGGATGTTGATTAGAATGTTGACTTAGATGTTGACGAAATATTCTCTCATCCTATGAATTCACACATCGTAATATCTAGAAATTTAATACAAAAAATACCAAAGAAATACAATTTTCAATATGTAATCATAGATGAAAAATTCAACTTAAGTAAATATGAAAAATGATGAAGTTTCAATTTAGAAATTATCTGAACATCAAAATTAAAATATGTTTCGTCATCGCCGCTTTGGCTAAGTTGTGTAAGACACACAGAATTTGAACAATGTGTCTCTGATGAATGTAGTTCGAATTCTGACACGAAACACAACAAAATTTTTTCTAAAGGAATTTTAGAGAAAATGAAAAGTTATTTCGAATTGCAAAATTCAAGTGATTTCCAATATGTACTTAAGCTTAATTGTTCACAAAAACCAATCCGAAATTAAAAATTCCCCTAATGTTGCCTATATTTCCTAACCAAAAATATAACAACATATTGACTTTACGTCAGATATTAAGTTTCGCATTGATTGGCAACAATCAATAATGACTTTACACTCGTGACTTAGGATGTTGATTAGAATGTTCACTTAGATGTTGACGAAATATTCTCTCATCCTATGAATTCACACATCGTAATATCTAGAAATTTAATACAAAAAATACCAAAGAAATTTAATTATATTATTATATATATTATTTTTAATTAATTATTTATTTTAAATGTTTGTATATTAATTATTTGTATATTAATTATTTACCGAATCCCAGTTGAATGCTTCACAGTTAAAAACCAAAATTGAAGTGAGAAGTAAATCAAATTACAAATATTTTTTTCTATAATTGCAATGAAAATTTATATAAAAAATATTGCCCCATAGGCCATAAGCAAACAATTTAACGAAACACTAAAAATTAAAACGACGTGTGATGCAATCAAATGTGTTTACATAATTTATTAGGTTCCCAAACCCCATCGAAGCATTATCCTTCATCTTCAACCGGATCAATTGCTTGAACAAGTAAACCATTCTAGCCGGTCCTTTTGGTTGATGAATCTGCTCCAACTTATCACATGCGTCCTTGCAGCTTTTGGCATCTTTGTTGTTGATTAGCTCACTGGGTTTCACCGATAGAATGTTTCACCGAGTGCTTTGTCATCTATCTTCTTCCGTTTGAGTAACTCAGCTGGTTCTTACAGCATCACAAAGTTCGGCTCATAAGAAACATGATCCCAATAGTCGTGATAAATCAAAATATCTTTCATCATTATCTTCTATGTGGAAAAATTGCTGTTATCTTACTTTCAATATTAAACAACGAGCTTATTACGTCTTTGAATCAGACAAGAAAAAAACGTTTTCAAAACTTCTAAATCAATGAATAAACGCTCATAACCTGTTAAAAGACCTTATTTGTTGAAATAGAAATTACGAATGACATTTATATTCAAATAAAAACATAGGAATAAAATACAAAGAAACATTGATGCATATCAAACAAGTGGATAATATCTTTGAATAACAACAAAATTTTCAGCCGCATCTATTCAACAACAAGATCCGCGAGATTCATTACAAGTGTGCGCGAAACTCAAAAACAATAGTTTCTAATTATCATCGGGTGTGAGCACTCGGTGTGCTCCAGTCCCTTCTATTAAAGTACGAGTTATCTTTAGACATCACATACCACTGGCAATAGCAGTGATATATAACTAGCCAATTGTGTTGGTGTCAATGGTTGTACTCTCAATTTAAGCTTTTGAATATTTCTAATTGATGGCCGGCTATTACTTGCTCAAAGAACCGGACCTTCATTTAACTTCATATCTAGGCTTTAATCATTGAGAAGCATAGGATTATTGGCAACCCCATTTTAGTTCTGTTCGTGCAAAACAAACAAACTTAATTTTTACTCTTTCCTTTTATTTTTATTTTCTCGATTCTTTCATGAAATGTTGTGCCTATATGTCATATTTTTTATGTGATAGGATTTAATGTTTAGATTTTCCATTCTTAAACAAAAATTATAAAAAACAAAAAAAGATTAGCGTCCATCAACACCTCAAACAATTATGCCCACTAATTAAGTTTTATAATTATAATTACACTCCAAGATTCACTACTATAATAATGGGTTGCCTATTATAATAATAGTAAAATGCTTTGATCTGTAAATTATAAACTACAATTAAATAATGTGTTTAATACGTTCAAACATTTTGTGTAAAAGCTACGTATTTTGATAAGTGAAAAAACCTATTACATATTTGTAAGGCAAATTTTTCACAAATCTTTGAATCCCCCTAAGACTGTTGAACAACTTGAAAGAATGGTATGGAATTTAGTCTCTAAGACCATTTTCATAAACATTTCTTTCTTGTTGCTCTTTTGACCTCTTTTGACCAGTCAGAGCCAAATCATAATCAAAAGCTCAAGAGAACAATAAGCCTTCTGCTGTGGAAGTTGTCGAATTATTATTGGACACACTTGTTTCTGGAACCTACTAAACACCATCTAATGCAAGAACCGTCAAGTCTTTGCGCGTTGGTTTGAATTCCCAAAAATCTAGTGACAAAATCGAAAATTCTCGAGGCAATTAAACAATTAAAACCATTCAAGTCAGTTTATTTAGATAAAGTGATACCCGCTGAACTACAGAATATCTCGTGGATGGCTATAGATTGATTGTCTCAACACAATTTTTATGGCCTGCGTTGAGATGTCTCATAGTGATCCACGTAGTTTTTATTGCTAAGGCAGTAAAAAACTCTCACTGGCACCATAACATCTTTGGACCTATCTAAGAGTTAAGTTTATAATTTTTTCTTCTTTAAATACTGAAAAGACTGAGTAAGGTTCGTTTTTGTCAAATTGTTGAATAAAACAATCTGTCAACAATTTTTTTATCGTGTAAAAGGGCGGAATCTGCTATAGAATCGTATACAAACTGCAAAAACAGAACTAATATAAACCAATGGCTTTATACCTCTGACTCTAATCAGAACGATTATAATATATATGGTGTGATTATATGGTGTTCAGTCTAATGCTAGCAATCAGAATTAGTACAATAAGGGCAACAATAGAGGCAGTGGAGGTAGTGGAAATGTTTTCTATATAACAGATGAACGGTGGTTTAACATCATAAGAAAAATACTAAGCGTCATCAGTAGCCCCAGATCGTTCGAGTAGCGTTAGGAGGTTCTACGGTATCACAACGGAACTGTTAATGTTGTGAGACATATTGCAATTTCTATTGCACAAAATTTTTAAAGGCTTTTTAAGATGTTGAATGGCCGGCCCTCAGTAAACCATTTGTGGTAAATCGAGTGAAATCAACATGATAACGTTTATTTAAGAATTGATTGTGTTAATTATAATTTGCTTCTTATAAGACATTTTCTGCACATATACCTGGTAGCTCATAGAAAAGTAATTAGATTAGATCAAATATCTTGCTTCTTATTATAAAATGTAACAGAAAAATATGAAGGGGCTGAAATTTCAAGGGTTTTAGATATCAAGACTTTGGTCTGTGTTAAGCGTTTTATATAGTTTTCGGCAAAAGACTTTTATAAGGACATTATTTTTAGTTTTGGGCAGCGATGTAAATTAAACATAAAAATTTTTGTAAAAGTACAAGTACAAGTTTTTCAAAATTCTAAAAATATTCCATAAACTATAATAAAAAAAAAAATTTAAACTTTTTCAAAATTCCAGAAATTATTACAAAATCAACAATTTACACTTTCTTCAAAATTCTAATAATATTCCAAAATTCATTTCAATATCAAATATTGAAACCTTTTTCAAAATTCCAAAAATATTTCAAAAATTAAAACAAAATCAAGAGTACAAAATTTTTCAAAATTTCAAAAATATTGCAAAAATTTAACTTTTTTCGAAATTCTAAAGATAATAAAAAAATTAATCCAAAATCAAAGATTGAAAACGAAGTAATTTCAAAATTCCCAAAATATTGCAAAAGTTATAACTTATAACATAATCAAAAAATATGGAGGGGCTGAATCTCACAGCTCTGAGATATCAAGACTTCGGTCTGGGTTAAGGATTTTGATATAGTTTTCGGCAAAAAACTTTTATGCGGACATGGTTTTTAGTTTCACTCTGCAAACTACTCAAAAACCTCTCCATTTAGTGTTTCGAGAAAATATTACAAAATCACAAATTTATATTTCTGTCCAAATTCCAAAAATATTGTAAAAAATAAATAAAATCAATCTTTTTCCAAAATCCTAAAAATATTAAAAAAATTATTACAAAATCAAATATTAGTATTAAACTTTTTTCAAAAACTCGCAAAATTATACAAAATCAAAAATTGAAACTTTTTTCAAAATTCCAAATATTCCAAAAATTAGAATAAAATCAAATATTTAAACATTTTCTAAATTCTAATAATATTCCAAAAATTCTTAAAAATTCAAAAATTGAAACTTTTTTCAAAATTCTTAAAATATATATAAAATAAAAATTTTTTTTTTTAAATGCTAAAAACATTCCAAAAATTGGAATAAAATCAAATATTTAAACTTTTTCTAAATTCTAATAATATTCCAAAATTTCTTAAAAATTCAAAAATTCAAGCTTTTTCCAAAACTAAAAATATTGCAAAAATTATAACAATATCAAAAATTGAAACTTTTTCCAAAATTATAATAAAATCAAAAATTTAAAATTTTTTAAAATTCTGAAAATATTCCAAAAATTCTTACAAAATCAAAAATTGAAACTTTTTCAAAATTCCAAAAATATTCAAAAACTATAACAAATTCAAAAATGTCCATGTCCATTTTCATTTTCATTTTCAGCAAACTATTCAAAAACCTTCAATTTAGCGATTGGAGAAAATATTACAAAATCACAAATTCATATTTCTTTCAAAATTCCAAAAATATTGTAAAAATTATAAAAAAATCAAACTTTTTTCAACATTCTAAAAATATTCCAAAAATTATTACAAAATCAAAAATCAAAATTTTTTTTCAAAATTCCAAAAATTATAAAAAATCAAAAATTTAAAATTTTTCGAAATTCCAAAAATATTCCGAAAATTCTTACAAAATCAAAAATTAAAACTTTTTCCAAAATTCTAAAAATATTGCAAAAATTATTACAAAATCAAAAATACATACTTTTTTCAAAATTCCAAAAATATTTCAAAAACTATAACAAATTCAAAAATTTCCATGTCCAATTTCATTTTCAATTACATTTACGTCATAAAAACAGCTACATTTTTTTTCCCAAAAAATTGGCTAAAAAAGTCAATGAAATCATTTTTTGACACGCTTGACATTATTTTTTTGACAAAAGTCAATATTCTAATATTCAAATTCTCTATAATAGTAATATATTTTCACGTCATACAAATTATTTATTTTATTTTTTTCCAAAAAATTGGGTAAAAAAATAAATAAAAATTTTTCTTTTGACACACTTGACAACATTTTTTTGACAAACTTATGATGCCATTGTTCTCAATAATAATAATAAAATTTAATTTCAAACAAAATTTCAATTTAATTTTTTTTCCGAAAAATTGGGTAAAAAAAAATAAAAATCTTTCTTTTGACACACTTGACAACATTTTTTTGGCAAACTTATAATGCAATAATCTAGATTTTGGTCTCACATACCGATCCCGACTATCAAAATTTCTCGAAGTTCAATGTTCCTACTCGTAATCACCTAAAATAAACGTTTTTTAAGCAAAAAATATGCAAATTTCCTTGTTTTGACACACTTGACGATTTTTTTGACATACTTCCGGTACAGTTATCAAACACAGCGTCCTTTCGGCCCTGTCTCTTGAGTATACCGGCCGGCAGACAGACATATATTTTTTTTTTTGCTTTTTTAGAATCCTTAGGTCCTAAAACGGCGAGAAATGTCAAAAAAAGTGGGGGTAAGAATTTCACTTTGAGCTCATGAATGTAATACTTAGGTCTTTCAGACCGAAGTAATTCAAATTTGTTTGAATTAAAAAAGTAGGGTCTGCGTCGGACCAGACGGTGGAAGTTATACTTCTTTGGCCATTCGCTCGCACACACGCACACAGACCGACAGATAGGATACATTAAAAAAAAAATAACAAAAAAAAAACCAAAATATTATTCAAAAAAAAAAAAAATATTATTCAAAAAAAAAAATATTATTCAAAAGAAAAAAATATAATACAAAAAAAAAAAATTATTGTTCAAAAAAAAAAGCAAAAAAAACATATTGTTCAAAAAATAAATAAAAAAAAATATTATTCAAAAAAAAAATTATTATTCAAAAAGTATAAGAACGTATTTCGTCGATTTTTCTTAGTTTTCTTAGTCAAAAAAATAAAAAAAAAATATTCAAAAAAAAAAATATTATCCAAAAAGAAAAAAAAAATATTATTCAAAAAAAATATTATTCAAAAAACTAATAATTATTAATTACTAGAAGGTACCCGCAGATAAAGTGGTTGAAAACTGTTTTTTTTGAGTAAATTCTCCTATAGTTTTTTTTAATGTCATTTAATTTAACTTATTTTATTAGTAATATGTATATAAAAAGTTTGAAAAAAATGTAATAGTATCATTTTACAGTCAGCAAAAGCCATTAAGTAAATGTCTCTAAAGCTATAGATAAATTTACATATTAAATGTATGTTAAAATTAAAACACATTTGACAGACAAATAATAATTAAATAATTTTTATAAATGTAGATGGCAAAAGATTAAGGTTAGAAAAAAGTTAAAATTTTATTCCAAAGATTTAATTCAAATAATTCAATGTGTCACGAACAATTAGGTGAGCGTCAATATATTTGTTTATTGGATGTCACAATTGTCAATTACTTACTCCGAAACCACCGTACTCGTCATACAAAATAGGTACACTGGTTCATTGCTATTGGTTTAGCGTCCTATTTCATGTAGACTTATAATCATTTATCAATCCAGAAATTTTGCTGTTCTGAAGAGGGTCGTATTGCAATTTGCAAATATATTTTATCGATTGTCTGCAATACTCTTCTACATTGATGCATACGCCGGCCGGTTAAAGAATACCACCATTTTTAGTGAATATTTTCGTTTAATGGGTTTTATCGCTTTATAGTCATCGTCTTATTTCGACATTCCTTCCCACAACTTAAAACAAAAATTGGAAAAAATAATAATAAGACTAATTTCATTTGTAAATTCAGACTTATATATTATTATTAAGACAGTCAAATCACACCATTTGTTAACATATTTGCATATATTTTATAGATCCCTTGCAATAACAATAATAGTTTTGAAAGTAATGGAGAAGCGTATTTCACTCAATAAGTAAAACACTTTAAGCCTGTAGCTTTGATATTGTTCATAATCTTTTTCTTCGGTACTAAGGTTCCAGTGCAAATTCTTGGTTAATCAATGTTTCTAAGAAGAGGAAAAGAAACGTCAATTTCCAATTTTTGGAACATGTGAGGGCAGTTTTGCTAATGCAAGCCGGTTTGTTTAATCATATATAAGCAATGCTTAAATGTATCGTATTGGTGCTATTTGTTGTAAATTAGAAATATGTACTTGTTAAAAAATAATTTTACATAATTTTCATATAAATGTACATATTTGTTTGTCACATTATACATTAACTATTCCTTTTAATGATAATTCCGAAAAGTGAAAAAAAAATTGATCAAAGATAACTAAGCGAATAATGTTTTATTATTATAAAATATGATTGATTTAGTAATTTCGTCTTTATTACCATACAGCATAAGGTTGATTTACTAATTTCGTCCTTATTACCAGACAGCATAAAGGTTAAAATATAATTTAAACAAGCGTGACGCGGTTTCTCGATTAACACCCCATCAAAATATTTACAACGAGCGCAAAGAAGTATAACTTCAAAAATTACTCAAGAAACATCTTTCTAATATAATTACAATTTTTGTTAAAAAATTTTATAAGCTGGGAGGAGTTAAAACTGGATAGAACCATATTCCATGTTTAATTACATTTCATATCATACAAAAAATTAATTTTACTACTTATACATTTTTAGTCAAAAATGTTTGCCATAATATGTTTTTCAAAAAAATTGTGATACTAAACATATGAAAATCATTATTTTGACACACTTGACGGTATTTTTTGACACACTTATAATACAATAATCAAGATTTTGGCCTAACATACACCTTGTTGAATCACCTTCTGGAAGTTTAATTACATCTGACGAAGTAAATGCTGCTATCCTTAATTTAAATTCTGGAAAGGCAAGTGGAGTGGATAAGCTGTTTCCAGAATTTTTCATTCATATGTCAAAAAAAGCAAGAAAATGGCTCTCAAATTTATTAACTAACTGTTATGGTACAGGAAAAATACCATCAGTTTGGAATATGTCTACGGTAAAGGCCATTTTAAAACCAGGCAAAGATAAAAATGCTCCGGAAAGCTATCCGCCAATAACATTATTATGTGTGGCTTATAAATTGTTTGAACGAGTAATTTATAACAGAATATCGTCCATTATTTATGATAATGTTCCGGTTGAACAAGCAGGTTTTCGCTGTGGAAGAAATTGTTGTGATCAAGTTTTATCATTGGTGACTTATATAGAAGCAGGATTTCAAGATAAGAAGCAAACTGCTGTTGCCTTTGTTGATTTAAGTGCAGCTTACGATACAGTTTGGAAGAATGCTTTATTGGTTAAGTTGTTTAAAGTCATAAAGTGTCGTAAAACGATTAATATAATATCCGCATTGCTGTCGAATCGAAAATTTATTGTTCACTTAAATAATAAGCAAAGTCGTATTCGCCGCATTAACAATGGGCTTCCACAGGGCTCTGTTCTTGCCCCAATATTTTTCAATTTATATACTGCGGATTTTCCAGCCACCTCCTCAAGAAAATTTGTTTATGCTGATGACTTAGTACTTGCCATTCAATTTGCTTATAATTCATCTGCAAAATTTGAGGCTGAATCTAAATTGACTTCTGATTTAAATATTTTGGCAGATTACTACGAATCATGGCGCCTGAAAGTAAATACAGCAAAAACTGAAGTATCTTATTTTCATTTATCTAATCATAATGCAAATCATGCAAGTATGTTTTTTTTTTTTTTTTTTTTTTTCCTTTATCTCCATTTAGGAGCATAGGGCGTCTACTAGACTGGACCATCTGACTCTGTTCGGGGCAATCGCTTTCAGTTCACCCCATGTCTTGCCGATTTGTTTTGCTTCAGCTAGCACCGTTTTCTTCCACGTCATGGGTGGTCTTCCAACTCTCCTTTTTCCTTGTGGATTCCACTCTAGGGACATCCTTGTTATATCTTTAGCTGATTTCCTCAGTGTATGTCCTATCCATCTCCATTTCCTTTGTTTTATCTCGGACTCAATGTCTAACTGCGCTGTCTGCCGTAGAAGTTCCTGGTTACTGATGGTGTTCGGCCAGAAGCATTTGATCAGTCTTCTCAGGCATTTGTTCACAAACACCTGTAGTTGATTTGTGATCTTCTTTGTGTGTTGCCACGTTTCATACCCATACAGCAGTACTGACTTGACACATGCATTGAACATTCGTAGCTTTGTCTTTCTTGACAGGACGGATGCATTCCAGATCTTGTGAAGCATATTGAACGTATTTCTGGCTTTGTTAATACGCTGACTGATATCTTCTTCAGTCCCGCCTGTTTTTGCTACAGTACAACCAAGGTACACAAATTTGTCGACTTCATCCACTTGTGTATTGTTGATGGTAATTGGTGTTATCGTTTTGGTGTTCAGTCTCATAGACTTTGTTTTCCTGATATTAATGTTGAGACCGACTTCATGTGCAAGGGCTGATAGCTTCTGTATTTTCTGCTGCATGTCCGTATGTGTGTGTGTAAGTAGACAGATGTCATCTGCGTAGTCTAGATCATTGAGCCGGCTTGTTGTGTTCCATTGGATTCCATTTGGACTTGCATCATCGAGCTTTCTCATGATACTATCTAGTACTATCAGGAATAGTAGCGGAGATAGTACACAGCCTTGTCTCACTCCTCGGTGGTTGTAGTATTTATCACTTTGCTGTCCTTTGTATTGTATTCTGTTTCCAGCATCCCGATACATTTCTTTGATTAGATCAACTATTTTCTTCGGGACGCCCATTTCACAAAGTGTCTTCCATATCGCGCTTCTGTTAATTGAGTCGAAGGCGCGTTCGAAGTCCACGAAGAGGAGATACAATGGTGAATTCCATTCGTTTGATTGCTCTATGATGATACGGATTGTGTTGATATGATCGGTACAGCTTCTTCCTGGTCTAAAGCCAGCTTGTTCATTTCTTAGTTTGCAAGTATGTATGACAGGAGAATTGTTTAACTTTAACCCTACTCCAGTATATCTCAGAGTTACTTTGGATAGATCGTTAACATTCCGTTATCATTGCGATAAACTGAGCCATAAGTTGAAATCTAGGGTTAATATTATACAGAAGCTAGCAGGTACAGATTGGGGTGCTCGCGCAAAAACATTACGAATTTCGGCTTCATCTTTGGTTTGTTCTACAGCTGAGTATTGCGCTTCAGTTTGGGAGCATAGCATTCAGAGTAGAATGATTGATGTTAGATTGAATGCATGCATGAGAATAATAACTGGTTCAATCAAAAGCACACCATTACCTTGGCTTTTATTTTTGTCAAATATTCCACCTCCAGCTCTCAGAAGAGAATATTCATTAGTAAGAGAAGCAAGAAAGATATTAGATAATTTAAGTTTACCAATAAACCAAGATCTCATTGGTAGACATTTTAATCGATTGTCGTCTAGATGCCTCTTTTGGACCAAAATTCTACGATTGGGAAATTTGAACACATATTCAATAGAAATTAAATGGATTGAAAATTTTGTGATTTCTGATATCCCCAATAAATGTTTAATTGATAATCCGAACATTCCGGTTCCTGGGATGAATGACTTTCGATGTTTATGGGTTACAATTAATAGAATTTGAATAAATCATGGAGTTACTAATTCTGCATTGCATAGATATGATGAAACTATTTCACCAGCTTGTGATTGTGGAAATTTAAATCAAACAGTCTCACATATTTATCAAGAATGCCCGTTCAGATTATTTGATGGTGATTTATTGGATCTTCATATGCTGTCGGATGGAGCCAAATCATGGATTGAAAATCTTGATCTTCGTATATAAAGTTTAAATATTGTTATATTTTTTTTATCAAAATTTTGTTTATTTATATATACGATTAATAATAATAACATACAGATTCCGACCATCAAGATTTCGTCACATTGATTGTTACTCCTCATTATCACTTAAAATTCCTTAAAATTTACGTTTTTTAAGCAAAAAAAAATGCAAATTTTCTTGTTTAGACACACTTCATTATTTTTTGATACACTTTCGTCTCTTTCCATTAAGTTAACATATTTTTAGAAAAAATATTTTTGAAATCGCTCTAGCCGAGGGCCGACAGAGGGCCAGAGGGACATTTTTTTGATTCATTAGAATCGTTATGACCTAAAACGTCAAAAAATGTCAAAAAGTGGGGGTAAGATTTTCACTTTTGTCTCGAGATTGTAATACTTAGGTCTTTCCGGCCGAGGTTTTAGGATATTAATTCACTTTTTCCGTACATGTTCTATACACGAATCTTTAGGACTTTTAGTGATCAGTTATAAAAACAATTCGATATTCAAAATTTCACACCTAGAAGTGAATTTTTATTCTATTCTCTTTAGTTTATGTCACTACCGCCTCCGTTGTTTATTTAATTTTTCTGTAAGATAGAACTACATACTCAATTTCCATTGCATGTTAGTTTGTTTTGTAACTTTGATGTTGTTTGTTTTAATATAGATCTGTTTTTTAAGAGACATTTTCTTGAACAGTGGATTTTTGTCGCCGTTGACATCGGCTTATTACCGAGACTTTATATAACAATAATTATAAAGATAATAACTTTAATATTTTTCAATAAAATTAATCCTAGTGTAAGTATTGAATATATACTGAATAAAATAAAAATAACGCAATACCCATATTCTTTAATTATCCCAGTCAAAAAAGTTTTTGAAAATTATTTATTTTTCTGACGTCACAGTGGCGATCCCCCTTAAGTTAATAAATTTAATTATTTATTTAAAAGTTTACTTAAAAAAATTATAATTTTAAGAAGTAAAATTTAACAATACCATTTAACATGTAACATCATGTTAATGATGTATACATCAATTACCATGTAACATCATGGAGGATATCAACTACGATACATATTTTACTCCTTCTTTTCAATACATCTTTCTTTCACACCAAATTCGATGTTCGAAAAAATAGAAGCCGATTTATACGTATAATTTTATTATTTTGTTTTTCACAAAACATATGCGGTCGAGGTCATATGAAATGTATACTCGACGGTCAGCATAAAAGTTGATTCGAATTATTTGCAAAATTTAGATTTGATAAATGACAAATTTCAGAAAGCCTAAAAAAACAACACGAAAAACAGAACAGTATGGGACTTTACAATTGTGAAATAAAAGCATACAACTATGCATATAACGTTTGTTCATTTAGAATATTTTGTCCCAAAAACAATGCTTTCTAATTTCATAAGACTCTATAATGTCAAAATTCTTTACTTTGGGTTGTGTGTGCAAAATCGAAAGATTATTGATTGAAACATTATGATTGAGACGGTCACAATGGTTTGCCAGAGCAGACTCTCTACTTGATTGTTTAATAGCCGTTAGATGTTCCTTGACTCTAATTTTAAAGTTCCTTTCCGTCTAGCCGACATATTTGAACGAACAATCGTTGCAACTAATTTCATAGACAACAGATGTTTTTAAGGGCTCAAGTTTTGGTTGATTGTTAAAAGGAAATTTTTTGAAGGTATTACGGTTGGAAAGTTTTAATTTAATATTAAAATATTTTTTGGTGAAATTATCAAGTTTGGTACTGAGTTTTCTTACGTATCCTACTCGTCACCATTTACTAGAGAAATCTTTTATGAGCGTGTAGTTGTTATGAAGAAGTTTTTGTCTTTGCTTTTCTTAAGCAAACATTGGTCTTGGTAATAAATCGCTCAAGAAAGGCATAAGACGAGTATAATTTAGCATTTAATGGATGGTTGGAGCTAGCAGGAATAATGGCATCAAAGTAGGTCGGTTTTCTAAAAATAGTAAAATTTAGTTTGGAATCTATCTGAGTGGTTGTAATGTCTAAGAAATTAGTTGCGTGATTTGATTTTTAAGTTCCAGAGTAAATTTGATTGTGTTAAACTGTGAATTGAACAAAAGTGTTTTTCATTAGGTTATTTATAAAATTGTGTGAGAAGTGCCTACAAGAGAAAGTGTTAGTTTAAAAAAAAGTTTGTTTATTTGTTAAGTCAAAAATTTCGTTGCACCCTTATTTTGCTCTTGTAAATAAATTTTTTTTCAATAAATTTTCCAATGATGTATGCGTAGAATTTTATTCCAAAAATAATTGATTTAGATGAACACTTTAATTTCAAGAAATTAACTAGAGACTGTATTGAAAGTTACATACGGTTACCGTCACATTACGCCAGTCGTCTCCGTGACTGATGATGATTCTTAAATCAATACGGAGGCAGGATCCAGAGAGTCTGGTACTAGAATGAAATAAACGGTTGACTTAAGCACTACAAAAATAATATTGTGCTCCTCTGCTGATAGAAAATTCCACAATATTGAAGTATAATTTTATATCTTAAAAGGTTTCTAAATATGATTGTGACACTGATTATAATTCCAACAGCACAAAATTTTTTATATAAAATAATAATTAATCAATTATTAAATTTAATAATTAAACTAATATTATTTTTCAAACAACTTTTATTAAAAATATAAATTTCAGACGCGTTTCGGATATAAAATATCCATCATCAATGAAAGAATTTATCGTTAAAGCTTACGTTATTCTAATATTGGTACAAAAGCAGATGTTATTATATTATTGGTTATTTTATACCAAAATCAAATTTGCATGCATCATGAATAGTAAAACGTGGTGTAAACACTGTTGAAGATTTAGCGAAATTATTTTTATGTGGAAAAACAAGTTAAATCGACCACAGTTTATGTATAGTTTTACAGTGAACATGCAAAATCTTTTATACAGTCTATCTGTCAAATCAGCTGGACATTGGTTTACCATTTGTATATTTACTTGATTCACTTTGGTGCAGTTCGGTATATGAGTGATAGGTGTTGATCTTATTAAGGTTTGTAAAGCTAGTCTACTTCACTTAAAGAACATACATTTTTGGAGTTAAGTGGAATCATTGAAAGTTTCTATGCTAAAAAAACGATCCATTTCTTTTCGGTTATATTCGGCATGAGATCCCGAGAGAAAAATAAAATCATTGTGTAAATTTATTTTTCTACTCCTGTCACAGTAAATTATAAATTACATCACAATATCAATGACATGTAAATTGATTATTTCAAATAGCGTGCGGTAAGTAAAAAAAGCGCGCGGTAATCAGAGGCGTCAATTGGGTAGGGCTGGGGGGGGGGGCCTGATACTATCAATACATCGATTCAATAAAACCATCCAATCGTGATAGAATTATGCACTATAAAAATTTCAATGCGCTGTTATTTTGTAAATTCTAAATTTTAATATTTAGAAGATTTACTTAACTAATATACCAATTTTATCGCATACTATCAATTGAAATATATCTGATAATATAATTATTACGTTACATATTATTTTGGCCCGACTAAAGTACAGTTCACCGCAATATTCAAACCGTTATCGTTCTGTGTATCAAGAACTAGAGCGCCGCCGATACGAAAGGCGGTCGTATTGCTTCTAATTTTCTGATGAAATCAGTTTTATAAACAAAACACGATCGTTCTTCCAAAAACGCCGTGGGTGCGTATTTTGACAAAATTATATCGTACTAGGTGCGCGGCATCACCGCTTTTAGAAGAACGATTGTGTTTTGTTTATAAGATATTTGTGTCTGAGCCAGAGGAAACAAAATATTTCATTAGTATAGCGTTCCTCGAGAGTTCATAGTGCAGTATTTAACATTCAAATTTCAATTGTTATTGGTCATTGGTAATTTATATAAACTTAAAAGTAAGTACATGCAGGAGAACACAACCTAATTATATCCCACTTATTTGGAGAACCCTGACTGTTTGGCCCTGTTTTTTATCTATATCATATTGTACAAACTTTACAAGACTTTTTTAAAAACAATAAATTAAAAACAATTCTAAATGTAAAATCCTATAACATATCAAAGGTTTTCTTGATAGTTGTGCTAATTTTTGTAAAATGAATGAAAATAAGTACGGGAGTAATTTAAATTTTTTGTCTTATTTCCAGTGATTTTATAATAGTGAATGTTTTATAATGGACAAGCAATATTTTCTAACGACACGAACAAATATTTAAGTTATGTAAATATTTTCAAAGTATGTTATGAAAATTTGCTGACAAATTCTTTTCGCTATATGGACTATAATTTTTAATTCATAAAATAGCAAAAATTATATGTTTGGTTGGTTATAATAAAATCCGAAACGTATCCTAAACGTCAATCTTTGTTCATTTTTTTATACAGTCAAAGGGAGGGAGAAACTATTATTTTTTTTGTGGTATGTTTTTCTTATAGATTTAAAAGAAGCTCGCAATAATTGTACAATTATGAATCAAATGAAAATTTACGCACGTTTATGGGTAGTAAACTGACCAGACGTCCCACGCTGCGTGGAAATGTCCCACATTTCATTGCGTTGTCCCACGGAGAAATTTGTCCCACGAAGCGTACCACGAAACAAATATTTCCACCACATTTGCCCGCATTATCAAAATAATTAATAATCAAAAAACCTTATATCTACCAACGTACAGTTTGCGCAATATCTTAGTCAAAGCAATGGCTTCACAGTTTTTTCTAGCAGTTTGTATAATGTTATGTATATGTTGATTTAACTATATTGAAAGAACAAACCAGTGCAATATTTTTTTTACTAAAATAGTGTTTTAACTATAATTTTATTAGAAATACTAAACTCAGTTTTTTTCACTTCAATAATTTACATTTTGTTTTGCGAATATCTGTTGATGGCTAACAGATCTACCTCGTTGAAAAGGTTTCTTTGTTTATAGAAACATCTCCCTGGTGTATATACGAGAGATCGAAAGTATATTATGAAAAATAAAATACAAAATATTTTACTTAAAAAGACGCAGTTTTCCGTATAAATTCATAAACATTTAAATTTTCAAACCAGAGTTTTACTTTATTCGAGCACTCATTTCAATCCTTTGAAATAATATTCCAAAATTTAAATATGTATAATTTGAATATCGTTCTTACTCATAAGAGCAAAATTTTTGTTTTTTCGATTTTACTCCTTTGGAGCAGATTACATTTTCCTGTTCTTTTATTCGATTTGCAAAAGAACAAAAATAGTCCCTCTACGTCATCCTTTATATTCATTTTTCTAACAATACATGAATAATTGAACGAATCATTCGAAGCATTTTACGTTGGAAAGCATCAAATTTGAAGCAAAAATAAAAGTTTTGAGTATTTGAAAGAAAACATTTATTTCAATTTAGTAGCAAGAATGATATTTTATTATTTTCACTCCTGTATGTGTTATATTTTTTTTAAGCTACGCACTCTGAAAGAACAAAGTAAAGTTGTTTAAAACACACTTTAACTAGGTAGCTCAAAAGTAAAATTATTATTTTCTAATTTCTAATTTTTTTTCTCAATAAAGAACAAACAAAGCAGAGAGCATACAAACTTGATAAATGGTATAGATTTGCAAAAGATAGAACGAGAGGTATACTGTATACCTCTCGTTCTCTTATACTATACTCCTATACTTACAGAATACAGAAAAGATATTAATTATTTAGTAAAATTAAAATAAATTGTTTCAATTGTTTTGCAGTCTTATTGTGCAACAAAAGTTTTAAGCTACTATAAAAGGTAAATTTATACTAATTTTTAAAATTATATTTAAAAAGTTCTCCTGTAAATCAAGATGGATAGAAAACGTTTACGTAAATTCTCATACGATATTGAATTGGACTATCCTTTTATAATCAAAATATAACGACGCAAAGGTTTATTGTATTACCAGTCGGAGTGAATTTGCAAATTAGCAGTGGACATTATGATATTAAAAGACATACAGATACAGATAAACATAAAAAAGTGTTGCTATAAGCCGCCAGTTCCAGTAGCTTGAACAAGTTTTGTTGTTATTTTGTTTTCTTGTTGTTATTTAACATTGACAAAAAGTTAGTTGCAATTTGCGCTGATAACACGAACACCAATTTTAGTGGTTTCACGTCAAGAAGTGAAAATTTAAAAGCAAGCTTACCTCGAATTTGAACCAGAATGTATTGGGTATTGGATTCGCAGCCCATATTCTAAATAATGCAATAAAAAGTGCTGCTAATTTAAATGGCAGGGTTAAAAAAATTTGGATATTTTACTGTCTTTACTGGAGACTTTGAAGGAGTTCTGCGGCAAAAGTAATGTCGAACTTAACCAACTTATTGGATACAGTAAAACTCGCTGGCTGGCGGTAATGCCAGCACTAGAAAGAATTTTTAAAATGTACAAACCACTGAAAGCACATTTCCTAACGGTTGAAAAATGTCCAATTAAAATAAAAGAATTTTTTGAAGAATTAAATAGTAAACAAATAGTAAAGGAAAGCATTAAAGAGTAAATTTATGCACAATCTAGTTAGCACTTTTCACCGTCTTTCTCGCAATAGAAATTCTAATTAGTTAGTATTTGGAAGAATGTTTGCATTTCGTCCCACATTTTAACGATTTGGCTCTGATCAGTTTAGGGTAGACATAACTCTTTCTGTCTGAGACAAATAAAGGAAAACAAACAAACAAAAAAACGATTCGACATAAGAGGAGTCACGTAGAGGTGTTTATGGATCCTGGGACTACGTGACTCATAAATTTTAAATCCCGTGATGCCCGGGATCTAAAAAATCGTATAGAAAAACCATCCTTTTTTTTATGCTGCACGATCTGCTGTCGTTTACAAATTCACTCTCTGAACAGTTACAAAGCAAAGATATAATAATTTCTAGCACAAGCGCTTTAATTAAAACTACTTTCTTGATGCTTAAACAATGCAGAGATGATACTAAATTTAAAATTATTTTAACAAATGAAGGGATTTTGCAGAACTTTGCGGCATTCGCTTCGATGAAACAACACTAGAAGACAAAGATCTAGCATAGTAACCAAGGTAGCTCAAAAGCATTTTATTTTCATTTCTAAGTCCATGCATTTAAATGCTTTTAAATGTATGCGTGTATAAAAATGTGCATGTTATGTTTTACGAAAAAAATGTTTTTATGTGATTGAAATTCTCGCCCCCCCCCCCCCCCAAGATTTTGGTGAAATGACGCCACTGGCGGTAATGGATTTTCATACATATATATTACCGCATTCTTTTAATAATAAGAAAAATTTTTATTTAAAGAAAAATTTGATTTTTAAAAATTAAATATTTCAATTCATTATGACACAGAATAATGCAAAGCCTACCACAATTTGTAAACTATTTGCATTTAATTTGTAACTATTAGTTCATTTTTTCAAGTAATTATATGCGTTTGGACATTAAAACAAAGTCGTAGAAAAAGTATATAACAAATCTCGAGTTGTAAAGCATTTTCCATGCTCGTGAAGATACTGCACTCGACGCTACGCGTCTCGTGCGCAAAATTTTCCCTCGCATGTAAAATGCTATTTACAACTCTAGATATGTAATATACTAATTTTCTACTCCTATCACAGTAAATTATAAATTACATCACACCATCCATGACATGTAAATTGATTATTTCAAATAGCGTGCGGTAAGTAAAAAAAAGCGTGCGGTAATGGATTTTCATATATATATTACGGCACGCTTTTAATAAAAAGAAAAATTTTTATTCAAAGAAAAATTTGATTTTTAAAAATTAAATATTTCAATTCATTTTGACACAGAATAATGCAAAGTCTACCACAATTTGTAAACTATTTGCATTTAATTTGTAATTATTAGTTCATTTATTCAAGTAATTATATGCGTTTTGGCATTAAAACAAAGTCGTAGAAAAAGTATATAACAAATCTCGAGTTGCAATTAGTATATTACATATCTAGAGTTGTAAATAGCATTTTACATGCGAGGGAAAATTTTGCGCACGAGACGCGTAGCGTCGAGTGCAGTATCTTCACGAGCATGGAAAATGCTTTACAACTCGAGATTTGTTATATACTTTTTCTACGACTTTGTTTTAATGCCAAAACGCATATAATTACTTGAATAAATGAACTAATAATTATAAATTAAATGCAAATAGTTTACAAATTGTGGTAGGCTTTGCATTATTCTGTGTCAAAATGAATTGAAATATTTAATTTTTAAAAATCAAATTTTTCTTTGAATAAAAATTTTTCTTTTTATTAAAAGAGTGCGGTAATATATATATGAAAATCCATTACCGCACGCTTTTTTTACTTGCGCACGCTATATTTGAAATAATCAATTTACATGTCATGGATAGTGTGATGTAATTTATAATTTACTGTGATAGGAGTAGAAAAAGCATTTTCCATGTTCATGAAGATACTGCACTCGACGCTACGCGTTTCGTGCGCAAAATTTTTCCTCGCATGTAAAATGCAATTTACAACTCTAGATATGTAATATACTAATTTCTTATCTGAAATAATTCCCAACTGAATACCGGTATACCGGCTTGGTCATTTTCAATACATCGATGTTGAAATTTCGACCAGATATTAAATGCCCTATTTGGAATTTTGAAATTCTAGAAAATATTTTCAGCAAAGGCAATGTTGGTATTTTTACATAAGCACTTCGTCTTCTATTTCCTTATGGTCTAACAAAAGTATGACCAACAACAAGTTTGACCTGGGAACAGTACTTGACTTAGCTATTGCAGCACGTGATACCTTTCAAAAGCAATTCAATGTTTGGTAAAAAATACAAGCACAGCTAGAACTCAATTTTTTCTTTCCGGTAAAGTTCTGTTTTATATAACGATCTTAGTTATGCGATAATAAGCAAGCTGGCACATGTTTCAATAATAGAACATAAAATTTTGGTCTTACTAAACATTAAAACCCAAAAACACTCTCACGTGCTATTCCGATTTTTTTATTCAACATATCGTTTGACACATCATTGTATATAAATGTCATTCACATACGAGAAAGAACAATGATATCATCCATCTAAATTAAGTTTCATTTAAATAAAAAATAGTATTTCAAAACTTCTTTGAGATTTCTTTCTAATAATTTGTTTAAAAGAAACCGTTACAATTTTTTATGTTTCAAATTCAAACTTATTTCTTTTGTGCATTGCGTTAAAAACATTAAGTTTAATTTTAAAAGAAAAGTTATACTACTGTAACTGTCTACTTTTAGATAGATGGTGTAAGTTTATTTCTGTTAGACTTTAAATTTATTGAGTTCTAGTTATTTCTTGATAAATATTTTCGTCATCGATCATCACTGAAATAGAATGTATAGTGAAATAGTGTATACATTTGGGCGAATTAACTTAAATAATGAAAAAAGTTAAATTGTGCAAAAGATGTTTTAATTGAAAGCTTTAGTGAAAAAATTTTAAATTCTAAAGAATTTATGTTTAAAGAATAACTCATCATAATCAATTGGCATTTTACGTTCCGAAAAGTAACGTTACTTTATTTTATTATATTTACAACTAACTTTCTCAAACTTTTTCTATATTCAAAGTACATAATTAGTTACATTGAAGTAATCAAAAATTAGCTATAAATCTTTTAATTATGAAAAGTAAAAAACAATGAAAAATTTGAGTATCAGCATAATTCAAATTATTGTTTGCTTTCATATTTAAACATTGGTTTATGTTATGAGAAGTTGTGGGTGATTATACTTTTTTTGTGAATAAATGAGATACTTAATTGTGCCACTCTTAACCCTATGAACATCCTTTATATCTTTTTTTGGCTAAATCACATATAATACCCATTGTGTGTTAATGTCATGTGTGTTTGATGTGGTGTGGTATCATAGGGATGCGTTAATAGTGGCGAAAATAGAATATAAGATCGATACAACTTCTACTGCAATTAATATACTCACATTGATCGACATGTAAGTGGATAAAGTTTGTTACGCCAAACATCCTGGCACTATCACATTGAGTGGTTTCAACAGAATAATTGTTTACCAAATGAGAATATTATTTTAAACATTTAACGGAATAATATTTTGGGATAAATTGATTTAAATGCCTGCAAGGAAGTTTGAGACCGATATAAACAAATATTTGTCTGTGTTGGATAAAGGCATTTTTCTTCAAATAATTTGTTGTATGGACAGACATTTCTTGCTTTCTTGATGGCTCCGAAGAGTTTTACTTAAGCTCTTAACCTAACGGACTGATCATGTGTCGGCAATATTAAACGAGTTTACTGTAATCAGAAGCTCTTAGTTCTGATGTAGGATCTTGCTCAACATAAGAAGCATTTTTCAAAGGTATAAAATATGAAAGAGCTGAAATCTCAAGGCTCTAGATATCAAGACTTTGGTCTGTGTTAAGGTTTTTTATATGATTACTAAAAACGCTTCTATGAGGATATTGTTTTTAGTTTTGGGCAGCAATGTTTATTAAAAATACAACTGGTTGTAAAAGTACAAGTATTTTATCTCTGTTTAGAATTTTATTACAAAACAAACACATAACAACAATACGTTTCCGCAAAATTATGACATATCCTAAATCAATTAATTTAGTGAAAAGAAGATACACTCAGCATACTACAAAAAAAGCTCTCCATTTAGCGTTCAGCTTTTTAATCTTTTCTAAAACAAACAACTCATTATCAACCACCACCTAAATTTTTCTTTTAGTACAAAACTTCTCAGAAAACTTTTTCATTTAGGTATATGCTTATTTTCAATAATTATAACTGACTCGAGCTGTTATTTGCCGAACTAACTGATCCATTTGGTCCAGAAAACCGTTTCCGTTAGCGTAAATGCTTCTTTTTGATAAATATAACTTTTGCCAAAAACGACATTTCATATGATAATTCCTGATATTTTCTACCACAACCGTTCTTTTTAATTAAAAAACTTCTTAGTCAACCTCTCCATTTGCTCTACATGCTTATTTTCAATAATTACAAGTTTTGTAAAAAATAACATTTAATCAAATCCACCGGATGGTGGTCGGTCCAGAATGTTTTTTAGAAACCTCTCCTGTTACTCTAAAAGCGTATTTTTGATAATTGTAATTTAATTGTAATATAAACGAACCTGCCATTTTTCTAGCTACAAATGTACCTATTCGACATCAGTGAACGAAGGAGTGGATTCAATAAAAAACCACTCAAAATACTTTTCCGTTTAGTGTAAATACTTTTGTTCACTAATAACATCTTATATAAAAAATGCAACATTTATTCTACAACTACCAGATATTTTCCAACTGTTACTATTATTAAACAGTGATGAAACCCGGCTTCACATACACATTCATACACAAAGGTGTGTAATAACTACAGATGTAAATTTATGGTAAAATATTTTTATGGTAATTTTACCGTAAAATTACCGGTAAGATTGGTAAAATTGGTAAAACAGGTAAAATATAAAACTGGATCAAAAAATTAAATTATGGCTGCATTTTAAATTAATTCAAAATGTACGACTATATCACAATCATTTCTATCTTATATCTTATATATATAAAAATCACGTGTCACGATGTTTGTCCGCGATAAACTCCGCAACAACCTAACCAATCTTAATAAAATTGTGTTCAGTGTGTGTATAATGGTCCAGCTTGAGAGATAGGACAGTTTTTATTTTGATTGAACGCCTAAATATTTTTTAATTACGAATTAAATGTTAAATATGGATAGTTCATAAGCAAACTTTCAGATGGCGGCGTAAATTAATTAAATTACTGTCAAACCTGCTTTATCGACTTTTCAATCATCCATGTAGGGCCCATATAGACTATCATATGTTATTGAGCGATTATTTTGTTTTGGTATTTGCTGCAATGGCACTGCAAAAGGGGGAAAAGAAACGAAATTCAATAAAATTTATATGGAATTTCATTCAAAACACAACTTGAATAATTTTAAAAATTATTTATGAAATTTCTCATTTTACTACAATTAAATAATATAAGTTTCTTTATGTACTATTACTGACAATTACTGACAATATTGAGCATCTTATATATATAAAAATCACGTGTCACGATGTTTATCCGCGATAAACTCCGCAACAACGTAACCAATCTTAATAAAATTGTGTTCAGTGTGTGTATAATAGTCCAACTTGAGAGATAGGATAGTTTTTATTTTGATTAAATTCCTAAATGTTTTTTAATTGCGAATTAAATGTTCAATACGGATGGTTCATAAGCCTACTTTCAGATGACAGCGTAAATCAATTTATTCAATTCATAGTAAACTTAAACATCTGTATAAAGCCGTGCATTCACATACAACAGAAACAGAAGCCGAAACTGAAACTGAAAATTTTCAGTTTCTGTTTCTGTTTCTAATTTGGTTGACGGTGGTGAATAATATCAGAAACGGAAACCGAATTTTGTTTGAGTTTGTGAATTTGTTATCCATTATGAATAATAAAATTGAAGAATAACAGAAACAGATAATTTGTATTTATTAAACCTATTTATTAAATTCAAAATTCAAAGCTTTTGTTATCACAATTCAACATAATAATTAATATTATGTGACAGTTTCTAGTCATGTGACAGTTTCTGTACTGAAACAATTCAATTTTAATTGTTTCCGTTTCAGACAAAACAGACGAATTTTCCGTTTCTGTTTCTGTTTCTAAATTCGGTTTCTGTTTCAGTTGCTGTCAAATTTGTATGAAATTCGGTTTCTGTTTCTGTTTCCGTTGTATGTGAATGCCCGGTTTAGGGCCATTATTAGACTATCAAATATGTTTGAGTAAAGAAAGTTTTGTTTTATTTGATAATAAACGAAAAACGTATTATGCTAAGTCAAAACCTTTCTTTATTAATCATAGAAGTGTTAGAATGTATCGAAACCTGTAAAAAAAATTAATGTATTGGTTCTTATAAAGTTTGAATAAAAATAATGTGGTTTTCTTTCTTTTCACTTTTCTAAATCAATTTATAAATTAGGATCTGAAAAGAACAAAAAACAAAAATTGATGTGAAATATGGTTTTATTAGTGATATTAAATGGCGGTTGTCTACTTATAAATTTGAAAAATTTCTGCAATATTCTGCAATTGCGTATTGAAATATTTATAAAAGATTCAATTAATTTGTAAATAAAATAATTTTGTTTTATTCATTCATATTTGTTTTCAATTTAAATTACTTCATTTTAGAGAAAAGCGTCTTCGTTTTTTTCTATGAGGCATCTTTTTTCATCCGCCCAATGAAATATAGTATTTTACTTTTAATAAATCCACTTTGGAGTTTTTTTGTTTATTAGGAGTTCTTTTATTAAATGTTAGTTGCATCTTTATATATATAATTCTACTGTACGTGTGTATGACTGTGAACTCCTTCTAAACGGCTGGACCGATTTGAATGAAATTTTGTGTGTGCATTTGGGTGGCGCCCCGAATGGTTTAGAATCATAAATCAGCCCGGCAGAGGCGCTGCAGTTGGTATTGTCACTGAACTCCTCCTAAACGGCTGGACCGCTTTGAATGAATTTTTTTGGGTGCGTTTGGGTGGCGCCCCGAATGGTTTAAATTTATAAATCAGCCCGGCAGAGACGCTGCAGTCGGTATTGTTACTAAACTCCTTCTAAACGGCTGGACCGATTTGAATGGATTTTTTGTATGTGTTTGGGTGATGCCCAGGATGGTTTAGATTCACAAATCAAACCGGCAGATGGCGCTGCTAATTATATTAATAATGCGTGGCTTCGAGAACGAGCTATTTTAGCCGCAAAAAATATCGATGTTGACGCTATTAACTTCAAAATACAACATTTATTACCCGGCAATGTGATATTGTTCAAATCGATCGACACTGTTACCGATCCTGACGAAGCAATCAACTATCCTGTTGAACTTTTTAATTCGCTGGATTTACCAGGAATGCTACCACATAACTTGCGATTAAAAATTGGCTCACCTATCATTTTGCTTCGGAATTTAAATCCACCTAAGCTATGCAACGTTACAAGATTAGACATAAAAAACTTTGGGCAATGTTCTTGAAGCTACAATTATGAACGGCTAATTTGAAGGTGGAGTTCTTCTTCTGTCACGAATCCAAATGATCCCTTCAGACTCACCCATTCCGTCCTGACGTCTGTAATTTCTCATTCGCTTGGAGTTTGTCATGACTATTAATAAGTCACAAGGTCAAACAATGTCGATTTGTGGGTTGGATCTAGAAAATCCGGTCTTTTCACATGGCCAATTATATGTGGCGTGTTCTCGCGTTGGAAAACCATCAAATTTATTCATTTATACTCCTCAGGAATCAATATTGTTCATCAACTTGCATTAAGATAAAATTAAACAAACAATATTGATTATAACGAATTGTTTTTAGAAAAATTGATGTTATTTCAAAATAAAGAATAATGAAATTATTATATTATTTGTCTTTCATTTCATACTTTGTTTAATATCCTAATCGCTTGAAATATCATGCAGGACAACGTCTGTCGGAATGATGTCTCTGATAAGTATAAGTTCAATCCCGACCTGACAATAATTACTTATTGTCGGGAATATTACTTTCAACAATTACTTTAAGCTTAATCACTCACAAAACTCCAAAAAATTAATATTCCCTTAATGTTGTCTATATATGGCAATATATTGACTGTGTGTCAGATGTTAGTTTCGCATTGATTTGCAACAACCAATAATGACTACAATGACTCAGAATGTTGACTAAATAGAAATATTTCTCATCTTATGAATTTACCCGTAGTACTGCCTTGAAGTTTAATACAAAACTCCAAAATAAAATTTTAATTCTTTTTGAATCATTATCTTCTATTTATAAAAATTAATGTGTGTATGTTTAAAATTTGTAAATGTGTTTGTATTCACCTTCATCGAATGTATTGTCACTATTCTAACTGCCCTTGCTGACCATTGAATGACATCACGATTACAATTTTTTTGTAACTTTTTTAATAACCTACCAGTAAAGAAAGCGTATATTAAATGGCATGAGCACTGTGAACATTTGTGAATCTATATTTGTTCCGTATAATGTTCAATATAGAGACACACCTGAAACCTTACACACCTGAAAACTTATTTGATCGGGTATTTTTATATATCCTTTGTTTTACATATAATACTAATTTTTTATATTTTGCTGATCAACTAGAGTGCTGATCCTTTTACATTCATATTTAAAAAAAAATAAAAAATCATTTCTCATTACTACTCTTTGAAATTATTGCTACTACGCCAACAAAATGTATACACACAAACTTTATTTATAGGCGTAGCAAAGCACGCCGGGTCCCGCTAGTAGTATATAAAAACATTAGATATAAATCAAATATATTTTTATGGGGTTAAATATACGATAATCGGCTGTTGTTTACACTTAGCAATACATCTTGAAAATGGACAACACGTTGTTTGCATATTGCAAAAATGGAACAAATCCTGGACCAACTGGCTACAACGATGACTGCATTCTTCACTGTTATGTCGAAGTTATGCGTTTGTAAGGACACTACTATATTCGAAAATGTTTACGAATTAGTATTACACATGGAATGGAAATATAAAAACATTTGAACGGCACAAATTCAAAAAGTGAGTCTACAGAAAACCAAGCATATTCATTGAAACTTAATATATGTTCAAACTATATGCGATGCATTCCAATCTAGATAGATGCTACTTTCATCGCATGTGGTTGGAAAATGAGCCCGGTTCAACGTTTTTTCAGGATTGATAATTCTCAACGGCAGTAAGTAAACGTGTGACGTGTCACTCCACATATGCCACAACAGACGATGGGATAGATACATTAATTACCCGGTCAACAATCAAAATCTAATTCGTGCATTGTTTCATTTATGGGCAAAATATAAAAGAGAAATGGCTAAAAAATTTTTTTTCTCAAACTCGAAACAAAAATTTACAATGAAGGGCTGATAATGTTTCGTTGCGTTATGTGTTCTTAACCGTTTGAGAATTCCATCGATCTGCTGCTGTTGGTGCTTCGTGTAAAGTAAAATTGCAACGCGAATCAAATTAATTTCAAATTATTTCCAAATATACAAAGACATACTGCTGAACCGAACTGCATATCATCTGCAATGAAATGATTTGCTGGAATCAATAACCTTGGATGGCCTCAATCTACAGCTGTTTAAAAAGTGTTCAATACCTGAGATGCATTTTGGACTAAGATCTAGGTTTTCAGAGGCATCTTGTTGTGATAAATATTCTTGTTGTAATAAATATTCTATAATTCCACAAAAAAGCACAAACTTTGATTTTTATTAAACAAAGGTTAATAAATTTTACTGCAATTTTACCAATTTTACCAAGCCTAGGTAATATTACGTAATGTTACCAATTTTACCGGTAATTTTACCATGGGTAATATTACCTTCACATCTGTAGTAATAACACACATTTGAGTGTGTGTAATTACTACTAATTACAATTTTTGTTAAAAAAAGACGTTTAATTTTATTTAAAACTGGAGTAGAGTAGAAAAACTAGAGTAGCAAACTTAAAACTAGAGTAGCAAACAGGTAAAAATCCAATAATATGCTACACAAAATTGATAATGATATATTTCGAATTTCATTAACAAAAAAATAATTTATATAAACCACTTTTCAAACTATAACTAAATAATTCCAGACATTAAAATAAAATTCGGTTTAATTCAATAAAAATTTACTCAATTAAATTGCTCTTACACAAATCTCCAACAACTTCATATTTTCCAACTGTTCCTATTAGTTGGGAGTAGCTAAAGTTAGAAAGAAAGATATACCATGTCAAATTTCAAATTCAATTATACATTTCATGTCATCCAAATAATTAATTTTATTTGCCAAATGTTTCCCATTTTATGTTTTGCCCCAAAAATGGGTAAAAATGAGTTAAAACCATTCTTTTGACACTTTTAGCGGTATTTTTTTGAACTACTTATCATACAATAATCAAGGTTTTGGTCTCATATACAGATGCCGACCATTAAGATTTCTCCACATGTAATGTTACTACTCATTATCACTTAAAATGAAAGATTTTTAAGCCAAAAATATGCAAATTTGCTTGTTTTGACACACCTAAAGATTTTGACACACTTCCAGTACAGTTATGAAACACATCATTCTTTCACCTTTGTTACAAACTGTTATTCGGTTTATGCCTGAATTTTAATAATTAAAATTTAAACAACATGTGGCCTCCAGTTCAGGAAAATCTCTAAAAAACCTTTCTTTATTTGCACATTATATGACAAAGCTATTCTGACGCTATTTAAAAATATAAAGAATGGAAAAAAAGACTCAACTGAAAGGTATTGATTGTTTATTGTTTTCTTCATCCCCTATTTAAATTAGTTCTTGTATTCCAATAACATTGCAGTTGTTGCTAATTTACCAGCCATCAATTTGCTACACAAATCGTAATCTGACTTCTTTCCGATATATAAACAATAAAGTAATCATCGGTAAGTGGCAGTCCGATACGATTACAGAAACACGATTTTCCAACTCCAATTTGTTCTATCTTATTATCAATTCCAATTAAACCAACAGTATTTTCAGCCAGAAACAAACGCAAAGTTTCCTCTTGTTAAAATGTATGGCATTGATAAACAGAATACTCAAAATTTAATTTCACGAAACTTATTTTATTGTTCATTTTCCTTGGTATGTTTTTCTAAATTAATCATATACAAAACGTTTAATGAAATTCATATATTATAAAATTCATAATCCACTTCATTGATTGTATCAAATCTAGATTCAATGAATTTTTACTACTATGGCTTTCAAACCTTTCAATTAAACCAATCGAATTTTGCTTGAATTTCCTTTAGTTCATTTGCTGCATGTTTTACATTTACAGAACCACAATAATAAAAACAATTGCAATTCACAGTTTTTTTTATTACACAAAACTGGGGTCCTATTGCCGAACACATATTTGTCAATCGACAATATTGTCAATTTCACCAAAACGCTTAACAGCTTTGTGTAAAAATGGTATTCTTTAACTCAAATTTGTGTGTCCTTAGACACAAACAAAAACCCACCTTTCCTTCTCTCTCTCTGTGGCATTCATCCTATTCGCAACGAACCAACATTTTATTCACACACAGCAAATCTATCGCGTATTCCAATAAAACCAAAACAAAGATCATTCCAATACTACCATATCAAAAGACATAAGGTAATTCAACATTTAATTAATCATTGATATTGTTAATTTATAGTAGAAATAATAATAACAAAAAATTGCAAATTATGATGCAACGACGTAAAGCTAAGGTTTTATGGACGTATATGGAGTTCAAAATTGCTTACGTCCATGCATCATATACTATTTAAAAAAAAATAGTATAAATAGTATGGGGTCATTGAACTTTTTTGGCGTTGTTTCTGGTCCTTTTAGCAATAATCGTTTACATTTCATAGCATTACGTAAAAAAATTATTTTCAGTACAAATAATGGAGGAGTAAAAAGTTGGAAATGTGACAATTTAAATCATTTTCAAAACATAATTTCGAATTAAAGAAAAATTGATAAATGCTATTATTATAAGCTATTATTATATAACTATTCTATTATCTAGCTATTAACATATTTAGATGGTTAGGGGAAAAAACCTTGTGGTGGGACGTTTCAAATGAAAAGGATAAAAAAAAAACTAGTGGAATGGGGGTGTGATCATAGGGGCCACGCCAAGAACTTCCCGTAAGATTAAAAACTAACCAGTTACTGAATAAGGTATACTAAAGTACCAAACATAAAAAAAAATTGTACAATATAATTTAACTGCAATAAATACAAATAAAAAACGAAAAATTACAAAATATATATTAAAACAAATTTGAAAAAAAAGTCAACAAAAAGTGAATATTAGCTAAATAAGGGTTTTTAAAGCCTTAAATACGCAAAATTAAGATTTATTCATTATACGACACATCAATTGTAATAATTTTTTAAATAGAATTTGAATGTGTACGTGTGTGAATCATACTTAAATTTAATAACATACTAACACTCAAACTGCAAACTAAAATAAGTTGTCTAGACCGATTCAGAAGGTATTGAAAGGTGAAGATATCATTAAAATGATTAATATCAAAAATGATCTCCAACACAACTACCTAGCCTTATGGTAAGATAAAAGGTCAGCATTTGTTTGATGAACGGCGACACCTATATACAAGACACATCAAAAGCAAATTTGTTCTATCTCATGTTAACTAAAAAATTTTACCAAACATTCGGCAAAAACACTTAATAACTGTGGCTGTTGTTGTGATATATTTAAAAGAATAAGATAAAGTTATTAACCGAAAGTGACAAGTTGCAAAACTACTATAAACATTACAAAGATCGTATGCTCTAAGTTTCAACAAAATTAATGTCAGGACTGAGTGTTAATAAAGTCTAAAAAAAACAGTTGTTCAACGAACCACAGACATCCTCCCCGACTCCTTTGCCAAATTTTGAAAATAGCTCATTCAAAATAGCATATTTTCCATATTCAAATAAACCCGGATGCGTTTGCAACTCATTTTAATTCAAAAGTTTCATCAAGTTCTCATGCGTTTGCTTAATGAAAATAAAACCTTTTTTCAAATTTTCTTAAAAAAAATCAAAAAGTAAGATAGCAATTGTTTATACAAATGTCATTATAAATGGCTGACATGATGACAAACAAAATGGGAGGTAAATGATCTTGATAGCATTATTTATTCTCGTAATATTTGCAAGAGATGATTTTCAGTTTTTTGGAAACCCTAAAAAATAAATGATTTCATTAGAAAAGGACTGGGCTGTAAGTTACGCCTAGATATATCGATTGTGACCATTGAAGTTGAAATCGGATCATCCGTTGTTGATAAAGCGTTGGACAAATTCTCGTCCACTTACGATGATAGTCACGCACATATCCACACAAACATACATGTTGGCAGCTAAAAATAGCCTAAACAGCTTCTGGAGGTCTTGAAACGTAAAGATATTATAAAAATTTCGATTTCAAAAATCGACCCAAAAACAATAACTTCTCATATCGGGAAGTTAATAAACAGTTGACCAGGCAATCTACTCTCGAACCTCTGACCTTTTTGTCAAATTTAGAAAAAAATTCAGGTTTTTGATATTAGTAAGCCCGGATGCGTTTGCAGCTCATTTACATACCAAAGTTTCATCCAAATATCATGCGTTTGCATAAAGAAAATAACACGTAGTTTTCTCACATTTTGTTAAAAATCTCAAAAACTAAGATAGCAATTGTTTATACAAACCTCATTTTAAATGTCTGACATAATGACAAACAATATCGAAGCTTCATGATCTTGATATCTTTATTTAATCTCATGATATTTGCAAGAAATGATTTTCAGTTTTTTGGAAACCACTAAAAAACAAATGATTTAATTTCGCTAGAAAAGAACTGGACTCTAAGTTACAGCAAGAAACATCGATTGCGACCATTTTCGTTAAAATCGACCCATCCGTTGTTGAGAAAGCGTTGGGCAAAAATTTTCCACACTGCGATATACACACATCCACACACACACATACAGACTGTCAGCTAAAAATAGTCTAAACAGCTTCAGGAGGTCATGAAACGTAAAGATATAATAAAAATTGCGATTTCGAAAATCGACCCAAAAACAATAACTTCCCATATCGGGAAGTTTAAAATATCCATGTGTCAATACAGTTTCTTTTCTGAAATTATTTGTAATATATAAGAGATTCCGCCATCAGAATGTCCAGTGTTGCTTTTATCTATACAAAAGGTTAATTCTCATTTTCATTTGATGGCGTTTGGAAAGCCAAGAATAAATTTACACATCCTTGTATTAAAAATTTATCAGCCTGGTGACGATTTCTCTTTTTGGTTCTAAAGATTTGCAATAGTCATGGCATTGGGGCATCATGTTGTAATTTAAAACTCATACAGCATGGGAAGGTCAGGTGTTGTTGATATGTAGGTCTTTGTAAATTTTGAATTAGGCGTGTGACATCACGAACTCTAGTCTAGAGTAAAACGTCATTACATGAAAATTCCGATATATTTCCTCCTTAAATGCCACGATGCTCTGGAGTCTATAATCTTTTTTAAGGTGTAGTTTACCGTATTTCTGAAAACTTTCTGGCAAAAGTGGACAAAATATTTATTGGTTTTATTACTATTATTTAAATATTTAATTTTGTTATTTATATTAATGCATTTGGTTTGTGTTTCAAAACTGTATTTTTGTCATTTGATTCTAATGAGACTGAGTACCTACATAGTTTTTTGTAATTTTCTATACTGCTGAAATCTTTTGGTCAAATTTGCATGGGCATATTCCATATTTGTTTGAAACTTCAATAACTTTGTTTTATCATTCGATTGTATCAAGTTAGTTCTGTAATGCATTTCTAAAGTGAGATCGTACAAAAGAATGCTTGTAAAAAGTGGCTAAATTTACAGCTCAAAAAATCTGGCCATAAAAGAATTGGGATATATAATGGATGCTAAGCTAAAAATATTAAAAGTAAAGTAAAACAAAATTAAATTCTTTAATAAATATAAAACCTAATTAATGTCTTTAAATTAATTATTAAATGGAATTAAAAGTTATTGGTATTTAGGTTTGTTTCTAACTAAATGAACTTAGCATAAGAACATAAATCAACTTTTGGGTGCAACCCTAATAGCCTCCAGAATTTAAAATCAAATTTAAATAATTTAATGTGTATTGCAAAAAATGCATTTTCGAAAGTCCTTATTATTCGGTTTCCTCCGCTAGTGTTATTCCAAGATTTATATGATGGGCCAGTCGTTATCTGGTTCTACTGAATTTTTAGATCTTTCATATTTACGTTTTCAATTTTACCTTTTTCTTACCTGAAAATGTAAAGTTTCATTTCTGGAAAAAAACATAGGCACTTTAAATTTTGGATGCATTTAAGCGTTCTATAATTACAGGGTATTGAGTAAAAAGGTAGTAAAAACGGTGTAAGAAAACATAGGTACTTGAATGTTTGAGAAAAAGGGTTAAACCGAACACCCAGCAATGAAAAGTCTTGCACCATTTCTTTTGCTTTACAAATCATAGCATTTTTGTTATTCGTCTCTTCCCAAAACTGAAACTATTTTCTCCATAACAGTCTCCATAACAGTTCTCCATAATGGCGTATTCGATTTGCATCACTTTTCTGGTGTTAATTGCTAAGAAACTGCATGAGCGTAGAATTTTAAATAAAACTAAAAAAAAGCCTAAAACTCCACTAAATCCACTCAAAACTCAGTGTAAACAAACTACAACTGAAACAAGCCTCTATTACTTCTACGAAGTTAACAATTTTACATAAGTTCCGCTTTTCCAGGCAAGTTGCACAAATTGCTTCCATTTCATCATCAGATGAATCTGAACTTGTTAAAAGTTCATTTACCACAATGTACTTTCAGTTATTATTTGCATTTATTTTTATTTGCATTTATTATTTAAATACAAAATTTGTAGTTTTTAAAAAAACTCACTCTATTTGACAGGTGCCAAAAGTTCAAACTCTGTTAGTTTTTATGTACTAGTGCGCACGAGTTGCGTAAATCGAACACGCCATTACAAAATAATATATCTTATATATTAATACGCTAACTTTGTACTTTGTACTTTGTACAGCCTAAGGCTTTTGTATTCGAATTTTCGCTCATTCCAAATTTGCACTGCTAACTGATATTAGTGTAACCAAGATCTGAGAGATTTTTCGGATCATAAATAAAAAAGTTATAGACGAATTTAAATGTATTTTTGAATTCAACTGCCTCCCCTCAAATCAAATCAAGTGGGATCGTCCAAGTCTTTCTTTGTTTATAGTATTTTATATTTTTTTTCAGTTTATGCAATGATTTGGTAGAGTATAGACGTTATTTTTCTTTTTTTTTTTTCGACAATTTTGTAATGTGTGTGTTTGGTGTGATAGTTTGAGAGATTGTTAGAATTTTTACTATAGTATTTTATATTTTCTTTTCTGTGTTTTTAAATTTCATTTTTAAAAGTTTATCGTATTCAAAGAGTTAGAGTTCTTTGTTTTTTTTATGATAGATGAAATGAATGGTAATGTTGTGAATGCATGTTGTGAATGAAGAAATGAATGATGATTTAGAATTGAATGTGGTGAATGACGAAATAGAAATTCCCTTAGTTGTTTTAATGTATTTACATTGTTGTGCGTGTGTTTAAAGTGAAACTTAAAGAGCTCATAGATTGTTTAATGAAAAAAAAAGATTTTCAGTTCTGTCAAAGCACTTATATATACCATTGAATTTCAAAAACGTGGTCTTCCGCATGCTTATGTGAAACGTCATATGATGCATGGACCATGTGGTGCTCTAAATCCCAATTCTGTTTGTATGAGAGATGGTAAATGTAGTAAGAATTTTCCAAAACCTTTTTCTGAAAATGCTAAAGAATCTGTGAATGGGTATCCTTTGTACCGTCGACGTGATAATGGTATGAGTGTTGATGTACGTGGTGCATCTCTTTATAATAGATACTAGGAGGGCCCAGCGTTCTTCGCTACGCTTATAAATAAAGTTTTTGCGTAGACATTTGGTTGACGTAGAAGCAATTATTTCAAAAAGTGGTAATGAGAAATGCTAGCATATAATTTTTCATTTTTCTTTTTAAATATATGAATGAAAAACAATCAGAACTCTAGCTGATCAGTTCGGATATATGACAAATTAGCGATCAGATAAGCTAGAGATCAAATAAGCCTACTTGAAAACTTATTTGATCGCTAATTTTTCATATATCCGAACTGATCAGCTAGAGTTCTGATTATTTTTCATTCATATATTTAAAAAGAAAAATTAAAAATTATATGCTAGCATTTCTCAATACCACTTTTTGAAATCATTGCTTCTACGTCAACAAAATGTCTACGCAAAAACTTTATTTATAAGCGTAGCGAAGAACGCCGAGCCCTCCTAGTATATATAAAAACTTTAACACTTCTAAAGTTTTAGCCAATTAAAATTTTCAAAAAATCGATTGGATAGAAATTTCATTGGGACGATGTTTCATTATGTTACACTATATAGAATTTGAACGAGCTATTTATGTATCCGTTGTCATAAGTTAAATTGATTACGCTCCATTTAATCTTCCATGTCATACAATACGTTAAGAACATGACTATAATTTTTTTTTATTAAAAACATCCAATAAACACTGAAATTAAACGAAAACGGAAAAAACATTTCATTCATTTATTTAATGTTTGAGTTTTTATTCAATGAAATTCGCAAATAAAAACGTATGCCAATACACCGGTGTAATTTCTGTTTTCGCTAAATGAAAGTAGAAAGAAATTAAAATAAAAAAAAAAACAAGAAATAGATTTAAGTTCAATATCAAAACACTATTTTTTTCTTTCTACTTCTCGTAATTAGTTTTGTTGTTACTGCTAATGTTCTTACAATAATAATTTTAATTCATTTACATCCATATCATAAGATACGGATACTACAGGGTGTCCGCCGGGAACGTATACTACTTTATTTTGCCGCCATTTTGATAAACATTAGTTTTGACAGTTCATATTTGGCAGTCGTGAAGTAGACATGTGGCAAATTTGTTATAGAAAAATATTCGATAAACCAACGTGTTTTAATCGTTAAAACATTTTATCAAAACCAATCATCGATTACTGTGACGATGAGAAAGTTACGTGAAATTTTTGGTAGAAAACGTTACGTGAAATTTTTGGTCGCCTGATTTGACTGCTCCGGACATCTTTTTGTGGGGATATCTGAAAAGCAAGGTTTATGCAAACAAACCAGAAACACTTGAGCAACTCAAACAAAATATTCGTGATGAAATTAATGAAATACCGCGTGAAATGTGTGAGAATGTAATGAAAAATGTGCTCAAAAGGGCTCGCATGTGTGAGGCTAACAGAGTCGGACATTTATCTGATATTGTATTCCATACATAAATACTGACATGAAATAAAACATTTATCAATATAAGATCCATTCTCTTTCATTTCATCAAAAATTATAAACAAACAAAGTAGTATACCTTCCCGGCGGACACCCTGTATAAATCTACTTATATAGTAGCGGTATGTTGAAAGATGAAGCTCAATCTTATTTATTGTTTACTGATATTTATTTAAATCGCTGTTTATTTCGTGATATCTTTATAGATCGTTTTATAAAAATATTAAGAGAAGAATGAAAGCTTTTCTCGCTTATTATTTATTTGGTAATAGTTCACCCCTTTTGGATTCAGTTTTACAACCCAACCCAATTAGAATTGTGTTTTGAGTACAGTATTTGATTTGTTTCGTGTTTGTTGCCAGCCAGTTCTTAGAATTACTGTTCACTAAGAGTTCACTAAGAGTGAATGGGAAAACCGTCGTGATCAAAGTTTTTATGCTAAACGTTTTAAATCAAAGCCGTCATTTCAGAGCCAGAACTCGTTTTATTAGATACATGTTTCTGTCTATCCATCGCATTTTTGCAGAACAATAATTTTTCTTCGAACTGTTTCTATATTTCATATAGTGTCATGGTTACCAAACGGGTTTGTTGTTGTTCATTTAATCTTCTTAGATGTTTGTTTATGAAATATTTAAATATTCAATACCAGTATAGATTGGTATTTTCAAAAATCAGTATGAAATTATCAATTTAGGTTTTTTTAGAGATTTATTTTTAAGCCACAAGTAATACATGAATCGAATGAATAAAATATTTTTTCCCGTTTTCGTTTAATTAGTATTATCAATAAAATAAAAATTATGGTCATGTTCTGTTCAAATTTTTAGGAGATTGAGTTTGTAAATTCGATGGATTTTACCGCTGGTACTTGGCGAAATATGATGAATAATTGGAAATAAAATTTCTTGTTTTAGTATTCCGCAATTTGGTTTTATTATTTATAAATTAACTAATTTTACTATATATAATTTATGTGCTCGATCCGATTTCGATTATTACATCATCCTCCAGGAGCTTACAAAAAACTCAGTTTTTTGTAAGCTCCTGAGGATGATGTAATAATCGAGATCGGATCGAGCACATAAATTAAATATAGTAAAATTAGTTAATTTATAAATAATAAAACTCAATTGCGAAATACTACAACAAGAAATTTTCAAAGAAAGTCTCAAAGACTTAAAATCGCAAGTTTGAGAAATATACTTGTAAATTAAATTACATACTTATATTAAGTGCATTAGTTATTAAATGATATCGACTAAGATAAAATTGTATTTATACCACTTCTCACACTTAACCCGCAATGTTGAGTCCACACTTAGCCTATACAATACACAAAAAGTCGCCAATTGAAGTGAACAAAATTTCTTCAATTTTAATTCGACCATTACACTTAAGCCAGTAAAGCATCCAATGAACCAGGATGCTATCGCCCTCTTGCATTTTTGAGTACCTGCTATAAGTTGCTAGAATGACTCATATACATCCGTATCGCACCCATCTTGAATGACCAGATCCCAGACGACCAAGCTGGTTTCCGTCCCAATCGCAGTTGCACTGACAAACTGCTCGCTTTAACATCCTATATCAAAGCTGGGTATCAAAAACGTTTAAAAACATTCGCAGTATTCATCGATCTTACTGCAGCATATGACACGGTCTGGCGTATTGGTTTATATATAAGCTGTTCAATGCAATGCCTTGCAGCACCATCTTACGTTTAATTAACAACAGTTCCGTCCATCCATGGCATTCCTGACACAACATCAAAGAAATTTTGTTACGCTGATGATTGGCCCTGGCCATCCAAAACAAAAACATGGGTGTTTTGGAAGATTTGCTCTCTACTGATCTGGCAATAATGAATGACTTTTTTCGAGCGTGGAGCTTATTTTCTAATCTAAGTAAAACCGAGAGTTCTTGTTTCCACTTAAACAACAAAATGGTTTCAATGGGAAGTGGGAGGATGATGATCATCTTTGGAACACATTAATCAACGTGCGGGGGGGTCAACCATACAACTGCTGACTTTTCTCACTTTATTTTTAATGTTTGTTGCGAGCATACAAACTTTATTCATTAATCAATCTTAGAACTGATTAGTTTTTGGACAATATTGGGATAAGTTGTGTGGGTTCTCCCGAAAACCTGTTTTTTTGAAAGCTCAATAACATCTGTACCTGATAATTGAATTGGATGAAGCTTGGTACATAATCATTTAGTACGGTTCACAACAGTTCTGAATCCCCACTTCTTTTCACTTCCGGCAATTTTATTTCACTTTGTCGCGTACTACGGAATTTTTGTTTGTTGAGGTACTACAGCTTTCTATAATATTGATATAATTAGAACTACGCGAAATCTATAACATTGGTTAGCCATTAATTAAAGTTTATATGGATATTAGTTCACTATAAATCTAGAACATTTTATTTCCAGAGCTGTGGCGAATCCTCAAAATACACTGTTTTGTTTTCTAAATACTTAGTCTTTTATCCGAAACTTACTTAAATTACATTGCAGCGTCATACCAAATTATACTTAGATAGTATATAAATTGTATCTTATCATATTTTATATGAGTTTGCAGCGCATATTGTAAATTAAATATTGAATGATGTAAACGCGTTTTATTTTAGTTTAGTCTAAATTGGTAACTGCAGTCAAACTGTAAAAAACTAAAATGAAATTAAAAATGTGATAATTAGGGCTTTTCTCAAATTATTTGTTTGATGTTGAAACAGTTTGGATAGGGAAAAGAAATTTGATGGTTAAAAATTTTTACTAAGAGTAAAATGTATCCGCAATGATATTTGCGGAGTCAAATATTAGGTTAAAAATAAATTGATAGGTACGATACGACCGACCTTCTTGATATCAAATTTGATACAAGTTTTTAAAATTAACCGTGTTTACAACACAGATTTAAATTATATCTACTAATTTGCTATATCACACAGAAAGAAATAACCTGGCTTACATTAAGAAATGCATGTACAAGAATTGCTTAAATACTTAATATAAAGCAGTTTTTGCTTAAAACAATAAATTGAATCATCGAATTAAGCAAGTCTTTCTTCATATAAATTATTATAACTTTTCTGCATATAAATTATTATAACATTTCTTAAATTAAGATTTCAATACTCAAATCAAGCATAGCAATAGCATTAGTGTAATTTTAAAATGTTTTTTTAGATAAGTCAGCCTTTACTTAAATTAAGAAAATTTACCTATAATATGTTTATGTAAATTTTTTGTTTTCTTATACTTCGCTTAAACTGTAACCAATTTTGGTTTATAATTGTTAACATTTGTTTGATAGTTTATCTAATCGGGTAGCCATGATGAATATGATACAAAATTTTTAAGTTTAAAAGAAAATTATTCAATAAGAGCAAGAACATGCTATAATGAAGAAACTATTTCTTCACTGAAAAAAACATATCCTATTTCCAATCGAAATGCAATTGTCTCAACCTCACCGTGCGGTCACATATGGCGAATCAAACTACGAAATTGCTTCAACAACTCTACAATTATGAATCGATGAAGTTGAGACAATCACACAAAATATTTATGTGAAAATAAAATATAGCTCTATTAATCTCAAATACTTAAACTTTAAATTGAAAAATTCATGATATGAGGCCAAAGAACATTTTTTTCAGGGAAATAGTTATTATCTTTATTTAACTACTGTTATAATGCAAATAACACTTTATATTTTAAATAAACCTCAGCCTGTTGTTGGGAAAATGTTATCGTGTAGTTGTCTAAATCACATCGAAATTGTTTGCAAATAACTTTTCTTTGCATTAATAATCAACTCCAACTTCGAGATGAGGTTGTCATGAGCTTCAATTTTTTTTCAGTGTTTGAATAACATTTCTTCTGTATTTCAGTACAGACAGCACGTGATAAATTCCATCGAACATCAACATGCTATTTTTCCAAGAAACGACTTTCCAATAATCATTGAGGAATATTTTAAATTAAGAAATAAACTCTTATTTCAAGCGAAAACATTGCTAAATTTAAGAAAAACATATTATAGAATTTTTGCTTAACTCACGCTAGCTGATTACTTAATTTTAGTAACTTTATCCACTCAAATTAAATATTAGTTGCTTGTTTTTATGCATCTCAACCTTTTGTGTTTTAAAAAAACATTTCTCAAATGAAGAAAAAATTTATTTATGGTATTATTCCAGCAGAATTTGAATTCAAGAAACATGCTTAGTAGGTAGAAAATCCATGTACAAAAATGATTGAATTAAGCAAGTTTCGTTTAATATTAGCAATCATTTTTTCTGTGTGCACCATAAACGTGGTATAAAAAATGATATAACGAGCTGTTCTACAATTGAAATTTGAACACATACCCGAACCTTTGTATTTTTGAAGTAAAACTTTGCCACGAATGTAATGAAGTGTAGTTCAAACTTCGTAATGGGGAGCCGAGCCACCTTCCCGCACGCATTGAATTTGCACTGACAGAGACTTTCATAGTTGTGTTCATTTTTTTTCTTTAAACATGGTTTCTTGTCCTCCGTCCGTGGTCGTCATCTGCAGTGGTTTCCGTTTAAAAATTGTCATCAAACAGTTGTATTCTGTTTCCCCAATATAATTTCTTATATTCAATTTGTAATCGTTGATCACTAGTGAATCATCGTAAAACAGTTGTGCAATGTCATTGATTCGTAATCGCGCTATTTCCAAAAATATTTTCTTACAATCATTATTGTTCAATAATTTTTTTATGTAGTTTCCGATTGTAATACCCGTTGGTTGTATGAATTCCTTAGTGGGTACAATAACACAAACAAAATTTCCCTAATTTGAATTCGCTCTGTTTCTCAAAAGATAGGAGGAATCAATCAATGGATTACGTCTCGTTTATCGTAGTGTCATGAACTTTTTGAGTTGCTTTTGCTTCACTTTCTAGAATGTAATTTCCTACAATCGTTTCGTAATAGATATTTCTGTTTATAATTCCCTTCCAAATTTTAGTAAAGGTTAATAGTGAAGACTCTTTTAGTGGGTACACATATTCAGAGGAAGAGAATATCCAATAAACAAACTTATCGTGTGTATCGATTTGTTGTTATATAAAAACCGCGTGACTTTAACTATAAATACGTGGTTGAAGACACAAAGTTTCTCTCAATCGTATATTATTTTTTCGATGATCGAATTGAAGTGTTTTGACATTTGATTTGATGGTCAACACAGTTTTTTTTTTAAATGTATTTTAACTATAAGTAGTGCAATAATCTTTTTTGTAAAGAATTTCAAACAGTGTTAATGTCCCTAATTTTGTTAGTTTTGTATATCACGGGTCGTGTAGTGCGAATTAAAGAAACCAATACCAAAAAATTATCATACGTGTTTGTGCTGTTATTACGGTAAACAATAGGTGGACCTTGAAAATGGAGTTTGATGCTTCACGATTGTTCTAGAAGAATACCGTCGTAAAATCATAAAAAGGGGGATAATTTATTTTGGGATATGCGAATAATCATAACCTTCTCATTTATCTAAGCCGTGGAAATTTCTCATTACAAATCATGCCCGTCTATGTATCCATAGAAGGTGCAATAATCTCTTTAGATGAAAATTATTAGATAAGATATTTGAACACAATACAATAAGTTATTGGATACCATAGAGAATTTTTTATTATGATGTTATTAAGACCATCTATATAGTTCGAACTATACAACTAGTATCATAGTTAGAATTATTATTTACATATTTAAATGTTATGTATGAGCAGTGCTAGAAATTAAATACAAAGATTATAAATATATACCAAGCAAATTTTGTTGAATTATTGGATTGGAACCTTGTGGAAAGAAAACTAAAAATAAAAAACCAAATTTTATTAAAATTGAATTGAGGACTCTTAATCCCCACATTTATTGCTGGATATGTGGCGGCTAATGGAGTGCTAAGCCAGGGTGATAAGAGGAGTGGGATTGGACAATAGCATGGGGTGAGTTCTGTATTGATTTTATATGTACTTATAGGTATAGCGAGTATATGTGAGTGTGTGGGTGTGAAGCTGCGGGTGTGTGAATGTATGTAGGTATGGATAGAATTCTATTTACTGATACTAATTTTATTGTAGTAAAATTTTCAAACGAAATCTAATAATGTGATTTCACCTAATACACCAAAAAAAGGTGAATAACGCAAATTTAATTAATTAAATGTTAATTTTTCTAAACCGCATTAATAAAGTGTAAATAGTTTAAATATTGAATTTAATTTGATTTGTAAATCCAATTATGAGTATTCCAAAATTGTATTTTATGATTTAGGTCAATTGTATAAAAATAGATTTGTAAAATTTGAATGCGTTATGAACTCGACATCTTTTAAACCTAAGTTCCAGAAACCTGATGACGATTCTTTTGCATCAACAAGAGACGCTCAATCAACTGATGATAACGTTACAACTGTTATCTTTAACGCACACAATTCATTGACATTCCAAAATCAACGTGATCGGCTTCCTATTAAAAACACAAATTATCAAAATCATATATTGTATTGTTTGCAAAATTTTCAAACATTAATATCAATCGGTGAAACGGGGTGTGGTAAAAGTACTCAAGTTCCACAGCTGCTGTCATATTAAAAGCGAGCGATTTTCATAGCAACTATATAATGAATAACCTTCTATATGAAGTACAAAAACAACACAATTAATGTGATAACGTGATTTGTAATAAAATTTTAAACTAATTTATAAAACTAAAAAGTATTACAACATATTGCATAATGGTTGGACCAAGCTCTCAAATCAGTAAATTTTTTTTTTGTTAACTCTATTATTTCTATTGCTAATAGTTTTTTGTTATCATAATGGATGTTGAAGTTTTTTTTCTGGAGTTATCTTCGCAATTAGCATGCAACATCCAATATAAATTTGTCGGTATTTTTAGGAAAAATGGAAGTTCTGTGTGGTTATTTTATTTTACTGACGGTAAATGCCATAACCTCGATGATGAAAGTGGTGTGTGTGTATTTAAGTATGTACGAGGGTATGGGTAGTGTTCCTGATTTCTCGACTTTTAAATTTCTCGAGAAAGAAAACTAGAAATACATATTTCTCGAGAAATCTCGAGATCTCGAGAAATATATTTTCTTAGAATTCTTTGTTTATAACGACAAATTGAAAACCAATGTATCTTTACACTTATTTTTTAACTATGCATATTAAATGAAACAATTTTTTTAATTGTAAATAATAAATTTAATAATTCCAAACAACTTCCATTTACAGGGATTAAGCCCAAATTATCCGATTCAGTGATATTACATTATTACAATATATTTGAAGATCCATAAATCTTTTGTTGTTGATGTCAGTCCACTCGTCTAGGGATATGCTAAACCTTTTGTTACTGTTTTTAATAAATTAATTTTATTTAGCAACTAAAGCTTTTAGTTTCGAAAAACTTAATGATTAGTTCTTTTACATTTGAAGGATTTTTTGGAAAATTGTTTGTCGAATAAAGCTGTTTTTTGTAATCCTGTGGAAAGAAAACCCATCAACAGCCACTAATTGAGCAATTGCTTCACTCATCGACGGACACTGCCTTGACATGAATTTATCGATATTTTGCATACCACTGTTGATTTGCATATCACTGAATAATTCTTCCACCTGTGGCTGTTTTCTTTTCAAAGAATGTATGGCATTGAAATGTCGATGAAGACCAGTAGTTACAGATCCTTACATAATATCGTTTTACCACAAATATTCCAGTTTTAATGAATCCTTATTGTTTTTGGTAAAATGTTTCCAAACATCATCGTATTGATTTGGGTTGAAATTTAATAAAAAAGGTTAAATTTTTTAAAACAATTTTACTTACTATATATATATGTTGTTTCTTGAAATTTTTTTGTTTCTAATTGTTTTGCATTTCATACAAAATTTCAAACTATTTAAAATGCAATGGTGCATAAAACCTTAAACCGGGCATTCACATACAACAGAAACAGAAACAGAATTTCATACAAATTTGACAGATAAAAATTGGGTTTCTGTAAAATTTGTATGGAATTCTGTTTCTGTTTCTGTTTCTGTTGTATGTGGTTTCAAGCCTTTACCGTAATTTTAGTTCTCTTTTGTTCCGAAAAGCGCAAACATTTATATTTTTGATTGTTTTTAGTAAATTAGACGTTTAATTTTTTAAATGAAGGAAACATATTTTTCTCGAGAAAAATAAATTTTTTTTCGAGAAATGGAGATCAGATTTTTGTTAAATTTCTCGAGAAATATTTCTCGAGAAGAAACTAGGTATGGGGGTATGGATGATGGTGTATATGTAGGCACGTGTGGGTACGTGTCGGTGTTCATGTGGGTAGATGAGATGTGAGAGTGTGTGACTGTGAGTTGAGAGTATAGGGGGATAACGCGGTGATCGTGGTTCTTTCACCTAAGGGGGTCGGCAGAGTCTACTCATTTCACTTGTGTTTTTTTTTCTACCCGTTTATTTGGTCTCGAAATACGTGTACAACACTGTTATTTGTAATGGAGCAGCAGGATTTCTTTCTCGACTCCATAGACTGAAGCTAGCTTGGGGCTAAATAAATTTCATCCAAGTGCGCGACCTGCTATGCCGCCACGAAGAAGCTCTTCACTACACGGAAGTATAAAAAACGAATATAATATTCGGCAAATATACGATACAATTCGATTATGACACACATATTTTAAATATTCACTGGTTTTTGGAGCATTATAGAAATAGTTCATATTTTTCGATGCTTAAAAATTTAACAGAAATTCAATTAAAAAAACATAATTTTGAATTAAATTTAATGATTTTCAATCCGAATTTTTGCAGTATTTTAATTTAATTTAATATCAGTTTTCAAAATATTATATGTCTGCTCCATTTTTGTTTACAATGGATGCTTAGACTCCTAAATTAATAAAAATGGCAGCATATTTGGCTTTTTTAAAGGCAGAGAAATAAGTTGTCGCAAATCTTGGTAAATGGCATATATAATGAAATATAAGATGACAAAAAGCACCGTTTTGAAATTTGAGCAAAAGCGAATAACTGGTTCAGGAATGGAAGGAAGCATGTTTGGTGGATCTTTTTGGTTTGTATGGTCAAGTCATTCAGTTGTTCATTTGTTATTAAATTTTTTATTCACTTATGCAGTCTCGTACTAAATGTTATATGAGTTGCATGTGTCGATGTAGATGGTGGTCATGGTGGTCATTGAAGTCATGGGGGCCATGGTGGTCATGGTGGTCATGGTAGTCATGGTGGTAATAGTGGTCTCGGTGGTCATAGTGGTCATGGTGATCATGGTGGTCACGTTGGTCACGGTGGTCATAGTGGTCATGGTGTTCGTTGTGGCCATGGTGGTCATGGTAGTCATGGTGGTCATGGTGGTCATGGTGGTCATAGTGGTCATTATGGTTATGGTGGTCATGGTGGTTACGGTGGTCATGGTGGTCATGCTGTTCACGGTGGGCATGATGGTTATGTTGGTCATGGCGGTCATGGTGGTCATGGTAGTCAAGGTGGTCATGGTGTCATGGTAGTAATGGTGGTCATGGTGGTCATGGTGGTCATAGTGGTTATAGTGGTCATGGTGGTAATGGTGGTCATGGTGGTTATGGTGTTCACGGTGGTCATGGTGGTCATGGCGTTCATAGTGGTTATGGTGGTTATGGTGGTCATGGGGGTCATGGTGGTCATGGTGGTCATTGTGATCATGGTGGTCGTGGTAGTCATAGTGGTCATGGTGGTTATGGTGGTCACGCTGGTCATGGTGGTCATGATGTTCACGGTGGTCATGATGGTCATGGTGTTTACGGTGGTCATGTTGGTCATGGCGGTCATGGTGGTCATGGTGATCAAGGTGGTCATGGTAGTTATGGTGGTAATGGTGGTCATGGTGGTCATGGTGGTCATGGTGTTAAGAGTTTGCATCCCGGGCTTTCCCGGGAGGGAAAAAATATTTGTGTTGATTAAATTTGTTTTGTTAAATAAAAAAGTGAGTGCGTGTAATCTTTGCACGCGGTTGAAATAAATTTCTTTGGCTACTCTAGGTTTTAATAAGAAGATGAAATATAAAATAAATATGTCGTATTGCAATTTAGAGTTGCATTTCTTGATAATATAATTTACTGTGTAATAAAAAGCAATATTTACATAATGTATTACAAAGTCAATTCAATTATTAGCTTAATTGAATTGAAATATGATATTAGAGGTTTATGACAAATTTGCTAAATTTATTGAAAAATGCATCAATTGTTGAACCAATTGTTAAATTACGTGGACATGCATTCATCGTGAAATTTAATTTGTAATGCGTTGTAAGACTTTGTAAAACATGTAAATATGGCTTTTTATTACACATTGTTGTAAATTATATTATCAAGAATATTAGAAAGAAACCTAAATTTCAATATGACATATCTATTTTATTTTATATATAATATTTTTAGTAATACCTGCTGCAGTGCATAAAGAAGTTTTACTTCAACAGCGTGTAAAGATTACGCACTTCCTTTTTTTTGTGGCGTTCATGCTCTATGGAGGAGCGTTGCCAAGCTAATCAGCTTCGAATATTCATCACGGTCATTCGCAACAGCGACATAATTACCATGGCACGGATTTCGGTGCCATGGTTAAAATTCTAAATTACTTAGTTATTATTTTCTTTCGAAACAAAATCAAGACAAAACTTTGTATTATTTTGGTTAATGGTTCAAATGCAATCTGGCAGTAAACCTTCACCATTGTACGGTGCTTTCGTCAGTTAATCATAACCACCGAAGTTTCAAGCTAGTATCTTGACATGCTACCTTCGGGTATTTAAAGTGTCTGAATTATAAAATTTTCTAATTAAAAATAAATAAGAAATTTGATTGCGACCATTTTTGTTTTTTTTTCACAGCAAACATTTTACAATGATCACAATTATGATAAATATATATTGGTGCATTTGAACATATTGGCGCATTTGAAAATATTGGTGCAAATTAATTCGTTAATTTATTGCAACAGAATTGGGCTGAAATAGTAAATTTATACAATTGTACTGATAAAACCCACCCAGATAGCAACTGTATGAATAAAACGAAATACTAACATAATATGACAAACCTACCGAAATAAATAAAAATATTCAACGTTCTTAGACAAATTTTTGCTGCTTGCGGTGAAAAAAAGATCATTGAATAACAAAATATAATGGAACATCTCAGCTTGGTCAACGAGATAAGCTTTTGTTTCTTTGTATTGTTCTTGAACCTTATATAAATTGTAAAGGTAGATAGTAAAGAAAGTACAAAAAAATTCAATGCTCGCCGATAAGATGTAATGAGATCAGCTGTTTATGCTAAAAGGGATATAAAACATTATTTTGTCAAACTTCTAAACTATATGTTTAAATATCACAAACAGCCTTTAAAGTTTGTTTTAAAAATTACAGTTTAAAGAAACATTCAACTTTTCAGAGATTTCATTCGTGGTATTTAATATTAAGCGAAAGTAAAATAAGAATATCACAGAAATTATATTACATATTCCGGTTTTAAAATTATCTCAAATCTTTAATCATGAAAACTTTTTGGTTAGCATACCGGATTTAAAATTGAATTTTGGTCAAAGAAAAGAACAACAACTACAACGCAATAATTAAAGCAGAGAAAAATCGAAAAGAATTTTTTAAATATATAAAAGAGGCAAAAATCAGAATAATATAAAACTGTCACTTTCTTCACTAATGATAATAATAATCAAGTTTATGATCTGTATTTTTGAAATGTTAAAAGTATTCATTATTAATAAATGTTAATGAAAACAAAATCAAAAACGATATCGTTTCGCATGTGTAAGACAAAACATAAATTCTACTTTCATGAACAGGAAAAAAAACTAAAAAGTTTGGTGTTTTCTTGAATTTTTAATTATAATTTCTTTTAACTTCGTTCATTTAAGTGGTATAAGGTGATTGAACTTTTTTTCTTGTAGTGGTTGAATGTTAAAACATACGAACAAGGAAAGAATTTTAAAGAGGCAAACTTTAAAAACCATAAATCGTTAGTTATTTGATCGTTGTTTAAAAGAAATTTTTCCTTTGTGATTTATTGATAAAAACAAATTTTTGTACCGACTGTTAAAGACCAAAAATAAGAGTAAGTCTATAAGTAGGAGTATAAGTAAGTATAAGAGTAGACAAATTTTTTTGATCACTCAATTACACGGCATCTCCAAAAAATACTTACTACTGCTGCCACTGGTATATGATATCTAACGTTACTTCAAATGGCAATTGCGGCTGGCTGTTATATCCTTTAATTAAAAATATATCTTAACATTTCTATATATGTACATTTGAAGAAAAAAACTTACTTCCATCTTCTTATGCGTTGCTTTCTATATAATATTGACAATTGCCTCTCGTAATTAACAACTATATCTAACACATTCATAGATAATATGCTTCGTTGATAAGATGTCATTAAAGTCGAGTCTTATTATATACAGACACAGACCACAGTCACTTTCCATGGAGGTATCACCTCCATGAGCAGAACATTAAGCTTGATAATCAAAACATAATTTCATATATGATATGTTTTTAATATTTGCACGAACGATGCTCGGATAGACTTGGTTGCACCACATAATCATCAACTAGATTTCAAAGGTATCATAAAATGACTTAGGCGCTGTAGTATCTAATCGTTTTTCTATGAGCACTGAACATCCATTAGCAAAACTATATTGTCACCAATATTTATTTGATAGAACATTTGAGTAAGTATCACCTCATGAGTTAGTATATACTAGCACGGGTATTAGTTTTTCGTTCTGGAAAGATGAGAAGATCAACTTTTCAAGATTTGTAAATTTTTAAAAAATTTGTTAATTTGTATGTAAATTTTATGTAGAAACAACTTTTGTTCCCATTTTTACATAAAATTGAAGTGGGTAGCGCAGTCTGTGTTATAAATTGTAAAGGTAGTAAAGGAAGTTAAAAAAAATTCAATGCTCGCCGATAAGATGTGATGTAATTAGCTGTTTAATCTGAGGTGTATCGATGTAAAGGCATGACTGTGTAAAAGTGTTACCGATTTCATTTATTCCGGTATTAGTCAATATCTGTACCATTGTCAGGTTTGGCGTCTAGATTTAGTTTAGTACACACTTCGTTGGAACAGCATACTTGAAAGAACTGGTGAAACTTGGAAATCATCTCAAACGAATTTGATTAAACTTGTCATGTCTTGACATGACAGGTTTAATCCTGCAACCTGTCAATTGCACCCGCAGTTGTGAAGCTGATCCTAAATTTTCTCACCGATTGATACATTTCGGTATAAATTATTTTTTTCTTCTTAATGTAAATAAGCTAGCACTAAGAGTACACCTCAAGGCTCAGTTTTTATTTCCAATTTATATAAATGAATTGTGGAAAATTACCAGTAACCCAATAAAAAATTTTGCCGATGATAGGACAATGCACATGATGTCTATCCCATTATCTGCAAATGTTATAATACTGCATGAAATACTATATACGGCCAGCAGGGACGCTGCCACAAATGTAAACGAAGTCCTAGTAGCTGATCGGGCTGTCAAAAATTTGGTCAATTTGAAACCATTCTTGTATTGGGCGTCACTTTTACAACGTCCAACGATTGACCTGGAACAATCATATAATGCAATAATAAGGAACGCGCCCAGAAAACTCGTCTTCCTCACTACATGTAAAAATATTTAACTGTCAAATCCATCTTGTCTCAATCATATTCTTTTTCCCCTTTTTACTCAATCAGTTTGTTGAAACAGTCTGTTTGATCTCTCGCTGTGATACTGAAAAAATCCAAAGACGCTTCTTTGGTCGTATGCAGCTTAAAAATGGAATAGTTTTACCGAATCAATAGTTGTGAGTGTCCTCAATCGTCAATGGTTTAAAAAAAGTATCTAGTAACACCTCAGAATACAAATTGTTGTATGACCTAGGTTTTAAAAGGTATATAATATGTGTTGATGCTAAATATATTGTATTTCCTATTACACACGACTTTTTATTATTAAAACAAGTATCTCATAACAAACATTGTGGGTGCTCTGATTGACAAAATAGTATTGACGATGTCATCTGCTATCTAACGTTAGCTCGTATGTCAATAGCAGGGACTGGCGTACGCCGAGTTGGCCTACCCGTATAGCAAAAATTAAAAGTAAGAAAAATCACAGATCAATAAAACTAATTCCTACACGAAAATATTTATAATCACCAGGCCCTTGCCGGTTTTATTTGATGATTACCACATATTTTATACTTCGATAGACTGTCCTGGACTCTGTCCTGGACCAGCTCGACAACTTATGTATCTCCCATTTTCTCGATTCGGCCGCTTTTTCGTTCGGCAAACGATGAAACATTACGATTGGCCGAGAATTTTGTAAATTTATTGCCACAATTTTTTTATTAATGTAAAAAAAAATGTAAATGGTGCAAATTTGTCTAAGAAAACAAGGATTTTCTTCTCCCTTGTTCGAAAAAAATTTATCTGCTATTGTCGAGTCCGACAACCCAAACATACCAAAATATCAATTGCCGGACTCGGCAATAGGAGACCAATGTTTGTCGGACAAGGCTACGCTGCTAAGTAAATTGTGGTACTAAATTTACAAAATCTCGATGTTTCGACGTTTGCCAAAGAAAAAAAAGGCCGAATCGACAAAAATGGCAAATACAAAAGTTGTCGGAATCGTCAAGGACATGCACCTTACGAAGTATAAAATATGTTGTAATAACCAAATAAAACCGGCGAGGGTCTGGTGACTATTAAAAATGATTCTGTTGAGTTATTTAAGAATTTATTTTCTCTTGGGTTACAAAACCATTATTCCTTTGAACATATAGCGGCTTGCTTCGAAGAGATGTTCTAGTTCTTACATGCAAAAAAGCTTTATTTTTATGGATTTTCAAACGAAAAACAGGAGTTGAGAGTAAATAGTCAAATAAAATCGTTGTCGGTAATCCTTTGACTTATAATTTCACACAAACTGAACCTCATTTTGAAACATCCTGTACACGTTGATATTTTAAATCCGTGTGTTCCGCTTATCCCTAAATTGTCAGGATTGTACTTTATCGTAATTTGTTGAATAAAAATTGCAACCAGGTAGATAGATTTGGCTTCACGAGTTCAATCGATATATGGAAACGTCGATAATGAGCACACTGAATCAAAGCAATTCGATACAAATTTCAATACATGGAGTATTGATTCCATTTCATAAGCTTCTTTACCATTTTACTTACTAAGTTTTCTATACCAAATTCTGAAAAACAAATTAATATTAAAAATTTATAGGTGAAACAAACCACATCGATTATTTAATACTACCTTTAATCCCTAGTTTCAATCAAAAGTTCACCCCTCATTCAAACTTTCTCATTACCATAAAACCTAACTAAAACAAATATTCAATCGACGTGTAACGTAATGAAAACTGGAAACAAAATATTTACGCGTAAAAATTTTAATAGGAACTATTTTTAATCCTTATACACAAATCTAGGAAAATTTAGGGTTTAGCGATTTAGTCTGTTATATCCGTGGATATTTCTTTTTTCACTTCTGTATATTACAAGAAAAAAAAAAGGAATTTTGTATAAAATTTAAAGAATTTGAATTTCAGTTATACTTGAATCGCTATTATGTATAAGAATAATTTAAAATTAGTAAAGAAATAATAAAACTCGATTTTTTTGAAAAGTTTTACCGGGTAAAGCCAATTGTTAAATCTGTTTTACTATTTTGACAAAATATTTAACCATAAAAATGTTTAACAGTTATTAAATATCATTAAAATGTTTTTTAAGAATCAGATTTCTTTTTTCCTAAAAGTTTATTCTATTCACAGATCCTATTTGATCTTTTTCTGTTATAAAATGTTTATCCCTACTGCAGAAAATATCTTTTTAGAAGTTTTTGTAAAAAAAAAGCAATTAAAATTAAATTAATTTGTTTGTTGCTCTCGGCCATTAAGGAAAATTAAATTCTATTATATCGTTTCATAGCATTAACTTTTTTCGATTTACGAAAATATTATTCAAATTGAAATCGATTATTTAAATCGAGTTTAAAACGTAAATTGTATGATAAATCGTAAGTTTATTGTTCTACTGGAAATATAATTTTTACAAACAGTGTATTGTAAAAGGAAATATGAAGTGGCTGAAATCTCAAGGCTCTGAGATATCAAGACTTCGGTCTGGTTTAGGGATTTTGATACAGTTTTCGGCAAAATGTTTTTAGTTTTGGTCAGCAATGTGTACCAAACATAAAACTCTTTGTTAAAGTACATGAATATGTTATCTCTGTTTAGAAATTTATTACAAAACTAACACGGAACATCAACACGTTGCCAGAAAAGTATAAGAGATCATAAATTCAAAAATTCAAGCTTTTTTCAAAATTCTAAAAATATTCCCAAAATTATTACAAAATCAAAGATTACAACTTCATTCAAAAATTCTAAAAAGATTGCAAAAATTACAACAACATCAAAAATTAAAACTTGTTTTTAAAATTTCAAAAATTAGAATAAAATCAAAAATTTAAACTTTTTCTGAATTCTAAGATATTCGAAAAATTCTTACAAATTCAAAAAATCAAACTTTTTCCAAAATTCTAAAAATATTGCAAAAATTATAACAATATCAAAAATTGAAACTTTTTTAAAAATTCCAAAAATTATAATAAAATCAAAAATTTAAAATTTTTCAAAATTCTAAAAATATTCCAAAAATTCTTACAAAATCAAAAATTGAAACTTTTTTCAAAATTCTAAATATATATATAAAATGCTACAAATTCTATTTTTTTTTTCAAAATTCTAAAAATATTTCAAAAACTATAACCAAATCAAAAATTAAAACTTTTTCCAAAATTCCAAAAATATTACAAAAATTATTACAAAATCATATATACAAACTTTTTTCAAAATTCCAAAAATATTTCAAAAACTATAACAAATTCAAAAATTTCCATGTCCAATTTCATGTTCATTTACATTTACATCATACAAACAACTAAATATTTTTTCCAAAAAATTGGCTAAAAAAAAATGAAATCATTTTTTTGACACACTTGACAATAGTTTTTTGACAAACTTATAATGCCATTCTGTATATCAATAATAAAATTTCATGTCATACAACTAATTATTTTTATTTTTTTCCGAAAAATTGGGTAAAAAAATAAATAAAACTCTTTCTTTTGACACACTTGATAACAATTTTTCGACAAACTTATAATGCCATAATTCTGTATATCAATAATAAAATTTCATGTCATACAAATAATTAATTTTATTTCTTTCCAAAAAATTGGGTAAAATAATAAATAAAAATCTTTCTTTTGACACACTTGACAACATTTTTTTGACAAACTTGTAATGCAATAAGGTAGTTTTTGATCTCACATAATAATCTCGACCATCGAGATTTGTTCAGTCCACATTCTTTGTTCCTACTCATTATCACTTAAAATGAACGTTTTTTATGCATATTTTCTTGTTTTGACACACTTGACGATTTTTTTGACACTATTCCGGTACAGTTATCGAACATATCATCCTTTCGGACCTATCCATAGAGTATACCTATTTTTAGAAAAACAAATTTTTGAAATCCCTCTAGCGGTTCTCTAGATTTCATAGGTAATGATGGACGACCGGCCGGCGGGAAGATAGACATACATTTTTTTTGCTTTCTTAGATCAATAGGTCCTTATACGTCTAGAAATGTCAAAAAAGTGGGGTAAGAATTTCACTTTTGACTTATCAGACCAAAGCTCTTTCAGACCAAAGTAATTACAATATGTGTTACAACAACACATAGATACGTTTTAAAGTCTAGGTCCCACAACAACAAGCATTCTAGGATGATGATGGACTATAATTAATTCCTCTGTCGCCATGACAGTGTGTGGTCTTTCTCATTATGGCTGTTTTCATCTACGAGTAAAACGCCGTTTTTTAAATAGTTTAAATTCTCTTCGAATGTGCGCTGTTTTTAAAATATCACAAAGTTACCTAAACACCATATCATATAGACTGTGAGGTACTAAAAAAACGATGCGTTGCACTTCCATAAGCCAAAAAGCATAGTAACGAACTGTTAAAGATCTGCCCCACAATTTCAAGAATATTTTGCTATCTTGCCGTTTCTCGAGAATTTTTGGCTAGCGAGTAAAGAGATAAATAGAACGAGTAAAGAGAAAGGTCGAGTAAAGAGATAAATTTAGAGTCTTGCATTAAACAGCAAAACATCTGCTAGGAGTAATGGATGTATATCGTTTTTAGTGGCCAGGTTAAGTTTATGGAAGTACAAACATAATTTGGTTGGCTGACCGAGCTATTGATGTTTTTGTACTCACATTTTATTATTGATTTATTTATTTATTTACGAAATGTTTTATATTTTTTATTTACATGTTTTTATAATTTGGATCTTATTTTTTGACTTCAACAACTCACAATTATTTGTAAAAAATACACTAACTCAGCTTGTGTTTTAAATTTTAATTTATTGATTGTTTTTTATTAATTTCATGTATTTATTTTTATTTTTATATTTCGCCTCCTTGGCATCATCAGGAATTATATTTTTTTAAATGAATTGAAATTGATTTTCGAATATTTGATAATTTATTAAGTACGCCAAATCTTTAAAGAACGCTATCGATCACTCTCGGTCATTTAAAATTTCACGGGTGACAACACCTATAGCAAACATTTCACATTATCTTAAAGGATCTCTTACACATAGAACGAAATAATTACTTAATTAATTTATTCTAAATTAGTTTATTTGTAAATTTAATTTTTAATATGTTATCTGTACCAATATTAATATGTAAGTAGTAACTTGTTATTCTAGGTGTTTTATGTTTAATTTATTTAATTTATTTCATTATTGTATGTAAAAGAAATTTCTTTTTAATTCGTAATTGCAGTTTTGTTCATGTTCAATAAATAAATCTAATATAATTTCTGATGATGCCAAGGAGGTGAAATATAAAATAAATATAAATATATGAAAATGGTAAAAAATAATCAATAAATTAAAACTTGAAATAGAAGCTGAGTTAGTGTGTTTTTTCATATATTTTAAACAAAATAAAAAATTATCAGCATTGCACAATTTAACCAATTAACTCACATTTATGTGTGACCTGAAATCATCTTCCAATTTTCCCTAAATTATAATTTCTGAATTAATTTCCACAATATCTGCACAATATCAACTACAACCACTTCATGTTGGAACTATGAGTATTCTTACTTTCTTTGTTGATCATTTTCTAGCCTTTAATACTTGTATTTGGCTCAGTTACCGTTTGCAGTCGTTCTCTGCCTGCTGGTTTTATTTTACGTTTCACTACATCTGTGTAAACAGTTGTAATGTTTGTAATATTTTGCTAACAGCAGGGCTAACACCACTTGTTATCAATTTCGAAATATGGATGCAAGTTATGGGGTAGTCGGTTGTAGGAGCTACGTTATGTCCCTTTACTCTGACTCGTTTTTATTTAAAAGATGTGATGCTGATAAATATGGTTCTCAAAGCTGCGGTAGTGTTGCTCTTTTGCTTCTCGTTGCCCTGCATTCTCTTAAAATATTGCCTTACTTGTCACATAATCACTTTAATTCCATTACTTTTAAACCTACCTGGCGTATTTTGATGAATGTTTTAATGATATGGCTTACGCGGTGTCATTTGTTAATGCAAAATCAATTTTTTCAGCTAATGTTGATTTTAGTGACATATCAATATTACCGTTTTTCAGTTTTCCTGATCACAAATACCAGTAAATGACTCGCTCTTCATTTTCTCCATCTAAAATAGAAGTAGAATAGAATAGAATAGTAGAATAATCAAGTGTGTGAATTAAATAAGGCGTTCCACTATCAAGGAATATTATTTTGCTGTGGGAACAATGGACCAATTTGTAACGATCATATAATGGCGATGGAAAAGAGCGCGTCAAGAAAACTCGGCCTCCTCTATAGATGTAAAAAACATTTTGCTCCGTACCAATTGTTTCAAATTTATAAGTTCTATATATGTCCTTGTTAAAACGAGCTATACGAATTGTATGTGATCGAAATTTACAATCAAATCTTGATGCCCTACAACATCGTCGGACTGTTGCTCATCTTGTTGTTTTTTATAAATATCGTCAGCAGCAGTGTTCGGATGAAATCAGGATTATCATGCGCCATGCCTGAAACGTATTCTTTTCCCCGTTTTACTCGTCAATCGGTTTATACAAAAGAACTTCGCACATCGTACAAATGGAATGCTCTGCCCGAATCAATAGTCTCGAGTGCCGTCAATCCCCAAAGATTTAAAAAGAAGTGTCGACCAATGCCGCAGAACACATGTTGTTGTGGGACCTAGGTCTTGAAAGGTATCTGTGTGTTGTTGTGGTACATATTGTAATCTGTATTACAAAAGACCTTTTATTGAAAAAAGTGGTCTCGTTACTAAATCCTGTATAACTGCTTTTTATGGTCGCTTTCGTATTTTCGTTTCAACGCGTTTATTCACTCTGCATACTTTTTGGGCTCGTTTTCTGGTACCGCCTGTTATGTTTCAGCAGCTTTTCTCTTGAGTACTACTATCAATGCAGCAATACGATTATCAGCGTTTTACTCATTTTGATGTGCCGTCGTCTTGAACTGAAACTTTAAGATGCTGAAAGATGTGTTGCCGTTAAACGATGGTGCAGTTTAAGATACTTACTAGTTGTTGTAGAACCTGGGAAGAATTGTTAGCAGTTTCAACATTGTGCTTCATCTTTTTCGAAGACATCAACTTAAGTTAAGACCTTATTTTCAAATTCTTGAACTTCACTTTGCTTTTTTTCGACTTTTCCATCGAATGCCATTGACTTTTGTAGAAGTTTACCACCCATAATTTGTTTGATTTTATAGCGATGTATTGCAATGTTTTTGTTAATTGCTTACTTCCAACTGTTGGTATGTATTTTTGCTGATTTCTTCCTTGCTAGCAGCTATCTTTTGATTCAACTTTTCGTTTATTTAGTATATTTTGCTTCGATTTTTAGCCATATTTATGATTACAAAATCGAATTTTTGATTCATATTCAAATTCATTTGCTGCATCGTAGCTATTAATTGCTTAAAATCATGTGGTAAGGAAATAGTCGTTTCTAGAATAGAACTTTTATCTTCGTTAGCTGCTATTGAATCACTATTGGTTCGAACTAATCTGATCTAATAGGTGTCCACTTCTTTTCATTGGCTTCCATTGCTTGCAGTTCATAAACGACAATTACATATTTATCAAGCTCTTCATATCTTCACATTTTGTAAACTTTTTTAAAAAGTTTTAGCATTATTCTTAAATTCACAAATTTATTTTGCTTAGAGCTATGATGAATTCTATTTATAGATCTTTTTGTTTAATATAATAAAATATATACCTAAAATAAACTTTCACTTTTATTGTTTTTAAGTTTGCTTACTATCACCTTCGTTCTACATTCTTTCTATCCACAAACTAGAAAGAATGTTAAATTCCTATATGTATAAAAGAAGAAGAAATTAAATCACCCACGAGGTTAAATATAAAATCCAAAAAGTTGTAAATCAACGTTTGTCGTAACTGTCAAAAATATTTAAAATAACTCGGAAAATTTGTATATATATAAAATTTATCTTGTACTTGTGTTTTTAATACCAAGCACAATGTAGTAAATATACAGTATTTATTAATCTGTGTAACAGTGTCTCACAATCTATTGATCTGTTAAAACATGCACATATTTGCTATTATTGATCAACCATACGGTTCAATTTTTATATAAAAACATGCCAAAGATAGATCTACATCCCCCAGTTCATTCAATATAAATTATAAACTATTAAAAATAATCTATTGAGTATGTTCGAGCCAGCTCATTTCGGTCAATAATAAAACAATCAAACGTAACATAGCATAAATCTATCAAATGCAACTTGTATAACAGTTGATCTGCCTTTGTATTAAAACAGCAGAGCTTAAGCTGAACATAAACAACATTCCAAACAAAATTAATTTTAACATAAAAATTTATAGACACAAAATTTAAGTCACAAAAATTTTGATTCAAAAAATAGTTTAATAGAACAAGAAGAAGTGGCTTTCTTCAAATAAAATAAGAAAATACAAAACAAACTATCTAACGGAGCCTTGTGTTTTTTTTTATTTTAGATTTAAAAATCATCTGAATGCTGATCAAGTATTTAATGGAAAACGAGGTTATAATACCACATAAATACTTGTTCAGTGTTTGATTTTATTTGAAATGGAAAAATATTGTTATGATTTTTTTTATAATTGTCACTAACTTAAAATAACTAAATACCATTTTTGGGTCTAATGGAGCATAAGATTGCCGTACCTGTACCTTGTCATTAGACGTTTCAATATTGAGTAAAATAATTACTTGTAAAATTAGTAAATCGGGCTGGCTAGAATTTGTAAACTCTCGCTTTAACATCTTCTTTATATGTTTTTATCTTTATATGTACATATAAGGTGATGTCTTTATATGTATATGTTTTCGCATACAAAATAAAAGTTTAAACTTTTTCTAAAGTAAACTTGGAACTCTTTTGTTTGACATTCCTTAATTTGATTCAAAATTTTTCAAGTGGATGAGTGAATTAAAAAACAATTTCCTGGAAAAATTTTGGAAAATTTTTGCAGATTATTCAGAATCAAGAAGAAGAAATGTAATTTCAACCGATATGCAAACTCGACTGAAAAATGACAAAATGAACGATCTTATCTGAATGATCCAATCTTATCTTTAATGCAGTGGTACGATGGCTCAGTAAAGGTAAAGTGTTTATAAGATTTATAACTTGATTAAAAATTATCGAATTTTTACGAAACTAAAATCAATTGATTTGATATTTCTCACGGATATCAAAGGAAAAATAAAGGCTTTAAACATGGAACAGAGAAAAGAAAAAGATCGCCACAACGATAGGTTCTGTAAATTTATTTAAATTGAAACTACATTTAAGAACATCTCATCTAAAAATTAGGTTCAAATATGAATAAACAGGTGATAATTATTTATTATCACCATAGACCCATAGAACAGTTTGAAAAAAGGTTTAAGCAGTTTGCTATTATAGGACTGTTTTGAGTGGCCAAGTGGTATCACGCTGGACTTCGAACTCTGAAGAACCGGCTTCAAATCCCCATCTAGGTCAAAGTGTTTTTAAGCAAAACATTAACAACCATAAACACACCGGTTTTCCAATTAACCGATAGTCAAGTAACATAGTTGATAAATTGGAAAAACTATGTGCTGATCCCCCATAAAAAACTAATCGACTGAATTAAGTGTTCAAATGAAACTCGATCATAAGATTGAGTGAGTTTATGAAATTAGTACAGGTACATTAATACATTAAAAAATTATTTGGTATTTTTTGTTTACTGTTATTAAGGGGTAGGCAGGTATAATTTTACCTTTATTTCTTTGATGTAATAAATTTATTTATTATTATAAAGCGTAAATTTTTCTTGGTAACAGAAGCAAAAAATTTCGTTTTAGTTGTTAGTGATTTTTTTTTGGATTGATTGAGATATTTTTTGTGAAAATTTTTACATGATCTAGCTCCTCCCACCTCGGACTTATTTTAGGAGGTGGAAAATATCAGTTAGTTGATTATGAAATGTCTTTTTTTTGACATAAGCTAGGAATTTAGAATTTAACCCTTTATTTGTACTCTTCAATTTTGTTAGTGTCTTCTGTGTCCCCATTTTTTTTCTCTTATCGTGCTACTGTTGCATGAAATCTGCAATCGTGTTTTTGTGACAGAGATACCCAGTTTCTTTTGTACTGTTTAGTGTTGAAATTTAGGCCTGGCCGAATTTCCAGTAGCTTTGCCTGCAATGTCAAAGGATAAGTCTTTGTCTCAACAAAATGGCCGCAGAGTGAACCAACAGCTTAGCATTGACTTCACCAACATAAGAGGACTCAATTCGAATCTAAACGAGGTTCATCACTACATCGAAAAAAATAAACCTGACATATTGTTTCTTACCGAAACAATTGTTAGTGGCCACGCATCGAAGTTGGATCCCGATAAATACCGGATACCCAGTTACGAATTGGAACATTCCTTTTATAACAAGCATGGTGTCTGTGTAGTTGTTCGAGATTCACTTTCATGTATGAGAATTAAGACCAAGAGTTGAACTCTAAGCACCATAATTCTATAGCACTGAAGATCTCAGGTGTTGATGAAACTATGTTTATAATAGGATTATATAGATCCCCAAATTCTCCCCCAGGATGTCCCTTTTTCGATCAAATATAGGCTAATCTAGACAAGATTACCACGGACTACCCCAAAGCAAGACTGGCCATTCTTGGAGACTTTAATATTCATAATAAAAAATGGCTTAGGTATTCATCGCGCACTGAAGACGTAGGAAGACAAGCCAAACTGATACTCGCAGATTATTACGGTTTGACGCAAATGATAGAGTGCCCCACTAGAATCTCAGACAATTTACATCAAAACAATAATTTGCTGGATCTGTTTTTGACAAACGAACCAGATACTACGAAGACAAACGTTGAACAACCCCTCGGAACATCGGACCATCTACTAATATCAGCAATAGTGCAATTTACGTCGCCGACACAAATTAAAGCAAATCCTCGTCGCGTTTGGAACTATAAACGCGCCAACTGGGAGGGACTGAGAAACTTTTTTGATGAAACACCTTGGAAAACTATTTGTTGTGTTGATCAAGATCCTAGCACATCGGCAATAAGAATGTTTGAAATCATAAAAGACGGAACGCGGCGGTTTAGTGCAAATCGATTAATCACTCCTAAAACTGAGCCTTGGTTCACGCGGGATGTTGATGAGGCAGCGAGAAATAAACGCAAAGCATTTAAGACATATAACGCTAATAAAACACCTGAAACCATAGCGCCTATAAGAAAGCCAGAAATATTAGTAAATACAAAATAGACTTGGACAAAAAAGCGTTTATCCAGAAGAAAGCAAAGAAATTCGCCGAGCACCCATCTGGCTCACGTAGTTTCTTTCAGGCAGTTAAATTAGTCCAGAGCAATTTTACTCAATCCTCTATTCCAACCTTAGTTCTGAATGACATTTCCGTGAGCGACTCGAAAGAGAAGGCGGATCTTTTGGGTCGTATATGCGCAGAAAACTCAAACATAGTTGAACCTCCCCATTCTCCTACACTCATTCCCCCAGTTGTAACGAAAATGAAACCAATTATTTTTCGTTGCAATATTGTACGGAAAATGCTTCTTTCTATCAATATCAACAAATCTGCTGGCCCCGACGGTATTCCAACCCTTATTCTCAAAAATTTTGCTAGGCAACTAGCTCCAATTTTAACAAAAATTTTCTATTTATCTTATAAAACCGGAATCTTTCCCGACTCTTGGTAGCTGGCCAGCGTTCAACCCATACCACAGAAAGGCAGTAAGACAGATACTAACAATTATAGACCAATTGCAATTCTGTCAGTTTTAGCTAAAATATTTGAAAAATATGTTAACTACAATTTAATAGATTATTTGGAAGTGTCGCAAATTATTGATGATAAACAGTATGGTTTTCGTAGAAGTCATGCAACAGGTGATCTGTTAGCCTACGTATCCTATCTCTAGAACAAATCGCTGGAAAACCATGGTGAAACATTCAATATTTCACTTGACATTTCTAAAGCATTTGATAAAGTGTGGCATAAAAATCTCATAGCTAAATTAAAATCTTATGGCATAGACCATCTTACTGTCTCATGGAATTATAGTTTTCTTACAGGTCGCCAATTTCATGTTGATTTAGATGGTATCACATTCAATATTTTCACAACCAATGCTGGGGTTCCCCAAGGCTCTGCACTCTCACCAACCTTGTTTCTTCTATACATTAATGACTTACTTATTTCCACAGTGCACCCAATCCATAGTTTTGCTGATGACAGCACATTGCATGCATCACATGCATCTCCTAAATTTCGATTTCATACTGCAGTTACCACTGATAGAGAGCTGCTAATTGATTCTATCAACAAAGATCTGGAGCGTATAATGGAATGGGGAGATCGTAATCTTGTTTCATTTAATCCAACCAAAACCAAACTATGCCGTCTTTCACGAATAGAGCGACATAAAAATTTTCCTATTAAAATAAACCACGAGGAATTGCGTGAGGTTGAATCAGTTAGACTTCTTGGAGTGGATATTCAAAATAACCTGAAATGGAATAAACATGTGTTCAACCTCGCTAAATCTGCAACGCAAAAATTAGGATTCTTGAGTCGATATAAAAAGTATTTCAATCCCGAGCAAATTTTGCTAATCTTCAAGTCCTTTATTCGTCCATGTATGGAGTACTGCTGTCATGTTTGGGGAGGTGCTTGTCAGTCAACAATAAAATGTCTAGACTCTGTACAGAGAAAAGCAATACGGTTGATTGGTAATACCGAACTAACGGACCAGCTTGATTCACTCCAGCACAGAAGAAATGTGGCTGAATTGTCAATCTACTATAAATATAGCTTTAGCGAATTCTTCTCTAAGGAAATTCAAAATATCCTTCAAATCAAATATCCTTCAAATTATCCTTAATATTGATATAACATAAATTAAATAACATAAAGTTTTTTACTACTTGTTGCTGTTACTTATAATATGTGGGTTTTAATTTTATTGTTTCTCTTTTTTGTGGTTTTGTTTATCGGTTTACAAAAAAAACTAGGCAATTGGCTTTTCCTTTCAAATATCTGAAAGCCTAAACTTGTTAGACGCCGTTTGTACCCTCTGCACAAATTCACAATTACACCATGGATCTATCGAACACAAAGCATACTTAATTTTTGTTCTTATCTTTAATTTAATTTTGTTTTTCTTTCAATTCTTTATTTTTTTTATGAATCAGTTAATTTAGAATACTATACTACATTCAGATTTATTTACAATTAGATAAATATTTAATTATACTAGGATTTAAATGGTTTAATTTTAATAATATATGGTTAATTTCCGATATTAGTTTGAATTGCACTAATATTTATATCTTTTACGGATTATAAGACTAGGTTAATCTTTGGCTAATATATTGTATTTCACTAAGACTGAAATCGTCTACTAAGCATAAGATTACGCTAATTTTCAACACTACGTTTAGCTTTAATTACAAATAGATAAATATTTAATTATACTATGATTCAAATTGTTTACTTTTAATACGGTATGGATAATTTCCGATCATATTTTGAATTGCACTACGATTGAAATCGTTTACGGATTATAAGACTATGTTAATTTTTGGCTACGGCTAATAGATTGAATTTCACTAAGATTTAAATCGTCTACTTAGCATAAGGTTACGCTATTTTTCAACACTACATTTTAGTCTACTATGAATGGAATGTTTTCACACAACCAAAAAAAATCACCATTTGCATCAACCTATCCGTAATAAAAAGATGGATACTTATCTCAAGCCTTCGGAAGTAAATTTCGATCCATGTGGATTTATTTTCTCTTACAAACACGGACACTTCTGGACGAATGACGTACGCATGGAGGGATCAGTTTTTATTAATTTGTTAATTTTGTTTCTATTTTTTGATCCACGGGTGTGACAACCCCGCGTACTCCAGTCCCTGTTATTGGCATATGAGTTAACGTGAGATATCACATACCACTGGCAATAGCAGTGAGATATCACTAGCCAAGGTGATATCTTAGGGGTGCTGGCGGATGAACTGTATTCAGTCAACGGTAGCACTCTCAATCTTAGCTAATGAATATTCCTTGATGCTGGAACGCTGTAGCTTGCTCGATGAAACGAGCCTTCATATAACTACATATCTGAGCTTTAATCATTGAAAAATATACTGCGTCCCATAATCAGGGATTATGCCATTGGCTGGACTATTGGCAAACCAATTTTAGTTTTGTTCCTTCAAATTTTTAAAACAAATTTGCTTTTTATCTCTTATTTTATTTTTATTTTCCCTATCCTATCACGAAATATTGGCCTATGTCATATTTTATATGTGATAGGATATATAGTTTAGTTGTCCATTATTTAACAAAAAATATTAAAAAAAAAAAAAACAGATTTGCGTCCATTAACATCCTTAGAACACATGTTGTTGTGGGACCTTGGTCTTAAAAGGTTTTTATGTGTTGTTGTGACACATATTGTAATGCCTACTACACATCACATTTTATTAAAAAAAAAAAAAAAAAAATAACACCTTTTACTAACAATAATATATTCTAGCTTTTGTTTTTGGATCCACTAACAATATACAAATAATAACACTACACTCAGCAATATTTTACATAACAAAATGATACACAATAGTGAGTTGAGGATATGCATCCAACTCAATCAATCCTTTTATCCTCAGGCCAAAAAAAAGAATGTCATCTGCTGAACTCCAAATAAAGTTCCAACTCATCAGTTGAGAATAAATAAAAATGACGACCCGACTGCCACACGTCAACCAGCACCAAAAACAAAATCCAATAATAGATTAAGAGGGCCTCTAACGTTGGGTTTGTGTATTTATAGGCAATATAAAGGTGGTTATACACAGTACCAGGAAACGATCAGTTTTTTTTGTTTCTGTTTATATTTTCACCGATAAGGAATTTGAATATATTTCTTTAAAAAAAAAAGAATGAATTGATTTTCTAATAAATGATTCGACGATGTTAATACGAACTTAAAACCTGACTTTATATCAAATTTATTGAAGGGAAAAATCAATAATGATATGAAGGATGAATTAATTATTCAAATAGTAGACCAACCGGAATTGTATATGCCACAGTGATGGTTTAGTTTATCGCATCATTAAATCATATACGTTGGGCTATTTCAAAATGTTGTCATCTGGCCTCTCTCGAAACACCATATCGTTGAAAACCACGTTCCCGGCGGTATTGATTCGAGCTCTCTTAGGATCTACTGTATTAGCTAAAGGCAGATTTTTTTAAATTCTACTAAAATAATTTGATTTATTTTTTCTTCAGCAATTTTTTCACAAAACATTTAATTTGTACCGAAACAGTGCGAATAGAAATTAATCCTTATATATTTTCCAATTTAAATTATAAATAATAAAACGCAATAACAATTTTACACTTTACATTTTACACCTTATATTCTTTTTTAATTATTTTTTTGATTATTTTTTATTGAGTCCTAATCACAACCCACAACCCACAACAATAATTTTTCTGTTACAATTTGAGATTACAACACAACTGAACATTGCGAAACATTATTAGTTATTTAATTTTAAATTACAACTCAACAAGATTTAAAAATATTTTGTTATTTATATCTTAATGCTACTCAAAAAAAGAGTAATTAAAATTTGATCACATAAGAATTATTTCTCGAAAATCAATCAACCACGATCGTACTCAATTACATCAAAAAACGATATACAATATTCAAATCATAAACTATGCCCAATCTATTCATTAACATTAAATCGAGTTACATTTGATACAAAATCAATTTACTAGGGGCGTCAACATTTAATATTACCAACATCTAGTCAAACATTGGCAATCAAAGGATCACTGTTATAAACAGCTGACTGAGAAATAAATTTGTATAAATGAAAAAATACACCATGATCCTCAGATATTTTATAACGGAGTCGTATCGTAATTGAAAATGGAAAAGTGTGGGATGATTAGGAAATTAGTCCATTACTGCTATTTTTTTTGCTACAAGGAACTATTTTCCCGTCAACTCACCTATACAGAACTTAAGTTTGTTCTGGAGTTGAATGTAGGTTTTTTTATAAATGCCACCTGTTAAATATCACATAATTTGGCGGGCATAACATAACTTATAGAGTCGAACCCAGATCCTTCGAGTTCAAATTCCAGCGTACTAACCATTAAGCCACGCAACGCACAAACAAACAAATACTTATTTGAATTTCCAAGTTATTGGAAACTTATTTGCTGATTGCCTATGTTTTAAAAACAAAATATACTAGCCATTTTTTATGACCATTTTAATTCACAAGTGCATCTTCTTCCCTCGAAGGTGTGTATATATTTGACTTTTTCTCAGAAAAGGTGCTACTTGTCTTGCACTTTTTCCGAACAAGGATTTTATTGTTTCACTTTATTGTTGAATTATGCATGCATTGTTATAAAAAAAAGCTTATGGAATTTGGTACACAAACAAAAGAAAAAAGAGTTTAGTGTTATGTGAGTTGTTGGGTTGTTTTGATATGGTGCTGTTTTTTTTGCGTCTACGCACCATGTATGAACGTTGCTGAGCAAATCAGCTTCAAATATTTACCAAGGTCATTTGCAACAGCAGTATAACTATCATATCAGCCGATTTTATTAAGGTCGTTTATTACGTCAGTATTCCATTGTAGTCGTGATCTACATCGCGGTCGGCGACACCCTGGGGTACTAACGTTCATTTTTAAATCATTCTAGATTCTGAATCGGCTTGTAGAACATGCTCAAGCCAAGCTATCTATTGGGACGGATACAACCTATTATATCAGGACCCTACGCTCATCCAATAAATCACGGGTGCATTATATCACGATCTTACGCATTACCAAAATATAAATGTGATTCGTTATTTGGTGTAAGGGTCCACGTTTGGGATCCACACATCCCCACTGGTCTAATCAATGTCTTGTATACCTTTAGTCTGGTGTTAGTTGACACATACCAAGGTTAATCCAAGGTGAAATAAATTCTGGTGCTTTAAGTATGTCGTCCGTAGACAATATTTAGGTATCTCTTGTAATTTGATGTATTAGGTAAGCTGCTTGCGAGTGGTGTTTGAATTGTTTATTTACTAAAAACTACTGATAGTAGAATATTCAAAGTGTAAAAATATAAGCAGAAAAATAACTAAAATAAATGAAAGATGTTTGCCTTAAAACCAATATTTTCTTGACCACTGCGATCTTTGAAATGCTCCTACAAAGCACTTTTATATTATAAAATAGCAAACGAAACAAATATTTCAGAAGAAACCCTCAAAATTAATCGACACATTGATATAATAATAAACGTTAGACATAGATTGCAAAATCAGGAGTGGGTAAGTGCCCTTGCCTACCCCTGTAAGTGCCCTTGCCTACCCTTACCGACGCCAATGATTACATTTTAAAAAATTATAAAAACTACACCTGTACGCACTTTGGCTACCGCGTTGTTTTTCTTTTAATGTTATGTTTTACACCAATATTTAAGTTTTGATATGGTGCTGTTTTTTTTGCGTCTACGCACCATGTATGAACGTTGCTGAGCAAATCAGCTTCAAATATTTACCAAGGTCATTTGCAACAGCAGTATAACTATCATATCAGCCGATTTTATTAAGGTCGTTTATTACGTCAGTATTCCATTGTAGTCGTGATCTACATCGCGGTCGGCGACACCCTGGGGTACTAACGTTCATTTTTAAATCATTCTAGATTCTGAATCGGCTTGTAGAACATGCTCAAGCCAAGCTATCTATTGGGACGGATACAACCTATTATATCAGGACCCTACGCTCATCCAATAAATCACGGGTGCATTATATCACGATCTTACGCATTACCAAAATATAAATGTGATTCGTTATTTGGTGTAAGGGTCCACGTTTGGGATCCACACATCCCCACTGGTCTAATCAATGTCTTGTATACCTTTAGTCTGGTGTTAGTTGACACATACCAAGGTTAATCCAAGGTGAAATAAATTCTGGTGCTTTAAGTATGTCGTCCGTAGACAATATTTAGGTATCTCTTGTAATTTGATGTATTAGGTAAGCTGCTTGCGAGTGGTGTTTGAATTGTTTATTTACTAAAAACTACTGATAGTAGAATATTCAAAGTGTAAAAATATAAGCAGAAAAATAACTAAAATAAATGAAAGATGTTTGCCTTAAAATCAATATTTTCTTGACCACTGCGATCTTTGAAATGCTCCTACAAAGCACTTTTATATTATAAAATAGCAAACGAAACAAATATTTCAGAAGAAACCCTCAAAATTAATCGACACATTGATATAATAATAAACGTTAGACATAGATTGCAAAATCAGGAGTGGGTAAGTGCCCTTGCCTACCCCTGTAAGTGCCCTTGCCTACCCTTACCGACGCCAATGATTACATTTTAAAAAATTATAAAAACTACACCTGTACGCACTTTGGCTACCGCGTTGTTTTTCTTTTAATGTTATGTTTTACACCAATATTTAAGACTCCAGTTTTTGTTTACAATATGCATAACACTACTTTTATGTGCAGATAAATTGTTGGTAAGTTTTTAACTTTTTGACAACCGATGCTGTACATACCGCTTTTAAAAAGTAAGCGAAATGAGGTTGTTACTTGCTAGCCTCGTGCCTTGTCTTGGACTTCGAATCGAAACAATTACGTTATAACAACAAATAATTCTACAACTAAATGGTAGAATGCTGATGATTTGAAAAGTAGTACAAGTCGTTAGAAATAAAAGTTTTTAATAACATCGTCATAGTTCACATGCAACTTTTTTATATTATATTCATCTACAATTTGTTTAACTATATCATCATGATTAAGAGGAAACAATCGCGTTATACTTCTTATAACGTGAGTAAATTTGATATTTTTAAAACAATGAAAATGTTGGTATATTGTACTTTGAATCGATGTCACACATGTGTGTGAGAACACAGATTGTGTCTACCATTTTCTAAATAAACTATTTAATTAATTAACTATTTAATTAAGTTAAAACGATTTACTTTTGCTAATTGCAAAATATAACATTATAATTTTGTTTCTAGCATCTTGGGAAACTTTTGAAAAGTTTGTTTTCGTGTCGAATTTTATGCTAAATATTAATCATAAATGACTATGATATTAACAAGTCACTCGAACAAGTTTCAATTTCCCAGATAATTTATTAATAGATGTTCCTACAACTACCTCAAAAATTTTCTTTTAAAACAGAAAAAATTGTTTGTTTGTAATATGAGAACAATATAAACGGAAAATGTATTCTATTTTTCTACCTACACTATCTACCTCCACTAAAGTATACTGATCTATCAACCATTACAGTGGAGTATTTAAAATTGTAAATAAAAATCAATATTTCTTTATATATATGTATTTATTTTTAAGCAAAAATAAAAAATCTTATATTTACAGCAAAAGTGAAAGTTGCCTTTTAAAGAACAAGAATGAAAAATTCTAAATAAAATAAGTTTCACTCAAACCAGTTCAGCAGATATTATTTAATTTTGTTTTTGCTTTTTACTGCTGCTCATCTATCAAACTAAATCGCAATTTAAATATATCTTTTGCAAAAACAGATTGAGAAGGAATTTTTAAACTCACTTTCGAAACGATTTTCGTTGATCACGTTGGATCGGTCATCATAAATAAAACAATAAAAATTCGATTTTTCTTTTTTGAATATAATTTAAATTAGTTACTTGACCCTGAATACAACTTCATTAAATTATAAGTTATAATAATGATAAATATACTTTTATTAGAAATACTTTCTAATGATATTAATAGTAATAATAATAATTGTATTTGTTTTTAAGATCATCGATTTTTAGATCAAATTATATGTAACTACTTTCGTATACGAAAAGTGGGTAATTGTAATAAATTAATCAACTGGATGTGGTGTTGAATTTAAAAATTTAAATAAAACTATCCGTTTTAATACTGATATATGCGAATTTTTGCAGTATTTACAGTAATAAAATATTTCATAGAATTTGTGTGTATCATCTATCATCCAACTTTTCCAACAAATTCTTAACATAACTTTATTTTAAAAGTTTCTCGATTTCGATCACTATTTACTTCTTTGGAGATCAACAAGTGTCTTTCATCTATGTTAATATACAATTTTTATACATGGAGTGATCAGTTTTTATTAATTTGGTAGTTGTTTTTAAGCTTTTGATATACATGAGTGTGATAACCCCACGTACTCCAGCCCGTTATATTGACATATGAGTTAACGAGAGATATCATATACGATTGTCAATAGCGGTGAGATATTCCTAGTCAAGGTGAAATCTTAGAGCTGCTGGCGGATTAACTCTATTCAGTCAACTGTAGCAGCCGCAATCTTAGCTATGCAATATTTTTTATGATGGAACGTTATTGTTTGTTAAAAGAAACGAGTTTTAATATAATTCTATGTGTGGAATTAAAGCATCTAGGAAGACAAAGCATCACATGATCCCTTAAAATTCCAGCAGCAGGATTATTAGCAACTCCATTTTAGTTTTGTTCTGGCAAATTATTAAACAATTTGCTATTTATCTCTTATTTTGTCTCTTATCCTTTCTTTCCTTGCATGAAATATTGACCTATGTTCAAATATGATCAAATTGAAACTTGAGAAAACATTTTTTAACGTACTTCTTACTTTAGTTGTCTTTGTTTTTTTTTGCTTTATTTATTTCAGAGTTGTGCATTCAATTGCGAATTAGGAGACAATACCCCATCTAATGGACTTGGCACTTTGACGCAGTGATGGGGCTCAGTAAACTCAGTGATCTTAGGAGCTACAACGGTAGGGTCACCCATGCCGTTAGGTCCTCGGTGAGAATCGAAGCCAAGATCAAGTCCAAAACCCAAAGCTAAGGTGAGACACGTACGCCGAAAGCTTAGCATGGTCAAGGGGGTGCTTGATTATTAGTACGGAACTCTGGATACCGGGCGCCCTCCAGTTTCAATAGCCTTACCACAGCACAGGGCTCTGTTGTGGCTGACCAATGTACCTCCCTACTTTCTCCATAAATATTGTATGGAAAACTATAAAGTTTTAGACGAGAGCGATGCTTCTCCAAACGCATCACATAAACCAACAACAAAACTGTGCACCATGTCCTACTCTAGGATCATGCCTGATTTGTCAGCTTATTCTAAACCAGACAGCACACATGCCATGTCTGACTCTAGGATCATGCCTGATTTATCAGCTTATCCTAATTCGGATAGTACACACACCATGTCTGACTCTATGGTAATGTCTGATTCACCAGCTTACTCTAAGTCAGACAGAAGACCTGTACGATATAGACAAAAATCTCTAGTACCTAAATTAAGTTGCGTTCAGATTAATCTGCACAGATCAGAAATGGCTTCAGTTAAACCGGTTAATTGAACAGGATGCTCACGATCTTGCATTTATACAGGAGCCGTGGGCAGACAGCAAAAGAATAAAAGGTCTATCGTCAAACAAAAATACAAAACTGATCTATTTCTCAGATGTGGAAAGACCGCGAACCGCGATTCTCTTCAACAAACATCTGAAAATATTTCCGTTGAATGAATTTATCTGTAGAGATCTTACAACGGTCCAGATAGAAATTCATCTTCCTCAAGGTGGATTTCGTAAATTCATTTTAGCTTCTGCATACTTCCCGGGGGATGAGGACGAGACACCACCAGAAGTGGTAGAGAAACTCATCAAGTATTGCAACAATAACCACTATAACCTCATAATAGCGTGTGATGCTAACGCTCATCACACCGTGTGGGGAAGTAGCAACATTAACACAAAAGGCGAGCGTCTGCTTCAATTTTTGTATACAAACAATATGTTTATTACAAACAAAGGTAGTGAGCCTACCTTTAGAAACGCAATCAGAGGCGAGGTCCTTGACCTTACTTTAACTAACATAAACGCTACTAACCATATTAAGAACTGGCATGTTTCGAAGGAAGCTTCTATGTCTGATCATGCTTATATATGTTTCAACATAGAACACTACCCGAAGAGCATCCAGTACTTCAGAAACCCAAGAAAAACCAACTGGGAACTTTACACAACATATCTTCATGATAATGTAAATAGTTGCAGCAGTATCAACTCTACATTTGAGCTTGACTCTGCAGCAAATAATTTACAAGAAATTATCACTGAAGCATACAACCTTAATACTCCAATAACTCAATCCAAAAGATGCAGAGATGTACCTTGGTGGAATGGTAACTTGGAGAGGAAAAGGAATAAAGTTCGCAAGCTCTTTAACAGAGCAAAAACAACAAATAATTGGACAGAGTACCGAGTAGCTCTAACCAATTATAATAAAGAACTCAGACAATCAAAAAGAAATAGCTGGAAAGAGCTCTGCAATACGATAGATAATCTGCCTGCTGCAGCTCGACTCCAAAAATTGATGTCGTCTGATCACACAAACCCTCTAGGCTCAATCTGCAAACCAAGTGGTACGTATACCACCAGCTGTATTGAGACACTAGATACTTTACTTCAAACCCACTTTCCGGGCTCAATAAAATGGAGCACGGAAGATAATGCTAACGAAGACGTACGTCTTCTAGATCCTGCAACTAAAAGTAATGCAGATCATTTAACCAACACAATTTTCACCCCCAACAAAGCGAGATGGGCTATAGAATCCTTCGGTCCGTATAAATCTCCAGGAGGTGATGGAATTTTTCCGGTATTTCTGCAAAAGGGTCTAACAATCATTCTTCCATACCTCATGCGTTTGTTCAAAGCAAGCTTTCGCCTTGCTTACATTCCTCAGATATGGCGAGAAACCAGAGTTGTTTTTATACCTAAGCTAGGAAAAAAACCAAATGAAGCCAAATCATACAGACCCATAAGCCTTACATCTTTTCTATTAAAAACAATAGAAAAGATGTTGGATTATCACATCCGTCATGTATGTCTGAAACAAAACCCTCTCAACTGTAGCCAGCACGCCTATCAGACTGGGAAATCTACTGAAACGGCGTTGCACAAAATGGTGAAAGAAATTGAGAGCACCCTAAACTATAAGGAGGCACTTGTTTGTACATTTATGGACATACAAGGAGCCTTTGACAATGTCCACTTCAATGCTATCGTTGAAATGGCCACAAAGAAAAATATAAACCCGCTTATCATTGCGTGGATTATCAAGATGCTACAGAGTCGGAAGATAACGGCTACACTAGGTGATTATTCAGTGACTGTTACTGCATCTAGAGGCTGCCCGCAAGGGGGCGTGCTCTCTCCGCTGCTTTGGCTAATGGTGGCTGATGATCTCCTCACTAAGCTAAATGATTCCGGCTTCAACACTGTAGGCTATGCCGACGACTTGGCAGTCATGGTTAGAGGGAAACATGACTCCATTGTCGCTGGTCGAACTTAGACAGCTCTTAATATTGTATCAAAATGGTGCAACAGATTAGGACTGTCGATCAACCCACAAAAAACAAGCATTGTCGTTTTCACAAACAGGAGAAACTTCAATTTCGTTTCTCCTGTTCTAAACGGCGATCCAATACAAACATCAAAAGAGGTTAGATATTTAGGTGTGATCCTGGATAGCAAACTAACTTGGAACCCACACCTGAAATATATCTCTGATAAGGCAAACAAAGTTTTCTTCACATGCAGAAACCTGTTTGGGAAAACATGGGGTCTTAGCCCAAAAATGATACTTTGGTTGCACCAAAGTATTATAAAACCAATTCTAACATATGCAGCTTTAGTTTGGTGGCCTAAAACGCGCCAAATAACTGCTCAAAATATGTTTACAAAAATACAAAGGCTTGTGTGTCTTAGTGCCACGGGTGCTTTCAAAACCACGCCAACGTCAGCAATGGAGATTCTTTTAAAGCTTTCTCCATTGCACCTACATGTTAAATCTGTAGCGGTGTTGAGCGTTCATAGACTGCAACTCACAGAAGGGTTTAAGCCGGGTAATCTAACTGGACACCTTAAAATCCTTTCTGAATTACGAGCTGAACTGCATACATACCATATTTCGGATTGTATGCCAAAAACAATAGATTTAGATAGGCACTTTGATGTCAAGATATTGGCCAGAGATCTTATTAAAAACTACATACGGTCACTGCCACATAACGCCAGCATCTGGTACACAGATGGTTCTCGAACCAACATGGGCACGGGAGCAGGAGTGTTTGGTCCTAGAACAAAACAAACGGTTGCTTTAGGTACCACAACAACCATATTTCAAGCCGAAATTTTTGCCATTAGCAGTTGCGCTTTGCTATGCGCTGAAAGAAAATACCAAAATATTGAAATATATATTATCTCTGACAGCCAAGCAGCACTCTTGGCACTAAAATCTACGCGCTTTGATTCAAAACTGGTATGGGAATGCTACCAAAATCTATTAAAAATCTCGTGCAATAACACAGTAACACTTGTGTGGGCACCTAGCCACACAGGAATACAAGGAAATGCTATCGCTGACGCTTTAGCAAAGCAAGGTGCCAATAAAAAATTTGTTGGGCCGGAACCATGCTTTGGAATGGCCAAGAGTTCGCTCAAAAGCACAATCCAAACAATGGAACAAGAACAAAATGCTAAATTATGGAAAAGCAGAGAGGGACTAGTACACTCCAAGAAGTTTCTAGGTAACCTCCCTGTTTCACCCTTAAAAACAATCGACTTAAACAGAGAGTCTCTAAGAATTCTAACGTGGTGCGTTACTGGACATGGTCCTTTAAACCACCATCTTAACAAAATAGGCCTTGTTGTTTCCGACAGGTGCAGATTCTGCTACTCGGATGCGGAAACGATGGAACACGTCATCTGCAGCTGTCCTGAACTCTCTGGGCACAGATACAACCAACTTGGTCATAGAAGACTAACACTTCCATTACCACAAAACGTCACTCCAATTGAGCTAATTAATTTTATTAAAAGTCTCAACTTGGATGACAGAATACAAGCAGTAACGGCACAGACGACGACTGACTAATAACAAAATCAGGGTAAGCACAATAGACCTTCAGGTCGCAGTGCTACTTGAACTGTAAGTCTCAAGGCCCTCCAATAAAAAAAAAAAAAAAAAAAAAAAAAAAAAAAAAAAAAAAAAAAAAAAAAAGGAGACAATAATTCTTTACGTAAAAAGTGTACAGAAATTATGATATGCAAAAAGTAAAATATATGCAAAGAACAAAACTAATGCAATCTTAACCAGATGCAAAACATGAAAAGAAGAAACTTAGCACGTTTGGTTCTATGCCTGGTATATTTAATGCCTGGAGCCCTATTCTCAAATATCACATCCATTTTCCACATGTGGAATACTGTCAAAATTCATAAAAATGTTCGAAATTTACAATGTATGTATTCTCGAATTCCCTACCAATGAAAAATTTCCCTACCAAGAGAATATTTCCTAGTGGGTATAAAGTATGTGATAAAGTAAAAATTCCCCATGTACATCAAACGCCAAAAATTTTTAATTGTCATTCTTGTTATATGTTTTATAATAACAAGCGAAATAATTTAGAAAGTTGTGTGTATTTAATTACGAATTACGTGTATTTAATTACGAAAAATTTATTAAAATGGAAAACAATAAAAAAAAAGAGGCGGCTATGTCACTAGAATGCAGAAAGAGGCTCTGATTGACTTTGTTGTAAGTAACAAAAACCTGTTTACAAAAAAAAACTGAATACTTCTACAACTATTAAAGAAGCAGAAAAAACTTGGGAGCAAGTCGCAACCATGCTAAACGCCCAGGTTCGTTTAAAACATGGCAAAATTGGAGAAAGGTAAAATATTATGATTTCCGTCAAAATATTTAAAACAATATGCCCTTAATTATTTCATAAATATTTTACAGTGTTGGCAAGATATGAGGTATGATGTCCGTACAAAACTAGCACAGGAAAAAAAAAATATGCAACAGGACCTGGTGGAGGGGCACCAAATCCAATATAAACTAATTAACGCTGGTGTACCTTAAGGCTCAGTACTGTCCCCAACCCTATTTTTGATTTATATCAACGAATTGTTGAAAATCACCGGCAACCCAATAAATAGTTTTACAGATGATAGTACTCTGGACAAGTCATTCGAGCCCCTTCCTTCAAAAGGTTAAATGCACGAACGAGTTTATCCCGTCTGGAGAGACGCTACCATAAATGTGAATAAAGACCTAAAAAGGTCGCCAATTGGGGTGACCAAAACCTGGTCAATTTCAACTTTACCAAAACACAGCTGTTGATTGTTTCCAGATAGAAGAGCGAGCTCCCCAAAGATATGTAGCGACTCGAATATTAATCTATTCCAGATGCGCTACTACATGAACGACATCACTTATGTGTCAATCTAAAATCTGATTGATCTTAAAATGCAATATCTATCAATTATATAAATGAATTTATTTGGTTGTGTATTTATTGTGTGTTTGTGTTTAAAACATAAAACAAGTAATTTGATTTTGATACTTCCGATATTATATTATGATTATTTGATTACGATTTTAGATTGAGACATAAGTGATGTCGTTCATGTAGTAGCACATCTGCAATAGATTAGTATTCGAGTCGCTACAGTACCCCCTTCCAAATGATTACTCCGACCTGAAATAAATAATGGCGTTGTGATACGAACCGGTTTGCTGTTACGTCAAAACTGACAGTTCTGCGTGTACGAATAGCTGAGATGTGATCAGCGGTATACAAGATACCATACGCTGGTTTTAACCTATCGAAAGAAACAGATTGTTGTTAACTTTTGATTGATATTACGAACTGTTTTCGTAATCGGCGTATGATCTTGTATGGACTCTCATATGGAGTTTGTAGTCTTGTGCGAATCCTATCAACCCTGACGAAAACATAGTCACAGTTTTCTAGTGATTTTGGGACAAAAATATCAGTTTGTTTATTCTGCCGTGTAGCAGTTGGAATTAGGTTTTGCATTGTATTGCGAAGTTGATTACTAACTGCATCATGAGTAGGCAGCTGTGAAAGAGGATTTTCAACGAAGAATTCACCGGGCAGTTTCAGTGTTTGTCCATAGACAAGTTCTGCAGGTGAGCACTTCAGATCTTCTTTCACTGTAGCTCGAATACATAGAGGAATGATTGGTATTTCGGAGCTCCACTGAGTAGTGTTGCCTCTGGCCATTAGTGCAGCTTTTAGCTGTCGATGAAAACGTTCTACCATTCCGTTCGCTTGTGGGTGGTAGGCCGTTGTACGTAACCGATGAGAGCCTAAAAGTTTTGTTAACTCAGAAAAAAGTTTTGACTCGAATTGTGTTCCCTGTTCCCTTGTGATGTGCAGTGGAACACCGAATCGTGATACGTAATTGTTGACAAATGTCGTGGCTATGGTAGCACCAGACATGTCAGACATAGTAAAAGCTTCTGGCCATCGAGTGAATCGATCAAAGCAAGTTAAAATATAAGAACATCCATTAGAAGGAGGAAGAGGTCCTACAATATCTATACGGATGTGTTCGAATCGAGATTGTGGAACTTCAAATTCTCCAGCAGGTCCTTTTGTGTGCCGTTGGATCTTAGAGCGTTGGCAAGATAAACAAGATTTTGTCCAATGATTAATTAATATTAATTAATACTGATGATTAATTAATACTGGGCCAAAAATATCTAGCTGTAATTACAGATGTAAATTTACCGGTAAAATATATTTGTGGTAATTTTACCGTAAAATTACCGGCAAGATTGGTAAAATTGGTAATATTGGTAATATATAAAACTATTTCAAAACATTTAAATATAGTTCCAATTTCATTTAATTTAAAATTGATGACTATCACAATCATTTCTAGTTTATGAAAACATAAAATGCAAATCAAATATATTATTATCGAGTGTAAATATCTTCACTCGCAGAGTATTATAGACAAGAACATACATATGCAACAATGGCAAATTCTTTTATGCCCAACCATACATGAACAAAGTTCAGCCGTTGTTATTTTAACAGGACATCTTGAAAACAGGCTGCCCGCTATTTTCAGAACTGCAAAAATGCAACAAATCTTGAACACGCTGGCTTCAACGATAACTGCTTTCTTCACTGTTATTGAAAATTATGCGTTTTTGAAAACACTGACTTATTCGGAAATGTTTATGTATTACGCATGGAATGGAAGTAGAAATGCATTTTAATGGCTCAAATGCAAAGAGCAAATTGACAGATAACCAAGCATTTTCAATGAAACTTACTTTGGTAAAGACTGTACGCAATGGATCCCAATCAAGCTTCTTTCGTCGCATGTGATTCGAAAATGAACCCGGTTCAACGGTTTCCTGCAATTAAGAATTGGTAACGGCGTTACACATCTCACTTTTCGCGTACAACATTTGCCACGGCCGACACTGGGATAAATGTATGCATTACGTGTGCAACATGTCCATCATAATCTAATTCATGCATTGTTTCTTTCTCTTTCATGGCGAAATATAAATCGCAAATTGCTGAAGATATTTGCCTTTAAAAACGCAAGAAATATTTAAACATGAACGTGCGTTTCGCAGCGAAAATTTACATCGAAGCATTGATAATGGTGAACGTGAACAAAATTACTACACTAGTGACCTTTAAGGGTGATTAACAGGGATAATCAGCAAACTGTCAATATCAGGGTAGGAAAAATCTTCTTCATGGCAGCATTTTGATCCCAAAATGACATAGATTTACCTTTTGCCTCATCTAGAATAGCTGCGTTATTGCTACCAGGGGAAAAAACTACCCGTTCCAACCCACCGATTGACATCAGTAGCCAAATAAATACTTGTCTAAATTACACAACTTAGAACACGTAGAGACGTTAAAACTCCCTACATTTATAGCTGTTCAGCTTCAAATCGATCGATCAGTTGAGATATTCTCACAAAAATGTGCACGCAATTTTCAATTACGAGTTTTCAACAAAAAGCACAAACTTTAATTTTTATTAAACAAAAATTATTCAAATTTTATTGCAATTTTACCAATTTTACCAAGTCTAATATTACGTAATATTACCAATTTTCCCAAGGGTAATATTACTTACATCTTTATTACATCTTTATTACTTACTATATTACTTACATCTGTAGCTGTAATCAATTTACGTGTACCGTTGACACCAGGATGTGACAAGTTGTGTAAAGCGTTTAAAATTGTTTTTTGTAACGGTTCTGCGATGTATGGGCAATTGTTCGAATCCTGGAAGTTTAAAAAGCTCTAGTTTCATTGATGAACTACCGTGACATACGGAACCAGAAAGTAAATTCTTAAGTTCTAAGTCTGCTTTTTGTGCGGCGATGATAGCATCGTAGTTGAAGTGTGTCTCAACTTATGCAGTTTCGCTGTCGCATGCACGAGATAATTCATCGGTGACAGTGTTATCTCTACCTTGCACATGTTGGATATTGGTAGTAAATTGATTTATGTAATATAAATGGCGAGATTGCCTTGGATTTCGTTCAGTTTTAGACTGTATTGCACGTGTGAGAGGCGTATGGTCGGTGTAAATAGTGAATTCACGACCTTCGACAAAATACCTGAAGTGTTTTAAAGCTAGGTAAATTGCGAGTAGCTCTCGATCGAATGCAGAATACTTAATTTCAGACTGATAAGTTTTTTTACTGATATGTTTCTTACTGATAGGTTTCTTCGAGAAAAATCCCAGTGGCTCCCAACAATCATTATTACGTTGTTGTAACACTGCTCCGACAGCAATGTTTGATGCATCCGCAGTGATACTGTACTTAGAATCGTAGCGTGGATGCACTAACAACGTGATATTTCTCAATTCAGTTTTTAGCTTAGTGAATGCGAGTTGACATTCGTTTGGCCAAGTACAATTTTTCAGAGTCTTGGACTTTTTTAGTAAAGCAGTCAAGTGAGTATGAATTGGGGCGAGTGTTTCAGCTAGTTTCGGTATGAATCTATGATAATAGTTTATCATACCGACGAATTGCGGAATACGTTTGATTGATGTTGGTGCTAGAAACTCCGTAATGGCATCAATTAATTGGTTCTTGAGAAGGCAGAATGCCATTAGGAGCTATCGTGTGACTGAGGAATTCGAGAGTGTTTACTCCAACTCCGATCCACTATACAATCGATAACGGGGACGGCACGCACGGGTTGACGGAAGACTATAGATATTTTATTCAGTATGTTAAAGGTGTAGGTGTATGTTAAAACATTCGTTTGCTGGGTGTCACAGTTTCAAATGTCCTACTCTGGAACGACAATGGCAATGGCAAAAAGCGCGTCGAAAAAACTCGGCCTCCTAAATAGATGCGAAAAAATTTTTCACTCAATACAAATTGCTCCATGTTTATAAGTCATATATTCGTCCCTGTATGGAGTGCTGTTGTCAAGTTTGCGGTGCTGCTTCCATCTTGGCCCTCTTGGACTCTGTTCAAAAGCGGGCTATACGAATTGTGGGTAATCGAGCTTTGATATCAAAACTTGATTCCCTACAACATCGTCGCACTGTTGCTGACCTCGTTGTTATTTACAAATATCGTCATCAACAGTGCTCAGATTAAATCAGCAGCATCAAGCCTCAAACTTATTCTTACCCCCGTTCCACTCGGCAATCGGCTGCCGCAACCAGTCAGTAGTCACACGGTCGAGATCGCGCGCTGTCATACTCGCCGATCGCAGAAAGACTTCTTTGTCCAAACTGCATACAAATGGAATAGTTTGCCGGAATCCATAGCCTCAGGTGGATTCAACCCGCAGAGGTTTCAAAAAAGCGTTAATCAACACCTTAGAACGCTAGTTGTTGTGGGACCTAGGTCTTAAAAGGTATTTATGTGTTGTTGTGACACATATTCTAAATCCTATAACACAACAATTTTTATTTAAAAAAAAAATACTGTATTTTGAAAATTTTAATCAAATAATATACGATAATACGTGCAACGAACGGCGCAGGCTAAATTAATTTATTTCGAACAGTATTTAAAAATAATTTATTTAATATTTAAACATCTCTTTTTTTATACAAAATTGAACGTACAATACGATGGTTACACTCAAAGCTCGTTACGAGGGTGAAGCAATGGTTAAAAATCGATTTTAACATTTTACTTGCTTATAATAATAGAAATATTTGTTAAAAACTCAATAAACCATTCCACACTCTACGCGCAATTTTTAATTTACATGATTATGCCGTGGCCCATTTTTCCAATGAAATTTGTCAACAACAAAAGAAATTTGTTAATAATTTTTAGAAGTTTCAAATATGAACTTTAAAACAAAAAAAAGTTTCCATCTTTATCGATTCTAATAAAGTTATGGATAGTTATGGATATTTGAAAATAAGTCTTCATGTCAAAAATCACGAAATTTTCGATATTTGGATATGAATGAACTGAATTCAGTCTTATTATTCATGATGGGCTAACTTCCATCGGAGTGATGTAATATCACAAATTATTCATTGAATTAATTGTAGATAATGTGTCGATAGACACACGTGAAGATGGTCATCTTCTTCTCGCCGATACAAGTTTGTTATCCTATTCCTTGGTTAGAGTATAACAACAATAGTGATCAACTAGAGAAATAAATTGACTAAACCTGAATCTAATAAACATATGTTTATGAAAGTTTTTTGATTTCTTATACTTCCCTAGAGTAGTAGACCAATTTTGGTTTATATAGCGTTAAATTTTTTTGGTAGTGTATCTAGTCGGGAAGCCCTGATGAGAATGCTATCCTTTTTTAAAGTGTAATTAGAAGTTCTTTTCGGTTCGAAACTAGATCGATCGACAGCTTTGTGGATAGCAAAAAAATTTCATAAATTGCACACCATATTTTGTTAGATTCAGTCTTATTATTCATGATGGGATAACTTCCATCGGAGTGATGTAATATCACAAATAATTCATTGAATGAATTTAAATGCATTTAAAAATTTTTGGTTTATTTCATTTGCAATACTTCTGTAAAAAAAACATTGTTCTTATGTTTCTCATATCAGTGTTGAAATTATTTTTTTCTATTTTGCGTCTAAAATAAAGTCATTTCGATACCCAAATGCGTATCGAAATGGCCTTCATTAAGATACGCAATGTTTTGTTTTTCAAGGTTGGTCACATTGGTCATACAAACGTCAGTGAAAGTTAAAACGAATAATTATATAAATAAAATTATTCTTATTAATTAATCTTATTATTAAAAAATAATCTAAATTAGTGTCAAATATTTTAATTAATTAAAATAATTAGTAATAATAACAAAATATCAAACTGACTATATTTTAATAAAATACACATTTTATGAAAGCTAGTTTTGCAACAAAAAAATATATAGAAATATGATGAAACTCAGAGCTTACTATTTTGAATTGAAATTTTTAGAAATTTTCTTTAAAACATTAAAACATAAAAAATATTTTTTTAAATTTCAAGACAAAAAATGCAAAATAGAAAAAATAGTATAAAAAACTCGTTTCATAAGACGTTTTATCGCACTTATCCTTTAGAAAACTCCCCGCTGCGCGGGTCGTTTTCTACACAGATTGCGTGCGATAAAATCGTCGATTATGAAACTAGTTTCTTAATATACTATTTTCTATTTTGCGTCTAAAATAAAGTCATTTCGATACCCAAATGCGTATCGAAATGGCCTTCATTAAGATACGCAAAGTTTTGTTTTTCAAGGTTGGTCACATTGGTCATACAAACGTCAGTGAAAGTTAAAACGAATAATTATATAAATAAAATTATTCTTATTAATTAATCTTATTATTAAAAAATAATCTAAATTAGTGTTAAATATTTTAATTAATTAAAATAATTAGTAATAATAACAAAATATCAAATTGTCTATATTTTAATAAAATACACATTTTATGAAAGCTATTTTTTGGCAACAAAAAAATATATAGAAATATGATGAAACGCAGAGCTTACTATTTTGAATTGAAATTTTTAGAAATTTTCTTTAAAACATTAAAACATAAAAAATATTTTTTAAAATTTCAAGACAAAAAATGCAAAATAGAAAAAATAGTATAAAAAACTCGTTTCATAAAACGTTTTATCGCACTTATCCTTTAGAAAACTCCCCGCTGCGCGGGTCGTTTTCTAAACAGATTGCGTGCGATAAAATCGTCGATTATGAAACTAGTTTCTTAATATACTATTATGTTTCTGCTGGAGCTATATCGTCGCTTTAAAATGAAATAAAGTATGCCATTTATACGTTGTTATCATATAATGGAAACTACATTTAGTTATTATATAACGGGAACTACTATCTCGAAACTACATTTTTGCGAATACGTTGTTTCATTATTAAAGCGACGATATAGATCTCAATTCATATTGAAAGAAGAAAATACTGAAATAGTGGCTTTTGTTTTTCCTATTTTACGATGAGAAATGATGAATATTCTTAATAATTGGATCTCATTATTTTTTAATCACCTGGACTATTAACATCAATTATGTTTTTATTTGCCTTGACAAAGAAAGCATAACCAGCTTTCGAAACGTTGGCTCCTTTTTTCGTTCATTGTTTTTTAAAGAATTAGGATAAATAAAAAAATAAAATTTATTAGATAACTTTATAAATTATAATGGTAACGAATAAAATAAAATAAAATAATATAACAATACAAAAACGCTTTGAGATCCAATCATCAAGAATATTCATCATTTCTCATCATAACTATATGGATCAAGAACTTCTCTTCTATTTATTTCCTGTTTATGTCACAGGAATGAAATTATGCAAAAATGATGCGGTGAAAACCAATATTATATGATTTTTAGCACTGCCTGTCAAATCTATCAATCTATAATAATAAAACAAAGTGTTTGTCTATCTGTATGCGCTCTCCAGAGAAATATATGTCACATAGAAGTCTAAAATTTTGTCAGTAGAAGTCCATTAACAGGCACTAATGAACCTCGGAGCCTAAATTTTAAAATTTAATTTAGTTTTTTTTAATTAGTATATTTTAATTTTCTTAAGGGTTTGCCTAAATTTTGATTAAATTTTAATTTGGTTTTTTATTCAAATTTCGTTTTACTCGCTCAGCTATCTTCGATCAATCTTCTTTTCGCTTGACAGAATTATTATTAAAATGAAAAATTAAGGTATATTGTGACAAACAAATAAATTTATATGAAAATTGTGTACATTGGAATCAAACACATTATCTTGCAACAAATACTTTTAATTTACAACAAATATGTTCTTGGTTTGCAATTTTATGAAATATAAATACATATTTCTAAAAATTAGTACCAATACGATACAAAAAATGCTGCTTATGTATGATTTAAAAAATCGGCTTGTATTATCAGAACTGCTGTCACATGCTCCCTCTTTTTAGAAACATTGATGCATCAAGACTTTGTAATCGAACCTTATTGTACACATTATGAACACTATGAACACTAATATCATAGCTACAGCTACATTAAAACATTATGAACACTAATATCATAGCTACAGGTTTACAGTGTTTTACTGATTGACGGATACATGTTTCTCCATTACTTTTAAAATTATTATTGTTATTTCAATGGATTTACAAATTGTTATTGTAAGGGATCTATAAAAAATATGCAAATATGTCAACAAATTAGTCTTATTATTATTTTGTTCAATTATTTTTAAAAGCTGGAAGGGAGGTCAAAATATGACGACGGCCACACTGAAAAAAATATGTCCTATTTCCAATCAAAATGCAGTTGTCTCAACCTCGCAAAGCGTGCGGGCACATATGGCGTAATTGTTGCAACCACGGTACTGTTATAGAATGATGTAGTTGATACAATCACACGTAATCTTTATTTGAAAATAGAATATAGTTCAATTTATCTCAAATACATCAATTTTAAAATGACATAAGGCCAAATAAATTTTTTTCTTGGCTATTAATCAATCATCAATAGTTATTAACTTTATTCAACTACTGTGATATTGGATGTAACCCTTTAATCTTTATATTTTAAATAAACCTCATTTTGTTGTCAGGAAAATGTTAACGTGTAGTTGACCCAATCACGGTGAAATCGTTTACAAATATTTTTTCTTTGTTTGAATAATAAACTACCAACTACGAGATGAGGTAGTCATTACTTTAATTATTTTTTCAGTGCATAAATTGACAAACCCAATAAAACGAAAATATTCACTAAAAATGCTGGCATTCTTTGACCGGCTATTCGATTAATCTCAAATATCAGCACTATGCATTTCTTGGTCTGCTCTTTCAGTTTGTTACAAAAAAATTTACTCCAATAAAAAAGTTTCTAGCCACTTATTTAAAAAGCATGGGCATTGCCGTGCGGGCAGCTTCTAGTAAATAATAAATTTATTTATTTATATCGAAATGATATTAATCTGAACGAAACGACTAAAATTTTAAAAAACTATATGAGCAATTTCCCGAAGATTCAACATCGTTTTGACTTGCCCCCTTTTAATTTTGATTATTTTTTGTTTATAGATAGTCTTTCATAAAATAAATAAAAAATACGAGTTCTCTTAGAATTTTTTTTTTCGACCAGGGGTCTTCACAGGGTGCCACTCAATTTCTTGTTATTTTGTGATGTGAGTGCATTTTGACGAGCGATTGTAGAAAAACTACTCAATCGATTTTCATAAATGATATGTCGTTGAATAGGTATTAGAACAAAGTTTTTAAAAATGTTTACTGTCAGTTTTTTGAAATAATTTTTAACGGTGTAACATAAGAAAAAAACGGTGTAATTGAACAAAAGATGGCGCTACACCTTTTTTTTTTAAACTAAATTGAAGCTTATTTTATATCTAACTACTTGTGAAAGTTTAGGACTAGCGATATTTTTCGTTTTAAAGATAAAATTCGTTGTGCATATGACTGTCGGGAATCAGTTTTTTTTGTTCTGAAGGAAAATTATAAAAATGGCGTTATAAGCTAAGAATTTTTTTTTAATGTTAAATATCAAATATTTTATTATTAAATGAACTTTTTAAAATATTATAAAAATTATATATGTAGTACAATAAATAAAATAAATACAATTGTTAAAAATGATTTACTTATTTTACAATCAGAAGTTTCTTTTGAATAAGAAAACACTTCTGCAATTATTTTCTTTGTATTAGATGGCATACAAAAATGAAATGTTTATTTATCACTTTTAGTAATCACTTGTCCCTCTTATAAAAAATAATTTGACAGTCTCGACTGCAAACAAAAAAGCCGTATAAATAACTAAATCTATTTAAGAACTTTTGACTGGAGAAGTATTATGTTATTATGGAATCTTAAAGTAAAAGATTGTATTTTAACATTAAGTTACAAATATTTTATTATTGAATAAACTTTTTAAAATATCATACAAATCATATATGTAGGTTAAATAAAATAAATATAGTTATTAAAAATTATCTACTTATTTTACATTTAAATGTTTTTTTTGAGTTGGAAAACATTTTTGCAATTATTGTCTTAGTATTTAAAGGTACAAAAGAATGAAATTTTTGAGTTCCACTTATAGTAATCGCATTTTTATATCGATTTTGTAATTTTTCTATTGTTAATTAATATGCATTTTTATCGGCGTATCCAAAGTTCATGGTAGATTCCCATTTTAAAGCCCATCGAAAAGTTTTTTTGGTTAATCAATAATATCTCTGCTCCCCATACTATAACGGTGTGCAGAACGCTTCAGTGTACCAACAATCCCATCGCAAGGTCCCTAGCCATGGCTGGTAGCATGAAAATGCCATTCTGCATCAACCTTAAAGTCTTTTTTATGGTGGCATAAGTTAATTAGGTTATGTTTATTTTTGTATTGAGAAGGTGCCCATCGGTGTTATAAATTATTTTCCTAATATTAGAATTTATATGCGTATAATATCAATAAGTTTTGTAATGAAAAGATGGACTGTAGTACTGTTGTGATATCCGAAATGAGTATAACACTTCGGTGCTGTATATATTCACTTGCAGCACTCTTAAAATAAATGACAAATGGATGAATAGTAGCTTGTGAATTGTTATAATGATAACCTTGAACCGAATCCTGAATTATAAAGCCGTAGTTTTCAGAAAAATCCCCTTGAACGAAGCACTCTCCTGGTTCTAATTTTTTTCTTTCCTCAATGAATGTAGTTTGCTGTTTTGCTATAAAGTTGTGTGTTATCAAAATTTGTAAACGGTAAACAAATTTTTCATAAATTTTTCTACAGTTTCTATTAAAGTATCCAAATTGCATCGATCAGTGGTTTTCCATTGTTGATATTTGACTTGAAGGATTCCTTTAACGTCAAAATCATTTAGTAATCTTTCTTCCAGTTGTTGAAGTTTTTCTAAACATTCATTGCACTTCTAAGTATGACAATCTTCTGTTTATTCACCACATGAAACAAAGTCAATTAATGTTTTATAATTCTGGAAAACAGCATCAGTAATCCAAGACATCTTAGAATGTTGAATCATTAGTTTCATATTTTGATGTATGGTACACACGCACACATTATGAACTCCTTGGGATAATTTTATACATTATTGTGGTCGAAGGGACGTGAATTTAGTAAATCCTATTTTCACATCAGGAAACTTATTTTTAAACTCCACATAAGCTTCATTTAATGTACATAGCAATGAGCGCTTTTGTGGATTTATGCTCAATTTCATTGCTCATGTTTTCTTTATTGTACATATATAATTTTTATAATATTTTAAGAAGATCATTTAATAATAAAATATTTGATATTTAGCATAAAAAAAATCTCGTAGTTTATAACGCCATTTTTATAATTTTCCTTCAGAACAAAAAAAACTGATTCCCGACAGTCATATGCACAACGAATTTTATTTTTAAAACAAAAAATATCGCTAGTCCTAAACTTTCACAAGTAGTTAGATATAAAATAAGCTTCAATTTCAATACCCCCTAGTTTTAAATATAAAAATGTATATAACAGTTGCTTGGAATGCTGATAGATGTGAAACTCAGAATAATTTTAATGATTTTAATTTTAACATTCTGAAATTTTAATTTGCAATGCTACAATAATTGGAAGATACAAAAAACACAGCTATTTTACAGATTTAAGTTTTGACTTCTGTCGGCAGTCGTTTACACTGCCTTCTTGTTTTATTTAATTTTTATAGCAATAATTGAACAAAACATTCATATAAATTATTTTTTTTAGTTTTAAAACGAAGAAAACCATCAATAAAACAAAAATTAAGTGAGTGTGAGCATTAGAAAGAAAGTATTTATTTCGATTTAAAAGTAAAAGCGACATTTTTTATTTCTCCTCCGGTATTTGGGAATTCTGTATTTTTTTAAAGATACTCTCACGGAAAGAATCACAAAGAAAGAAGTAAGGCAGTGGCGTAGCTAGCATGGGTGGCACCCGGGGCGGATGTTGTGGTGTCACCCCAAAAATTAAAACTGTCAATAATAATAAAAAGCCGCTAAACGTAATTTATAACTTTTTTTAATTAATACAAATGAGCATTATTATTAATAAGCTACATTGGGTCATTGTTACCCGCAAGTAATTTTTAATTCATTTTAATTTGCTGAAACTCCTCTCACACTTTGCTGAAACTCCTCTCACAAGCCACTAATATGCAAATAGTCATAAATAAATTTAGTGCGACCGTAAGATTCGGAAGAAATTCTGAAAAATCCCATTCTACGATGAATTTCAAAAAGTCTAGGTACACCCAGCAAGAAACTGTAACATTGGCCGATTTTAAATGCCTCCTCAACCTTGGTATCTCTAGGAGGAGTTCTGTTGCCGATAGCTCATCATAAAAACTGGTTAATTTTGATACAGATAATTTCAACTCTTCCTGTTCGCCAAAAGCTAAGTGTTTGTCTGCACATCCTCGAACAATGAAGCTAAATCTTGAACTGACTTAAGTCTAGTTCGGAGTTCAACACGAAATGCAGTTGTATCAACCTCACCGTGCGGGCATATATGGCGAATCGAACTACGAGATTAATTCAACAACTGTACAATAATAAGCCGACAATCACATGAAATATTTATGTGAAAATAAAATATAGTTCAATCAATCTCAAATACTTAAATTTTAAAATGAAAAATTCATGATATAAGGCCAAAGAAATATGTTTTCATGGAAATAGTTATTATCTTTATTCAACTACTGTTATATTGGATGTAACACTTTATATTCTAAATAAACCTCATTCTGTTATCAGAACAATGTTACTGAGTACTAAGTAGTTGTCCCAATCACGTTGAAATTGTTTGTAAATATCTTTTCTTTGCATGAATAATAAACTGCCAACTTCGAGCTGAGGTTGTCATTACTTCAATTTTTTTTTCAGTGTAAGAATTTTATCGCTTAAATCAGCCGCTTTTTTCCATGTAAAGGAAAAATTCAAGGAATACTTCCTTGATTTCCACTTTTCTACCATCAATTTTCACATAACGAATCACATCTAACATTTGATCAATATGTGAAATGTCAGGTGTGCTATCAAATATAATTCCAAAATATTTAACCGATTTAATTTCGTTGACAAGTTTAAACTTTACGTGGTTCGCTAAAACATTTATGAACTCATTTTGTACATCTGGTGACAAATATGATACTTTTGGTGATTTACCATGCTCCAAATTCAAAATGCGTTCTTTTAACACTACATCATACTTTGACAATAGATTGACTAGTTCTAAAAAATTGCCCTTATTTGAAGAACTTGTTTGAAGAACAAAACCTAGCATTTCTTTGACATGATGAAGGACACTTCATCATGTCAACGAAATGCTAGGTTTTGTTTAGATAAAAACAAAGTTATATCCAATAATCTGGATAAAAGACGTTTCCACTTCTGTTTTTCATTATATATTAATTGCAATGCTGCGTCTCCTATCGTTTTATGAAATTCTAACCTCATTTCCAAAGTTTGCCACTTTTAAAAATTCTCCAGAAGTTCATTTGAAATTTCAGGGTCGGTTACTTTGGGATTTAGTTTCCACCACTTCTGAAATCCAGTCGTAGATTTTGTATTATTACTATTGGTGACAGCTAATATACGACAGCAGAAGCAGTACAGGTTATCATTTAAAGGAGAACAAACCATCCATGACCGCAGAATTTTTTCACCATAACGCATCACTTTATAATACCATTCTTTAGAAAGATGACGAACATCACCTTTTATGTCCAACCCGTGTCTAGATACAGTAGTTAACGACCCTTCTCTATTTTGAAAATGTTCACTTCCTTTTTTATAATTTCAATGCGAACATTATCAGAGACGAGTATATTCCAATGTGATACATCTCTTAAGTCCTGAAGTGCTTCACCCATGCAAATACTGTCTTCGATAGTAGAAGCATTAGCAGCATTATCACTGTCATTTTCAGTATTTCTTTCTAATTCGTCTTCATCATAGGTTATCATTTTTAATTCTGTATTGTTGTTGTTACTTTCCGAAGATGAGCCAATATTCTCTGAAACATTCGTTGCATCAAGGTGAGCATCAGTTTCTTTTGATGAACCTTGGATATCATCGGGTTTTGTAACATATTTATAGATGGATCCAGATATGCTCTGATCTGCATCTATTTTAGCCTGTTTGGTCTTTCTCTGCTGTAACCCACTTTTTCTTTAAGAAGTATGAACTCCTCGTGGCATATTTATTTTTTAGGATATTTGCTAAACGAAATCTAAAAAAATATTTTTAATTATAGTAGGTATCAGCAAAGCATTAATTCTAAATATATTTGTAGGATACATTACATATATGTCTAGTTCATAATAAGTACACTGTATTCACGACTAAATACACCGCCAAGAAAATTAATTTATTTAAGTTTCCTTGTAACAATTTATATTAAATAATATTTGATAAAATGGAATATACAAATCATATACCTAATATTAAAAGGAAGTTTTTAAAAAAATGGGATTTAAAACCCAACAAAATGTAATTTTAAATGATAAACTTTCATTTAATTCAAATATATAAATATAGAAAACTGAAAACAAACAGTATGAGTATGTATCTACTATCTACCTATAAAAATTTGCAAAACTGCAGTAATTGCACAACTGCCATTTTATTCCACAGTAATTATTTTTGTGTCCATTGAAAAACGATCTATTTCAATTTATTCCTTGAGTGCCAAGATAAAGGAAAAAAAAATTATTTCGAGATCATTTACAAACACGGTAATTTGATGGTTTATTAGTCTCCTTAGGTGTTTGCAATTAATTTGTTTGAAATGTAAAAGATATATTAGTTAGGAAGTTAAGCTAATACTTTAGAAATAATTTTGGAATAGAGACATTGTAACTCAATGGTGCCACCCTATCGACAAAGGGTGCCACATTATCGATGTATACCACTTTTCCTATACATTATTCAGCATATGTGTTTTCAGACCTGGTCGTTAAAGAATCATTCTTGCATACTAAATAATATACCGTAAAAAAAAGTCAATATGGTATCTATAGGAATATTCAAAGCTATTGAGTAGTTGAGGTGATGGTATGCAATGCTCAGCATGTTGATTCGATTAATGTTGTTAAAATTTTATTTCACGTAATAACTCAAAAATTTTAAAAAGTAGAATAGATTTTTTTAAACCAATAACAAATTTATAAGACACATTTATAAGTTATCACAATTTATAAATTAAAATTATATGGATAAACTGGTTAAAATGGTTTCTAAGTGATTTATCGTTGAAAACATTGTGATGGTTTGTTTAAGTTTTTTACGGTCGGGTGTCACCTCAAAACGGGTGACACCCGGGGCGGACCGCCCCCTCGCCCCCCCCTAGCTACGCCACTGAAGTAAGGCAGTGATATAAAGAGCGTATTAAACTCCTAATTGTTTCAAATTAAAATATTTTATTTTAATATATACATATATAATGCAACTACCCATAAGATTTGTTGTGGTAAATCAGCTGGTTTCACACTTCGACTCGTTGGTTTTTAATTCGACTACAGTGGTATTCAATTTCAAGAAAACATTACCAAAGGAGAAATAAATACATCAACTTAAGATAATTTGGACTTTTAAGTTATAAACAAACAAAATTTAATTAGGTTTGATTGTAACCTGATGCTGAGAATGCACTTAATGTGTATTTTATTGTACCTCACAGAATGGAATTCTAAAATAATCGATGCTTTATGTAAAATGTGCAAAACCCAGAAAACATTGTGGAAAGAACAGAATTGAAAAAAAAAATGATATCGTAATATACTGTTAAAAATAATACTACAGTAAAGCGCCAACAAAACAAGTTAAATCGTAAAATGTTTGCTGCGCTTTACATAATTTATGGCCAACATCAAATGTTTATTTTGAAGAACATATATATATATATATATATATATATATATATATATATATATATATATATATATATATATATATATATATATATATATATATATATATATATATATCTTTATATATATATATATATATATATATATATATATATATATATATATATATATATATATATATATATATATATAATAAATATATATATATATATATATATATATATATATATATATATATATATATATATATATATATATATATATATATATATATATATATATATATATATAATTATTTGGGTTATCTTATACGACCAGTGTTTTTAATATTTTCCAATGAAATTATTTATACGAGCTTCTGGTCAATTTAATTTCTTTACTCTTTGTTAATCATCTTTATTAATCGGATTAATCTGTAAACTTTGCTACTGGCTCGTTCTGCTTTTTAAATAAAACAAAAAGCTTTATATATTAGTGTTACTCCATATATTACTACGAACAAATATAACCATTAAATATAATTCATTAATTCATGTTTAGCTGTCGCCATATATTTTCCTTAGACATAATTTTTGAAACGGTAGGCGTATTTTATTTGCCAAATTACACTAACAATTTCATGTATCGAAATCCAAATCCAAATCTGACAAAATAGTTGGATTTGAAAAGTCAGAACTGTATTTTAGTTCGCGTACGCATCACGTTATTCGATATCCATCATTTTTTATTTCTAAAAGTTGTGAGAATTTCAAAATTTTAAAGTTTTGACAATTTGACTTTAGTATTTATTAATAAAAATAGTAAGTATAAGTATATTAACACGCAGAACTATCAAATTATAACAATAATAAAAAATTAAATAAATAAGTTTGCTAATTTTTATATTTTTTATTTGCTTTCTGAACAAGTACTACCTACCTCCAAAAAACACTTGATATCCAAATCAAATTCTATAGTTCGTTTTATTTAAAAATTATGTATTGATAGTTCCATTCGAATTCCGATTGGGCAAACAAAATACTACTGCTATTACTTTCAGAAATGCTTTAGAAAAGCACAAAAAATATGTATATGAAATCAAGAGCTAGAATTATTATGAGTTTTGCATTGTTGCAAAGAATCCAAAACTTCCATTTTCATGAAAACCCGGCTGTAAACCAAAATTAAATTACGTTTTCTTGCATTCGCGTCACACGCCAAACTTCCCTTCAAGACAAATACATTTTGTCCAGATTCAGATTAAATTTATTTAAAAAGATTGCTTAAATATTTAGTTGTGGTTTAAAGTAAAAATTTTAACAGAGACAGACTTTTGCAATCAATTTTCTTGGAAACATTTTTGTACATAGTTATAGTTAAGAAAACAAAATGAATGCTAAAGCTTCGATTTGTTCTCTGAGGAATATACAAGCATTAATTTCATGAAATTGTAGATTAATGCTTTATTATATTATTTATTATATTGCTTTATATAATCTAAAATTTATCTTGAAATTTACTTACGATTTTAATTTACCGCCATTTGTGCAGTTAAGTGTTTGCAAAAATAATCAATATGACTAGTGACAGTTTAGAATTAGTAGTGCGTTCAACGTATATTCATCGTACAATATTTTAAATCTAATGAACGTTTACGCCACTGTTTGTAGTTATCGTACAAAATCTGTTTGGCATATTGAGTTAACTGCGGCAAATGTGAAGAGACCAATTAAAATACATCAGAAACCTTGGATCAATAGGTAAAACAAAACACACCGTTGGTGCAATAACCATCCGTTTAAATGTTAAGGAAAAAGAAGTGCGTGAGAGTGTTGAAGAAAATCCATGAATATTGATTCAGTGACGTGGACAAGAAGTTTTTATAGTAAACATAGCTAACAGTCTTATTTGAAAATCTCAAATTTATTTAAAACTTTTTTATCAAACACACAAAAATGATCGTAAAACAACGAAATTCAAAAAAATTGATGCAAAATACTTTCGCTTAACTAAGCGTCACATTTAATTAAAAATCCAATGAAGCGACGAAGAGTCTGATTAAGCGAATACGTAAATCAAAACTGGTTTATTTTTTATAAAACAAATTATTGCTTTTTGTTTCATCCCAAAATCGGAGCAGAAAAAATGGACATAAAACATGTTGAAAATAATTTAAAAAAATATTCTCGCGAAGAAGTGAAAGCTTTTTTATTTTGTTTGCTCTTGGTGATTTTTCTTAAGATAAACATGTAAGAATTTTGGTATTCTTATCTTTTTATTTAATGAAGATAAATCTTTGTTTTGCAAATTGTTTTACCATACAGGTTTTACCAAAACGATAATAGTTGGTTGTGATTTCTTGTAAATATTAAGAGATATCTGTTTGTCTCGTCTGTAAAAGATTGAAAGTTGTGTACAAGCTTTTATTTTAAAAAAATTTTTCCAAAATCACCATCACACTTCAAAAAAACAAAGGGGAACGTTTTCCAAATAAAAAGCAAATATGGCACTTAAATACAAATTTAAGTAAATAAAAGAATTATAGATAATTCGTGCCAAACCAAACATAATAAATTAAAACTATAAAGTCGATTTGATTAATTGTTAGAACCGAAAGTTACATTTTGATTGTTCATGGAAAAGTTTATTTTTATAGCCTTATGGAACCTTAAACTTTAGAGACATTTTTATTAAAAATATTGCTGTTTATTGTTTATTTTTATAAGACATGAATTAAATAAATCATTAAACTGAATCACTAGGTTTTTTTCCGTGTATAATAGTTTTCTAGAAACAATGTGTTCTAGATACTTTAACAGAAATTCACTAGATTTGGTGTCGAAAAAAACATTTTTTTTACATTTATAAAAAAATATGATACTATAATATTGTTGTAGACCTACAAACAAAAAGTTGATGATAATCGAATAATTTATTGATTTATTTATTTGTTTATTTATTTATTTATTTATTTATTTATTTATTTATTTATTTATTTATTTATTTATTTATTTATTTATTTATTTATTTATTTATTTATATTCACAAAAACTAGGAAATAGACAATTGTCAAATTATTTGCTTGCATAAAATTTTACAATCATATAATTAACTATATCAAGAAAAAAGAAGAAGTAAACTAAAAATTTAACAAAGCCAAAATAATTATGAAAATTATATAATGCAATCAAACACATTCAAAAAATTAAATAAATCAAAAACACTGAAAAATTTTCTTTTTAAAAAAATATTGTATGACTAAAAACTATAAAAAAAATACTGCGACTCTGATGCATAGGCTGACTTCACCACAGCTCTGGAAACATAGGGTTCATGGATATAAAGCAAAGCCATACATATTTGCAACTTTTTCCAAAGCGTCATCAAAATTAATTCACAACGAATGTTGTATGCTCCCAACAAACATTGAAAAAATTGTGATACAGTAAACAGGTGTTAGGGAGGCCCCCCACCACTTATACGATTATTGTCCAAAAACTAAACTAATCTAATCAAAAACTAATAATTATCTTCTCACACTAATTGAAACCTTTCCCATAAGTTTCATTATAATCACTTCATTATTCATTATTATAAAGACACTGAAAAAACTACAAAAAATTATAAAGTCATAATTTTACCGGAAGTGAAAACCGGAAAATGGGATGCAGAACTGTTGTGAACCGTAGTAAATACTTATGTCCCAAGTTTCATCCGATTCGATTATCAGGTACAGATGTTATGAAGCTTTCATAAAAACAGTTGCCCGGTACACCCACACCACTTTATTTACTATAGCTCAAAAACTAATCAGTTTCTTCCCATACATATTTGCATCTTTTTCCAAAGTGTCATCATAATTCATTCACGAACGAATGTTGTATGTTCCCAAAAAACATAAAAAACATGGTGGAAAAAACCACATGTTGTATGGTGGACCCCCAACCCTTTATCCAATATACTCCAAAAGTTGATAAAATCTTCCTCATGCTACTTGAAAGCTTTAACCAACGTTGTATGAATTTCGATTTGTTATTGTAGGCTACAGTAGGCTACACCTAAAAATAACTTTTAACCGGAATTGACAAACCGAAAGTTGGTATGCAGAAATATTGGAAACAACACTAAAACCTTATATACCAATTTCCCATAATATCGAAAGCCGGGATTAGAAGTTATTTCAGATTTAAGCTTAGAGGTGTTCGGGAGACCCCCGCCATTTTGTCCAAATTTGAAATGAATTCAGATTTTCCATTTTCAAGTGAATCTGTATTATTTGCCAAAGTTTCATAAAGATCCCATGCAGAAAAGTTTTTACAAGTAATATTTTACTAGACCGGGAGGCAGCGTTGCAAATGAAAAAGTCGTTTGATGCCGGTTGATTTTTATTTATTATATTTATTTAACTCCAGTTGATGATAAATCTGGCGGTCAGCTGCCAAAGTAGTGGGGGGTGATGCCGCTTCAAAATTTGGATGATGCATGTTTACACCATAACAATTGAAAAAAAAAAGTGATTAGCTGATTGGCGGATGGGGGATTATAGGTCAGATCCTCGTATACATCAGCATAAAAATGCAATATAGTCAAGACCTTTCTGCATAGGATCTTGATGAAACTTTGGCAAATGATCCAGGTTCACTTGAAAATGGAAGATCTGAATTCATTTTAGATTTGGACAAAATGGCGGGGGTCTTCCGAACACCTCTAAGTTTAAATCTTGAATAACTTCTAATCCCGGACTATGATCTTATTGAAACTTAGTTCATAAGGTTTTAGTACAGTTTCCAATATTTCTGCATACCAATTTCCGGTTTGTCACTTTCGGTTAAAAAGTTTTTTTCCAGGTGTTTATCCCTACTGTTGCCTACAGTTACCGATCGATTTTCATGAAACGTTGGTAAAAGCTTTCAAGTAACATGAGAAAGATGTTATTAGCTTTTGGAGTACATTGGATAAAGGGTTGGGGGTCCACCATACAACAGGTGGTTTTTTCCACAATGTTTTTATGTTTGTTGGGAGCATAAAACATTCCTTCGGGAATGAATTTCGACTACACTTTCGAAAAAGATGCAAATATGTATGGGAAGGAACTGATTAGTTTTTGAGCGATATTGAACAAAATGGTGATGGGTTCCCCAAATACCTGTTTTTTAAAGCTTAATAACATATGTACCTGATAATCGAATTGGATGAAACATGGTCCATAAACATTTGGTACGGTTAACAACAGTTCTGCATCCCAACTGCCGGGCTTTCATTTCCGGTAAAAAATTTTGGTTTGTAATTTTTGAAGTGTTTTTTTAGATTATGATGAAAATTATAGAAAAAGTTTCAATTAGTGAAAAATAATTATCATCTTTTGGGACACATTGATCAAAGTGGCACTTGGTTTTTAAAGTTTGTTGGGAGCATACAGACTTCATTCATTAATCAATTTTAGTGACACTTTGAAAAATATGGAGGCTTACCGGAAATGAAAACCCGGAAGTTGGGATGCAGAACTGTTGTTAACCGTACCAAATTTTTATGGACCATGTTTCATCCAATTCGATTATCAGGTACATATGTTATTAAGCTTTAAAAAAACAGGTATTTGGGGAACCCATCCCCACTTTGTTCAATATCGCTCAAAAACTAATCAGTTTCTTCCATACATATTTGCATCTTTTTCGAAAGTGTAGTCGAAATTCATTCCCGAACGAATGTTTTATGCTCCCAACAAACATAAAAACATTGTGGAAAAAACCACCTGTTGTATGGTGGACCCCCAACCCTTTATCCAATGTACTCCAAAAGCTAATAACATCTTTCTCATGTTACTTGAAAGCTTTTACCAACGTTTCATGAAAATCGATCGGTAACTGTAGGCAACAGTAGGGATAAACACCTGGAAAAAAAACTTTTTAACCAAAAGTGACAAACCGGAAATTGGTATGCAGAAATATTGGAAACTGTACTAAAACCTTATATACTAAGTTTCAATAAGATCAAAGTCCGGGATTAGAAGTTATTCAAGATTTAAACTTAGAGGTGTTCGGAAGACCCCCGCCATTTTGTCCAAATCTAAAATGAATTCTGATCTTCCATTTTCAAGTGAACCTGGATCATTTGCCAAAGTTTCATCAAGATCCTATGCAGAAAGGTCTTGACTATATTGCATTTTTATACTGATTTTTACGAGGAGCTGACCTGTTATCCCCCATCCGCCAATCAGCTGATCACTTTTTTTTCAATTGTTATGGTGTAAACATGCATCATACAAATTTTGAAGCGGCATCAGATTACTTTTGGAATTCGTTTTTTTTACCAGTTTAAAACTCTCCCACAACAAGTCTGACGGCTTACTCTTATTTTCTACATCACAAATAATTAATCTATCTATAAAATTTAAATTCAATCAGCATCAAAACACTAAAAAAATGCAACGCTGCCTCCCGGTCTATACGATGGTTATAGGCTTCGAAGAACGGCTATAGATATTTGTTTTCTTATTCATTGCTATCTAGTCGTTAAACATTTAATGTTTACTTGACCATTAAATGAGGTAGCATAACTGTTTCTTAACTGACTAAATACAGTAGCAACTGCTAATATCTTAGTTTAAAACTCTCCCACAACAAGTCTGACGGCTTACTCTTATTTTCTACATCACAAATAATTAATCTATCTATAAAATTTAAATTCAATCGGCATCAAAACACTAACAAAAATGCAACGCTGCCTCCCGGTCTATACGATGGTTATAGGCTTCGAAGAACGGCTATAGATATTTGTTTTCTTATTCATTGCTATCTAGTCGTTCAACATTTAATGTTTACTTGACCATTAAATGAGGTAGCATAACTGTTTCTTAACTGACTAAATACAGTAACAACTGCTAATATCATAGTGCGATATGTCGCAGTTGAACCTGTTTCAAAGATTTTGCAAGCAAAACCAATTTATCATCACTTATGGGAGTTTCATTAATTTCGACCAACTATTTTTTACATTCTCATTCATTTGATATACTCCTTTAAAATTAATTTAAGTTAGTCTTAGCAAAAAATAATTCTTCGAAAATTAAAATATTTCAGAAAGAGTCTTAACCGTTAGTTTTTTCTCAAATCTTCAGCCAGCCGCGAACTTACATGATGTAACCCAATGACAGCTTTGATAAATAATGCTGTTCTTAAACAAATTTTTTGGTTTGAATAAAGTCCTCTCCGTGAAAAATATGTGTTAGTTTTAATTACATTAAAAAAATACTTTTTAAGTTTAAGCTTTAGTCAAAAAGCATCTTGTATGAAGTGTAAATTAATTTTTACATATATGTATCTAAAAACTTGATTAAAAAAACTAATCTAATTTTGATTGCGCGAATTATTACTTTATTTTCGAATACAGAAAACTGCTTATGAATGTTGGATTCGTTTTGTTTTCTTTTAACTATATCTTGATCTTAGTAAGAGTAAACAGTTTTTTAAATTACTTTATTTGATTAATTAACTACATTCACTTACCCATATATCTAGAGCAAATAGCTTAGTTTCCTAATGAAACAAATGATCTTTTGGTTTTCAAAACAAGTGTTTTTACTACCAGTTTTTTATGTTGATGATTGTTTCTGATATGATACTCACCCATAGTTTTAGTTTTTAATAACTCATTCAAAATGATATGTATTTTTATGGGAAATACGTTTTTCTTACAAAGATTACCATTTTAAGAATTTCTAGTATCCAAAATGAGTGGCCAAGAGGTAAAGCAGCTTGATATAAAGTCGGAAGACCCAGGTTTCATTTCATTCATATAGCAAAGTAGTTTTCTTTTTTTTTTAAATTATAACCATCAACACCTAGGCTTTCCAATTACCTCAAGTCAGTAAATATTGCTAATTAATTGGAGAAGCACTTTATATAGGATTATCCCCCACATAAATAGAATTGATTAAATTAAGTCTTCAAGATAATTTTAACCAGAACATTAATTGAATAGTTAAAATATATATTGTGGTGGGACACTATCTGTTTAGCAGTATTGAAAAGAGCTAATTAAAAAACAATATGATAACCGTGCATCAAGAGATAAAAATATAAAGAGATCACGAGATGATAAGATAAAAAAATTAAGAGATTAATAAATCATAAAATCAAAAGATAAAGATCTTAAGAGCTCAAGCAATCAAGCTCACTATTGATTTTTGATTTCCAAATTAAAAATTTTAATTTGTTAAAATTTTCGATAGTTTAATTCTTTTTTATTTAAATAAGTTTGCATCTTTTTGGAGAATATGCAGATATAAATCATAAAATATAAACAAGATAAAGATATACAAGATATTCAGATATAAACAATAAAACTGAAAAAAAATCGGTCGTATATGAAAGCTTTCTGTTATTTTTCCATAAAATTTCAAAACAAATTAAAACCTGACAATGACATAATAATTTCGAAAATTATGTTTATTAGTGTCTGGCAACAAATGCATATTATATTTTTATTAAAACTGTTCAATTAATAAATCAGTTGTGGTAGCTTAAACTTTCACCACATGAAACTGTAAATAATATTATTTGGCCAGATCTTAATGTTTTAGGCCAGCTTTGCCTTTCAAAACATTCTAAAAATCCAATTTAAAAAATAAAATTTAAAACACAAAACATTTTCTACAATATAACATATAATCCAAAAATAAATCTCACAATTAATAAGACCATAATTAACTACTAAGATATATGAAAACTTTTACCAACTCATCTTCATTGTATCTTTCCTTTTATATCTTTCTTTTTTTTCATTCTCTTAAGATTATGCATAGTCATCATGATGACAATCATCAAGTTGATATAATGAAGATCATGATCAATCACAATTAAATAATGATTTTATTTTTAACAGTGACTTTGAAATTTAAAATTCAAGTTCGCTTGATTATAGAAAATATTCGTAGATTGTAGAAGGAATCATTTTTAAGTTTTTTTTTAATATATTTTTTCCTATGTTTTTGAGACTGAAAGTATTTTTGAAGCAAGAAGTAAATTGAGTTTTAAATGGTTTTCGTATTAAGTTTTTCGATCGATGTACTATAAATCGGCTATCATTTAAGCGAATGGAAGTTTAAGCCGATCCGATTGGACTTAACCTTAAGATGGTAACAGTGCATTTGAATCACATTTACAATCGATTACTCATAAACTTTTTGGAATTACTTTTAACTTACTGAACAAAAATGGGTTAAAATTTGCTTTGTTTATTTCTGTTTTAAACACATGTAGGTTATATATTTTCGTCGCAGTGCATCGTATTAAAACTTAACTTCCATTAAAATTTTAATAGATTCGCTTCAGTGCTGAACATGTACTTGCCTTTGTTTAGTTAAGCAGTTTTGCTTAGAACGGTGTTCTTTTATTTTTAATTTACTAAAAAATATTTGCCCAATTTAAACCAGTTTTTTGTAAGCTCCTGAAGATGATCTGTCAATCGCAATCGGATCAAGCATATAAATTAAATATATTGTTATTTTATTAATAATAAAAACTCTGCAAAATAACAACAAGGAATTTGATTTGCCAGTATTGTATTACAAGTAATACTTTTGATTTATCAACAAACCGTATTATATAGAAATGTTAAAATAAACATTTTAATTTAAAATAATTAATTGGTATTAATTTCTAATAGGCTCTATTCCCAATATATTTATAATAAATATATAAATCTTGTTCACTTCATTCCAGTTTTGCAAACTTAGGTTATTGATATATTACATTAATTCTGGAGATTCAAGTTTCAAGCACTTACGTAATGGAAACAGTTGCAGAATATCAAAGACCTATAAATTCTATTTTTTTTATAAATTTAAAACTTTTTAGAAGCTGCTTTTATTTTGTTGTCTTGCCCGTTGTTAATAATCTATCGGTTTTAGTTGTGTATGGAAAAATATAAAGTGGATTCAAAACCATCAGCAAAATTGTAGCAACCATCGTGTATGCTCAAATTTTATCGAGCATTTTGTAGTTAGTCAGCTCTATGCTTTCCAACAAATTTAACCTAGAAGTACGTAGTCCCACTCAGCTTCAATAGTCTTATTTCTTAAGTTGAATCTAACAGTAAGCTTAACGACAAAACTAAAAAGTAGCCAAAGAGCAAGTTTAATCAAATAATTACTAAACTGTTCTCAACCATCGGCGGGTGGGGGAGGTAGAGCTTAAGTCAGGATTAATTTTTGATACACATTTTAATAATAAGTTTTCTCCTTAAGACAAGGCAAGTGAATTTAGAGAAAGATTTTTTTTATTTCAGTGGTTTTTAGAAGTTTTTGTGTATTTTTTATCTTTTAAAGTTTCTCTATAATTTTTTTATCGTTTTTATTTTTCTGTTACTTTTTTAATTCAATTCATATTTTTTATTTCCAAACCATATATATATGTATGTATTAAGTTTCAATTTTGAAACTTTTAGAAGATTTTATTTTTTATTATTGTTATTTTTATTAAAAAATTTTTTATAAATATTTTTGTTTCTATTTTCCTGTTAAAATTTATAATTCAATTCAATTTTTCTTATTTTAAATATGTATTAAATAAAGATAATAATAAAAAAATTAATAAATGAAATTTTAATATTTCAATTATTTTCTTCAAAAAATAATTGCTTACAAGTTTTTGCCCTGTTTTGGTAAAACAACCATATTTATGGGGTTTTGGAACCGATTTAAGATTTTTTTCGATTTCGACGCCTATTTAGAAACCTTATATGTGTAGTAATTGTATATGTAGTCTGGCGTGTACATGTAATTTCATGCTGTATGCAGATTCAAGCACATAAAATAATTGGTACTTGTCATGGAATTATGTTTGGTAAACGAAGTGACTTTTATAAACAAAATTCCTAAGGCACAAAATTGTCACCACACGGACTTTTTAGAAACACAATAAACAAAATTATACAAAACATTGCACCGATAATAATCAATATTTTCGTTCTTTATTGTTTCAAACGAGCATTCTAAATTAGCCTGAGCTGGATTCTAACAAAACGATTATGGCTAAAGAAGATAATCTCATTACTTGTGGAAAGAAATTAATTGGCACCAGTCACCAGATGTTTCAATTTTTTGGAAAGTTTGTCAGTTCACATTTAAAATTTATAATATGGAACATATACAATTGATCACAAGAATTATGAAAAAATGTTTTGCAACAATCAATAAAAAATGCAATGAAAAGCATAAGTGCGAAGGCTGCTAAGGCTGATACATTTTCAATAAAATTAGCAACGTGATTTCTTGACACTGGAATTCCTTTATGGAAACTACAATATTCGAGACTCAAAAGTCAAAAGTATTGTTTTTTAAAGATTGCAAAGAAGTGTTGATAAGTGTACATACGTTTTATTTATTTATTTATTTCAATTTAAATACTAGCAAACGGAAATATATCCAATAACATGCTAGTATAGAAGTAATACAAATTAAAGACAATATTGAAAAATTATATAAAAAATTACAGTAAAAAAGTTTAAATTTAAAAGTAATACAAATTAAAGACAGTATTTAAAAAATAATATAAAAAATTACAATAAAAAGTTTAAATTTAGTTTATAAAAAGATAATGTTAATGTAATAAACCAAGAATGTTTAACACAAGATAAAATAAATAATATTAGAATTTAAAATATATATATGACAATAAAATTAATTTAATTTAATTTAACAATTTGTAAAATGCTTCTTTTAAACTGGACTAAGTTAGAGCAAAACAAATTGACTTGATTAAATTTAATGTTGTGGCTGTACTGTAATCTAATCAACGGTGAATGAACTCTTAGATTAGTTAGAAAAGTATTATAATACAGAGTGTACGAATGCCTAGTATTATAACAAGGTGTGGTATTCAAATGAATTAGACTAGCCAAATCCGATTCAATACTATGGTTAAGAATTTTATAAAGGGTTGTTTGATCAGCAATAGTACGTCTCTGTTCCAATGATAATATATTATATCGTTTTAATCTATCTTTGTATGGTTGATATGGGAAGCTTAATTTAAAGTTCAGAAATCTAGTGAACTTCCTTTGAACCCTCTCAATATGATCAATATGAGTTTGATATTTTGGATTCCAGACCGGCGAGATATATTCTAATGAAGAACGAACTATTGAATTAAAGATTGTAATAAGTGTTTTAGACGAACGAAAATTTGAACACACTCGCATAACAAAACCAAGCATTTTGAAAGCTTTGTTAACAATGTCTTGAATATGTATATTAAATTTTAATTTGTTATCCATAATAATGCCTAAATCACGAATACTTTGTTTTTCACATAGAGTTAAATTGTTAATATTATAAATGAATTATAATTGAAAAGATCTAGGCTTAAGCTTAAAGGTAAAACATTTATTAATGTTTAGATATAGATCGTTGCTTTTGCACCACTCATACATTTTATTAAGATTATTTTGAAGCACTATACAGTCAGCTATGGATTTGATTGATTTAAATACTTTCAAATCATCAGCAAAAAGTGGTGCTTTGCAATCCAAGCGTAAGCAAATATCATTAATAAACAAAATAAACAATAAAGGCCCCAAGATTGAACGTTGTGGTACACCCGAATGAGGACAGAAAGAAAATAATTCATAGTCATTAATGCATACAAATTGAGATCTTTGTTTTAGATAAGAGTCAACCCACCTCTCTCTCTCTGGCGTTTACATCCCATGAAGGGATTTTGCCGTCTGTGCCACCAGCTTCCAATCATCTCGTTCCATGACCAGTTGACCCCAGTTTCGACATCCTATATCACGAAGGTCTTGGATGATGTCATCACGCCAGCGTTGTCTAGGTCTTCCTCTTCGACGAACACCAGCTGGTTGTTGTTGAGACGCTTTTTTTATCATTCTTTCCAATGGAGCCCTTTCTACATGACCAAACCATTTAATCCGGTTGGATTTAATGAATCCGATTACATCGCAGCCTTCAAGAAGCTGTCTGATTTCATGATTCATTCGGATTCTATACTGATTTTCAGCAACTGTACATGGACCATAAATTGTTCGTATGACTTTCCTCTCGAATTTTGATAGAATTCTACAATCGGAGGAAGTCAGTGTCCAGCTTTCACTTCCAAATGTAAGCACAGGTCGTATCAATGCTTTGTAAAGTGTGAGTTTACACGACCGCGAAAGATGTTTTGATCGCAGAAGTTTTGAGTATGCGTAGAAAACTCTGTATGCGGCAGAGACACGGGCTTTGATATCTGCCTGCATGTCATTTGACGATGTTATTACAGACCCGAGGTATTTGAAGTTTTCCACGCGTTCCACTTCATAGTCGCCAGTATCCAGATTTCCGGGAGGTATGTTCTTAGATGTTGTTAACACTTTAGTTTTGCTGGTGTTGATGCATAATCCAAGCCGTTTAGCATTTCTTTCAAGCTGAGAGAGACTATCCTTAATATCGCTTGTTCTACGTCCAAGAAGCACAATATCATCTGCGTAGCCAAGAACTTGACTAGATTTGTTATATATGCAGTTTTGTGTCTCAATTCGGCTTTTTCTTATCGCGTACTCCAGCGCCAAATTAAATAGTACGGGCGCGAGTGCATCACCTTGTCGAACACCTGATGTTATATCGAAAGGATCAGAAACTGACCCTTCGATTACTATTCTACAATTTGATCCCGATGTTGTGAGTTTACACAGAGAAACAAGTTTCTCTGGGATACCAAGGCATATGAGTGCGGACCAGAGGTTGTCGCGGATGATACTATCATATGCTTGCCTGAAATCAACGTAGAGCTGGTGAACGCTGATTTTGTACTCCCAACATTTTTCCAGAATCATCCTTAATGTAAAACATTGATCTGTGGTTGAGCGGTTGGGACGAAAACCACACTGATAGTCACCGATGATAGATTCGGCGAACGGGATGAGTCAAGCAAGTACAACATTAGCCAGTATTTTATATGCAGTGTTCAACAGTGCGATGCCACGATAATTTTCACACTTTAAACGGTCACCTTTCTTATGTAGCGGAACAATGAGAGCTGTTTTCCATTCATCAGGTAGTTCTTCTTGGTCCCAGATTGCAAGAATCAGATCGTATATACGTGAGACCAGAGCTGCTCCTCCATTTTTCAGAAGTTCTGCGGGAATTCCATCGAAACCTGGTGATTTGCCATTTTTCAGTTTTTTAATGGCAGCTTCCACTTCTTCTATTGCTGGGTAAGGGACAAAAATCTCTTCAGTTGATGGAGCAATTGCTCGAATAGGATGAACTTCGTTCGTCCTATTCAGTAGGTCTTGAAAGTGGGATCGCCACACTGCCAGCACATCACGTTCACTTGTTGTGAGTTCATTATTTACATTTTTGATGGCTGTAGATCTTGGGTGGAAATCTTTGGTCAGATTTCGTGCATTGGCAAAGCACTCTTTTGAATTTCCGTTGGCCGCATGTTGGTTGATGTTTTCGATGCAGCTCTTCATGTGTTCGCGTTTCTTTTTACGTAGAAGTTTTGCTGAGGCTTTCCTGGCGCATAGATAATCAGCTTGGGAGCTTCGGGTGTTCCTTGTTAACCATTTTTCTCGCAGTTTTTGTTTATTTTCAACGGATTGGCGGCACTCGTCGTCAAACCATTCGTTGTGTGATTTCGGTGGTCGTTTTCCGATTGTAGTTTGTGCTGCGGCTATAATGGTTGATTGAAGCGTTTGCCATTCTTCTTGTATGTTTAATGGCATCTCAGAAGAGATGTCATGCTCTTCTATGTTTTGTGTTATTATTTCCTGATATCTATTCAGCGTTTCCGGATGTTTAAATGCTTCGACATTCCAGCGCACGGTCTTTTTTGCTTGTCTGTTAAATGTGGATGACAACTTGCACTTGTACTTAAAGATGACAAGCATATGATCGGTGTCCATATCAGCACCTCTGTATGATCGAACGTCAGTTATACTTGTAGAGTGTCTCTTAGAGATCATGACGTGATCGATTTGATTTTCCGTTCTTTCGTCATTTGATTTCCACGTTGCCTTGTGGATTCTCTTGTGAGGGAAGAAAGTGCTGGAAATTACTAGATCATACATCATAGCCAGCTCGGCTGCGCGAAAACCGTTATTGTTGCTGGTATGATGCAAGCTGTTAGGGCCGATATGTGTTTTAAGTTCTGCAATCCTACCGATTTGAGCATTAAAGTCACCTACCACGATTTTTATATCGTGCCGCGGGATGTTATTGATGGCTTCCTCGAGTTCTAGGAAGAACAGGTCTTTAATATCATCTGCTTTATCTTCAGTAGGTGCATGAACATTGACGATCGTTACATTGAATTTTTGCGTGCGGATTCTCAGTGTGCATAACCGCATATTAATTGGGCAGAAGTCGATAACATGCTGATTCACGCGACGGTGTATAAGAAAGCCAACTCCAAATTCTCCTCCGTTTTGATGACCGCAATAATACAGAGTGTATCCTTTCGCTGTTTCATGGATTCCACTGCCTGGCCATCTTAGTTCTTGTAATGCCACTATATCCAGTGTGTAGCTCTCGACTTGTTGAGTGAGTTTTAGGAGATCTCCTGGTCTTCTGAGGCTAAGCACGCTCCAGGTTCCCATTTTTAAATCGTAGTCCGGGTACAGTTTCCGAGGTCGTTCCAATAATGAATCCGAGATATTTCGAGGCCTGTGTACAGAATTCATGACAATAATTTTTTTTACGGAAATGGGGTGTTAGCCCTTCGCCCAACCCAAATTTTCGTGAATGGGTTCGTTCTGCATCTTAAGGTCACCAGAAACAACCTTTTTACACGTTTATATAGCGAGCCGCTTGATCCAAGACAGACGCCCACTGAAAGCCGCCCCTAACATGGAAAACAGACGCTTTCTACACATTTATATAGCGAGCCGCTTGATCCAAGACAGACGCCCGCTCCAAGCCGCCCCTAACATGGAGAACAGACGCTTGAGTTGCATTGGTTTTATGGCGCCAATGACTCGCCATGGTGCAGAATCATTGAGTATAAGCAGTATTTACTCTGCCCCTCTCAACTACACCAACCTAATTCTGTTAGCGTTACCCAGGTAGCACGGCGTGGACGTAGAATTTCGGATTTTCGCTACCCAGTCAACCCACCTGATAAACTTTAAATTCAGACCAAAATTACGTAATTTTTGAAGGAGAATATTATGGTTAACTTTATCAAAGGCCTTTGAAAAATCCATATATATGACATCAACACCAGCGACGGAGCCAAGCGATTCATAAATATATTCCGTATAGTTAAGCATATTAGTAAGAGTTGACCTACTCTTAAAAAACCCGTGTTGGTTTTTAATAATACATATTAATATTAGTAAAGTCAAACAGTTTATTGTGAACAATTCTTTCGAAAATTTTGCTGAAACAATTCAATGTTGCAATTGGTCTATAATTTTCTACATCAGTACTGTCACCAGTTTTCAAAATTGGAATGATTTTAGCTATTTTCCATCTAATAGGAAAAAACATCATTTTCAAAAGACTTATTAAATAGAATGGCTAATGGCTGACAGATCAATTCAGAAGTGTTTTTTAAGAAAATAGGAGGAATTAGATCAGCTCCAAAACCTTTATTTAGATCAAGTTTATTTAAAACAGTTAAAGTTGCATAGTTTATTTACATAGTTTATTTAATATTGTTTTACAATACAGTTAAAAAGATTTTCAAATCACGTTGCGAAAATCAAAGATTACGTCGGTGAACATCTAATTAATTTAATGGTCGATGAAACCACGAATATCTGCTAACGTTCCATAATGAATATTTTAGTTGAAAAATTAAATAGAATTCCATCAAAACCAGTATTGCCCAATATGATTTTCTAGGAAATAAGTAACAACACTTAAGTTCAACAAGCCGTAAACAAAACGCGTGTAACACTGACCGGGCCCGATATATATGACAAGTTATGGGTTTTTATCGGCGCCGTATATATATATATATATATATATATATATATATATATATATATATATATATATATATATATATATATATATATATATATATATATATATATATATATATATATATATATATATATATATATATATATATATATATATATATATATATATATATATATATATATATATATATTGAAAGTCAACAGAGTATTGAAGAAAATGTTTCTTAATGACATTTCTTAACTTAATAACGTTTCTTAATAACATATCAAGACGTTAGTAGATCAATGAAATAATCATCGCCAAACATTCCGTGGTATTTTTGATTGTTCATCTGTGATTTTCCGTTTTCACCAGATGTAGAACATTAGTCTACCATCAAAGAAAACTCGATTTAGACAGCAAAAATTTAATACCAGTTACCAAATTGAAGAAGACAAAAACTATACATCGCTCTATGAAGTTCGTCAATATTAATTTTATTCCAACCTTTCAACTTTGGAAAAAGACAGCATGAAAGTACCGGAACAATTGACTAAACTTTTACCAGTATTTATTTAAAAACATCAATTTCATTTAGTTTTTAACCTGAACGATGGTTTTATTTTTACCGATACTAAAAAACAATTTTTGTATTCGTTTCCGAAATACAATATTGATTTTACCAACGAAGAAATTAACATATATTTTGTTGTTTCATTTATTCACGGGGGATGGTAATACTTTTGCCGAAATGCTTCTTCTCGATTTATATTTATTGGATATTACAAGGATGATTTTGATTGATTGATTTTTTTAAATTAGTATTAGTTCTGGTAAAATACAGAACTAATCTAAATAAATCAAGGGCTATTTAAATTTTTTTTAAATTTAAAGTTTCTAAATTTAGCTGGTTCTTCTTGATTACTTGTTTGTCATCGACAGAACAAATTTCAACAAACAACCGATTTAATCAAAAACTAAAACAAAACGATTTACTGTGTTAACAACCATAACATAACAATTATTTACGTCTAACGAGTGTCTAGTAATTTCGGTCCAATGACTTTTATAATATTTTAATTAAATACAAATTGTGGAATATGATTTGTAAATCATAAACGTTAAGTAATTTGATAACAAACTGATCAGTAACACTTCTGTTTAGTTATGTAACACTCAATTGTTTCAATTTGGTGTATCGAACAATAATCAGTTATATAAGCAAACAAAAAAGTTTATAAAAGTTTGATTCGTTCGGTGTGATTTTAAATACTTTTTTTTTAACGAAATTGATGTTTTTTGACGGTGATGCTAAAATAGGCCAGTAATAATAGGAGAAAAAATTAGAAAAAAAAATAATTCGTTACAGCAAACTGACAGCGGGATATTGTAGAACACGATATTGTAAAAGAGGGAAACATAAATCGAACCAGTAGCTGCTATCCGGGGGAGAATGGGGAGGGTTTTTACGGGTTGAAAGGGGTTTTTCGTGATTTCTGGCTAAACCGTGCATTCTATCAAAAAGAGTTACATGTAAAAGTTGTAGGGAATAAAAAGATCTACACTTTTTGTACGGACCGTTTTTACCCTCACCTCAACATTTTTCGAAAAAAATGCGAAAACCCGATTTTTTTCTTTTTTCTTGTTTTCTTTGACAAAAAAAATTTTATGAAGTTCAAACGTTGGAAAAAGATACCTCCATTTATTGCAAAAAGGCAGCAATTTTTTCGGAGGGAAATATTTAGACGTTGTTGTTAAAATTAATTTTTTTGAAAAAAAAAAACTAAATTTTTAACTGCGATTCCTCTTAAAACTACGCCTCCTAAAGAGTTCAGTTTTGACTCATTTACTCGTTCTTACGTCTATTTTTGATAAGTGGTAAAAAAATGGTACACTGTTATGGAAAAAAAGGCGGGAAAATTGAAAAAACCGAGAAAATCGCTTTTTTTTCGTGGTAATTTGCATATTTATCGTTGAATAATCGTTATTAATTAATAAAATCATTTAAATTTTTTATGATAAACGTAAACGACGATCCTTCGGAAATAAATTAATGAATAATTATATGCTTTCGTTACTTTTAGTTTATTTAGGTAACGAAAAAGTAAATTTTATTCTTCAAACATCTCAAAATCGATCTCGAAAAGTACCTTTTAGTTTTCTTTCATGTTTTTTATATTTTACAGATTTGTTAATTACTTAAAACATACTAAACCTATAAGGATAATTGTTATTTTTTGTTTTTGAGAAAAACACATTTGAATATAGGTTGATTTTTTTTATACTTTGTGCCATACACTAAACCCAAGTTTACTGATTCTATTAAACTTATTTTGGGTTTAGAAGGTACTAAATGAGGTTTAAAGAAGGTACTAAATAAGCTCTTTTTGGGTTTTCTGAAGGTTTAATATTTTACCCAAAACATACTCAAATTACAGACAGACGTTTTGTTCGACGATAAAAACCAATTCGAATATTTGTTAGCAAAAATATGCCAGTTGCAGATTTTGCTGAAATTTATCAAATAGATAGTGAATTTTCCTTTCAATTACAATAAAAAATTCATATTAAATTAAAATATATCATATATTAATTATCATATATTATAAACTAAAATAAGCATTTTAAATATTTTAGAAAAATGAAAATTCTGCCAATCCCATGTACCTTCGAAATCAAATTGCTCAAGAACGGCTTTACCAATTTTATCAAACTTTTTTTTTTGTTGTAGGTGATTAGTTAATCGTTTGAAAAAAAAAATAATTAATTGTTTTTGTAATTAATTTTTAAATTAAAATATTAAAAAACTTTTTTAAAGTTGGCGCTTGGGTTGAAGATCAATTGAAATTTAATTTATTTTTTTTTGTAAAAGCAGTTCTATCTGTACTCTAAAATATTACAAATTAACAAAGAGGCTAATATTCGTGTTCTTGAGATATTTAATTTTTAAGATTTTTAGTACGACTGAAATTCTAATTGTTGATTATTTCTTCGAACAATTTTTATCAAGTTCGAAAACGAAAGCATCTAATTATTCATAAATGTATTTCCGAATGATCGTTGTTTACGTAATAATAAAAAAAATAATATGATTTTATTAATTAGTAACAATTATTCAACGATAAATATGCAAAATACCACGAAAAAAGCAATTTTTTCGGTTTTTTCAATTTTCCCGCCTTTTTGTCCATAGATTTATACTTTTTTTACCATTTATCAAAAATAGACGTAAGAACGAGTAAATGAGTCAAAACTGAACTCTTTAGAAGGCGTAGTTTTAAGAGGAATCGCAGTTAAAAATTTGGTTTTTTTTTCAAAAAAATTAATTTTAACAACAGCGTCTAAATATTTTCCTCCTAAAAAAATTGTTGCCTTTTTGTAACAAATGGAGGTATCTTTTTCCAACATTTGAACTTCATAAAATTTTTTTTGTCAAAGAAAACAAGAAAAAAGAAAAAAATCGGGTTTTCGCATTTTTTCGAAAAATGTTGAGGTGAGGGTAAAAATGGTCCGTATAAAAAGAGTAGATCTTTTTATTCCCTACAACTTTTACATATAACTCTTTTTGATAGAATGCACGGTTTAGCCAGAAATCACGAAAAACCCTTTTCAACCCCTAAAAACCCTCCCCATTCTCCCCCGGATAGCAGCTGCTGGTTCGATTTATGTTTCCCTCTTTTACAATATCGTGTTCTACAATATCCCGCTGTCAGTTTGCTGTAACGAATTTTTTTGTTGTTAAAATACTATTTTTCCTGGCCTAAAAGTGGAAAATGGAATTTTAACAAATATTCTTCGTCTGTCTGAAGTTTCGATTTTTGAAAAGTAGAGTTGTGTCATTTGTTAATGTTTTACTTAAAAATGCTATGAAGTATGTTGACATGCAGTTGCCGTCAGGCTGGTAAAGAGTCAAACATAAAAACATTGTGTTTCTTAGAAATTTTAAAATGAAGAAAATATTTCCTTCCCGTAGTGGCACCATTAAATCATTATACAAGAATCGAACATTTAAAACAACGTAAAAATCATAACCATTTGTGCTCCCAAAATAAAAAATTAAATAAAAATGAAAAGTTCACAAACGTTTGTGTGTAAACTAAATCAGTATACCTGATATCAATCAATAAAAAACATAAAGGCGAATTTAGGCAGTGAGAAATTGATATAAGACTTTCTGTTTCGTTCTACAAATAAGAGTGCAACAGAATTTTGAGTTAAAAAACATCGTAACACGATCGTTATCACATACTAATTAAGTAACAGGCTCTGTTTATTTTTCTACGCTAACCTCTTCTAACCTGCCCTTCTCTTTTTGCCAAGTTTGCAAGAGTTCCCATAATAAACGAAATTCAGTTTGGCATTTGATAAAAAATCAAAAGTGACGTATATTATAATATGGTATATAAAGCAAATACTTAACTTTTTACAAGTACAACTGCCGGTTGGCTTACAGCGCTTTCAAAAACACCGGACATATAGCTGATTATTATTAAGCATTAAACACCGTTCGCAGTATGACAATTGACACCGTTATCCCTATGATAATACATAGGGAACACTATGTTTCTTTTTGATTTTATATTTGAATTATATTGTAACCTTAGCAAGTTTTTTTTGCAACACATGAAAAGTAACAAAATTATAAATATAAATAGTTCAAAATGTTGAATGTGTTAAAGTGTTAAACGATCCAAACATTTTTCGTTTTCTTTACACATAATCTACCTAATTATGATAGTTGTTAATTGAAAAACAATGTACATATGAACAAATAATTTATAATTCTACCATCTACACTTCTTAACGTAACATAAACTTTTTGATCATTATTCATAAGCTGTAAATCACCACACCATCAGCATGAATTCAATCATACTTCAAACTAGTATTCCAATTTCTTTTTCATGTTTTTCTGCTAATTGTCTAAATCCATCATTTTTAGTTTGATGTTTATAAACAACGAACAGAAAAAGGAAATGAAATTGATTAAAGTAATTTAGTAAAAAATTGAAATTATTTATGACAATGTGGACAAATCAGTTTTTTTGAAAAGTCAAAATGGGGGTCAAAATGTCTATGTTTTCATTCATATTTTGGTGCTAGTAATGCTCCATAGAAAAGTATATTTAGGTAAGCAAACATTTGCCTCTCGTTTGTTTGAATTTGTAAATGGTTCTACAAGCGGCCGGCTTGAGCAAATTATATTTAATTGATTTTATTTGTTTGTTTTTCGATAATATGAATCACTCTCGGCAAACGAGAGCAAGAACGTCTCAACCTAAAAAGCAAGAACGTATATGGAAAGTCGAACCTCGAAAAAGATTCAACCACTATACAGTTACAGAACCGTGTAGCTGAGGAAGCGTCTGATTTACGCATAAGACAAGTTGGGTCATGACCCAGGGTGGTAAATTTTGAAGGTCGTCAAATTTTAGAATACATTACCAAATTTATTTTTACAGGTGAAAACACCATTTTCAATAAAAAATATTGGCGATGCTACAGGCATAAATTCTGTTGTACGAATAGAAAAAATTTACTGTGTAAAAATTTACTCTAAAAATTTACTGTGACAAACCGAAACTGACAATGCAGAACTGTTACAAATCATACTCTTAGCATATTAACCAAGTCTAACCAAAATCAGTTAGCAGAAACTGATGTTATTGAAATTTCAAACAACCAGATTTTCGGGATGCCCCCAATCCCAATATCGTACAACAACTATTCAGTTCTTTGTCATTTAAATCTCCATCTTTTGTTAAAGTTTCATCAAAATTAACAAAGAACGAAGTTTGTATGCTCCTAAAAGTTGATCATTATTTTCTCACATTAATTGAAAACTGTTTCATAAGTTTTATCATGATCGCTTCATTATTGTAGACTGTAGTGTGAATAAAGATACTGAAAAAATGCCATTTTAAACCGTTATAACGGCCGTTTGGATTAAAATATTTTAAAAAAATTAACAAATTTAGAATTGCTGAAACCTTTTTTATCAATTTCTTTTAAATATAAACCCCTGCCATTAGAGGTTCCTGAGTAAACAGTTCCAACAAAAATGTTGCAAAAAAATTTGGTTTGAAACAACCAGCACTCTCACGGTCGCATTTGTGGTGCCAGATCAAAAATCTTTTTTAAAAATGTATGTTTTTACTAATATCTTGGACAAGTTCGCAAATCAGCAAAATTCTATTAATGGTTAAGAAAGTAGAGGCTTTATACTAGAAAAAAAGTTGTTTTTTTATACCGCTGTAACGGCCGTTTGGATACTATATTTTTAAAAACTTCATAAATCTAGAGTCTTTGGAAACATTTTAATCCGTTTCTTTTAAATATCTGCAGTTAGAGGTTTTTGACTTGTCGGCTCCAACAGAAAAGTTTGCAACATTCCATAACAACAACAACAATTTGCAAAAACCTTATAACAATCAATGAAAAAAAATATAAAAAGATTTGTATGGAAGAAATTAATTTTTTTCTTAGAAATAAACTATGTATTATGATATTTCGCAGTAATAGAATAGGTGCGTTCGATTTGACTGAAATAACTGCAAAAAAAAACAACAATTGCATACAATTTTTCAGTTGTTTGAGTGCAAATCGAACACGACTCATGACGTATGATATATAGTATGTATATAGAGTTTGTGGCGTGTTTTTCATAGTGTCATACCACAGATAAATAATATACAGATAACTTATTGCATTGAGTTTTTTGGTTAAAAAATGAGCTGCCATTTTACTAATTGGTTTATTTTCTGTACTAATCTGCTCACCCATAGCTCATTTCTCTTCTAAATATTATGAATTAAAATGTATGTACCGAAATGTACTGTATAAATCAAATCGTTCTTTAACGGCCGTATATTGAAACAAAATTTATAAATATTAAATATTAATATTTGAACATATTTCTGTTGTTTTTTGAAAAACCAGACATCTGCAATAAGCAGCTCTTTAGCTATCTGCAATCAACAATGGGATTGCGCATTTTTTGGAACACACCAAAAAAATTTTCCTACAACAAAAATTAAATGAAAAGATTGTAAATTGTTACAAATAAACACAAAAATAAATTTTATCGTAAATTAAAAACGAACTAACATTACTATAATATTTCCTATAGTTAGTTGATTTTGAGTCAATTAAAAAAACGTTCCAAAATTGCATAGTTGTGGGTTTGCTCATAAATAATTTTATTTTTAAAAGTCCGTATATTTTATTCTGTTTGTAAAAACTTTTTTTTAGTTAAACCAATCTGATACATCTAATAATCCTTGTACACAAAACTGTCTGATCCCGAAATCTATCTATAACTAGCGGATATACCTGCCGCTTGGACTTTTTTTATTTGACGCTGGGCCGGCCTGTTTAGTGTTAATTATAGTATATTATAAAATAACATCTCTGAATATCCCAAGATACCATGCGAACTAAAGTTTGAATAAATATTTTTTTTGTCGCTTTTTAATAAAATGATGGTCCTTGACTTGTTTACCTTTTATTCGCATTTTTACTTTATTTATTACGTTTTTTACAGATGGTTGAAACGAATTTACAAAGGGTTGTAAGGTAGCGCGTAGAACGAAACAATTGACTATTTCTGCTTGCAATAATGTAATTGATAAAATATGGAGGGGCTGAAATCTCACAGCTCTGAGATATCAAGACTTCGGTCTGGGTTAAGGATTTTGATATAGTTTTGGGCAGCGATGTATATCAAACATAACTCTTTGTAAAAGTGCAAGTATTTTTTTATCTCTGTTTAGAAATTTATTACAAAACTAACACGAAACATCAATACGTTGCCGGAAAATTATAACAGATCATAAATTAACATAGTTTAGTGAAAAGATGATACACTCTGCTAACTACTCAAAAACCTCTCCATTTAGCGTTTCGAGAAAATATTACAAAATCACAAATTCATATTTCTTTCAAAATTCCCCAAATATTGTAAAAATGAAATAAAATCAAACTTTTTTCAAATTCCAAAAATATTCCAAAAATTAGAATAAAATATTTAAACTTTTTCTTAATTCCAATAATATTCCAAAAATTCAAACTTTTCCAAAATTCTAATTATATTGCAAAAATTATTACAAAATCAAAAATTCAAACTTTTTTCAAAATTGCAAAAGTTATAATAAAATCAAAAATTTAAAATTTTTCAAAATTCTAAAAATATTCCAAAAATTCTTATAAAATCAAAAATTGAAACTTTTTTCAAAAATTCTATTCAAATTCAAAAATTCTATTTTGTATTCAAAATTCTAAAAATATTGCAAAAATGATAGCAAAATCAAAAATTGAAACTTTTTTCAAAATTCCAACAATTAGAATAAAATCAAATATTTAAACTTTTTCTAAATTCCAAAAATATTCCAAAAATTCTTAAAAATTCAAACTTTTTCAAAATCCTAAAAATATTGCAAAAATTATTACAAAATCAAAAATTTTTTTCAAAATTCGTCTACCTATTTGTGTACCGTACCTATCATTTATAGAATTCAAAATTTTTCAAATCACTTCAGCCGTTTTCTAGATTACGTCGGTTGTGACGGCCGGACGGCTGGCAGACAGACATTCATTTTTTTGTTGCTTTTTTAGAATCAGTAGGTCCTAAAACGTCAAGAAATGCCAAAAAAAGTGGGGGTAAAAATTTCACTTTTAGCTCATGTATGTAATACTTAGGTCTTTCAGACCGAAGTAATGATAAAAACAGACTTAAAATAATAACAAAGAGGCAACAAAACGTGCAAAATAGCTTCATTTTGTCTTTTTTAAAAAAATGCGTCTACCCTGGCAAAAACTCTTGTAGGAATTTTTGTTAGGATCTTACATGAACTATAAAAGATCATATGTGAATCTTGTATGATCTTGTAAACATCTTGTCTCAGTTCTCTAGAGGAAATGATCATGATCATGTAAGTTCCTATATAGTTTTTATATAATTTTTCAACAAGAATTTTCGGCATCTATTGATTTATTTAATTTAATTATAGTTAAGTATAGACAAATAAGCTATGTTTTTAAAATAAATTATTAGCATGCAATTTAAAAACATCTCCATATAATAAGGAGTCAAATGCCCGGTTGCTTGAACATTTAAATCTCTGATAACTTTTTTAATTCTACATAAGAATTTTTTCGTTTTTTGATCGAAGTTGGATCTTTAAATTAAGTATATTGATTCAAATAAGCTTTCTTATATTAGTTATTTAGTTAAATCTTTCTTTATATATATGTCAAAAACGAGGCGTGATGACTGTTTGAGAGATATTTCTTATTTACGATTTTGCTAACTCACATCTAGCAAATGTTCAAGCAATCGAGCATAATGATAGTAGAAAAATTAAACTTAAGTAAATAAATAAGAACCGTTTTTATTGAAAGTGGTATAAGTCCATTTTTGAAAAAAATTGAGCTAGTGGTAGTTTTAGAAAGATAATGATGGCCTCTTTCTATATATATAATCATACCTTCAATGGAGCCCGATTTGGGGTGGAGCGTGGGTAGAGAAATGGCTAAAGATCGATTTCAACATTTTATTTGTTTATATCAATAGAAATTTGTGATTAATTTTTGTTCATTTTTTTTTTTAAACTAGCATCTTTTAACTTTAAAATAAAACAAAACAGAAGTTTCTATCTTTAATAGAACCGAAGCTATGAATTTTTGAAAATAACTCATCAAGAAATTTAGAACCGCTATATTTTCCAAAAAAAAAAGTCCTCGAACACCCATATCTTTTTTTCGATATAAAACGCATAAAAAAAATTTCAGCCAAATCAAAAAAGAATGACCCATTTACATGGGACTTATACTATGTGTTTTGTTCTCATTTTTTAGAATATGTTATTATTTAGAATATGTTATATGTTATTATGTCCATTTGGAGCCAAAAAATCAATTATTTTCATTTTAATTTTAAATAACTATTATTGCATCATAAAATTAAATTGGTTTAAAGTGTGAAAAATATCACAAAATTTTAGTTACATTTGCCTATATTTTTATATTAATGCAAACGCAAATCCTTAAATATCTCTATATAGAAAAAATGGACTTGTACCACTTTAAAAAAAACGGTTCGTAATGATGAATGTTCTACTTTATAGTCATCGTCTGAAAAAACGAAAGCCGTATTGCCGTACTTAAAAATCGCTAATAAATAATTATATTATAAAAGATGTTATAGAAATGAAAATTATTATAGTTGTTATAGTATAGTTATTAAATTTAAAAAAATTTCATTACGAAGTTGTGTGAATTTGGTGCAAAGCATTAGAAATTAAAGTCGGTTTGCGTGAACTGACCTTCAACAGTTTTGTATCACAATAACTTTTAAAGCATAATAAATATTACAACAATTATAATAATTAAAAAGTTATAATAATTAAATCGAAATTTAGTCGCATTTTTGTTTTTGAAATATGTTATTATTGGCACTTTTTGGTGCCTCTTATGTTATTTTTTAAGTTGATTTTCTTTAGTCTATTTTTAATTTCTTACTTAAGTTTGTCAAATATAAGTTGCTTCTAAATTTTTAATAAATTTATTTTAAATAAATTTTTATATTATTATAATATAACCATTTAAAGTATAATATATTTTGTTTGAATATTTAACAATCATTGAGTTAATTTGTTTTTAAAGCGCACCTTTTTCTCAGCCAGAAAAAATTTAAAAGATAAAAATTTTTTGTTTTTAAATCTTCATTGAATTTTAATAGGTTTCTTTTTACTAACAATATTTCGCCAACAGCGGCATTATCAAGTTAAATCTAAAAAACGGAAGGTTAAACAAATTTTTTTATAAAACTAAAAAATAATTTTTGAATTAAAATAAATTTTTTATATATGTATGATATGGTTTAAAATCTAAAAAATATAACGACAACGAAACTTACATTGAAAAAAACACAATAAAATTTTAATAAATAATTAATTGTAAACAAATAATTTAAATAAACATTCACAAAATTAAAAAATTATTATATATCACAGATTTTACTTCTTTTGTCTAATACATTAAAATTTGATAAAAACTAAACAAAAAAGGACTCATTAAAAAAGTATTGTTACACAATGATTAAAAATTTGACTGTGGATTGAATTTTTGGAGAACATGAAAGACGTAAAATATTTATATGGGATTATTGTGAGAATCTCTTCTTCTTTTTTTTTTAAATTTGAAAGTATTTAATAAATGTATATATGGTTTCTTTAAATTGAATGTATCACTTTTAAAATTTACCGTTGCCTCTTTTTGTATGTATATATGAGCAGATTCGATCATCTCTCTTTTGTTTTTAAATTTTTCAAAGTCTATTATGCTAATATCTTGGAAATTCCACGAGTGATCATTTTCAATTGCGTGTTGAGAGAGAGCCGTGATATTTTGCTTCAACCTAATATTGCTTCTGTGGCTATAAAGTCTCTCCTCAAGCCTTTGACTAGTCTGCCCTATGTACACCTTTCCACATTCACAAGGAATTTTGTAAACCACATTCGAATTTTTCAGTTTTTTACATTTGTAATTACTATTTTGTCTTTTACATTTGTGAAAACAAGATTACATGATTTTTGTAAGATTTTCGTCGCAATTCTTGAAAAATTTGATCCTAATAATACTTTTTTGATTTTTTCCGTTAAGTTGGGAATATAGGTGAGGACACCATAAATTATGTTCCCGTCATTATTGTTATCATTATCGTTTTGTTGTTGTTTAAAACGTATTTCATTATTTATGTTTTTATGGGTGAATTGTTTTATTAGCTTGTTAATTAACGTAATTGGATAATTGTTGTTCTTGAGAGTTAAGATAATTTCATTTATGTTATTGTTTTTAAATTTTTGGTGACTGAGTGAAAAAACTCTCCTTATGAAAGATTTTGCAACATTAATTTTCATCTGTTGAGGGTGAAGTGAGAGATAGTTAAGTATACGCCCTGAATTGATTTCTTTCTTGTACCACTTAGTTGTTATGTGTTTATCCATTTTATTTCTATACAAGGTCATATCTAGAAAATTAATTTTACCCTGCATTTCTTTTTCGATTGTGAATTTGATGTTATGATTGAAAGACTCAAAAATATTATGTGTGTGTGCTATTTGGCTTTCAGGTATTGCCATCAAAACATCATCCACATACCGAACAATAAACGTAGGTTTCCTTTCAAGTTTTTCAAGACATACTGTAAACAACCTATCAAGAACCATATCCGATAAACCTGGTGAGACTGATCTACCCATCGCTAGTCCATTTTTTTGTTTGTAAAAATTGTTATTAAATGTAAACACATTGTCTAACTCAATACAAAATTTTATTAAATTTGTAAATTCAGGTAAATCCAACTGTGTATAGCACGTAAGTTCTTCCCATCTATCCTCAACTTCCTTAATTGCCAAGTCTCGTGGTATATTGGTGAATAAAGACGTCACATCAAATGATACTAAAATATCATCATCAGCGTTGCCACTTGGATACATTTGCATCCATTTGGATACATTATTTGAAAAATTTATTAAATGGATACTGGATACAAAAAAATCACAAAACTGCTAGAATGGATACATTTTATTAATATGTCTTTAGCTGTGTTGGATTTCCAAAAACTTTGAAAATGTTTATGAAATTTGTTATATTGTTCGTCTATTCTCTTCTTGTGAAAGAAAATGTATCAGAAATTGGCGAGCAGTGTAACTAATTTTAAACAGTTTTTGAAAATCGATCACATTTTTTTTAATAATTTAAAAGTCGATTTAAAAATCATTTTATACAATTTTATAGACCCTTATCGTATCTTAAATCTAAGGAATGTAAATGAGCTAGGTTTTGAAAATGAAGAAAACCATATACAATTGTCTGAAATAAGTATGGGATATACAGTGCAATCATTTTTAGCATACAATAAACTGGAAAAAGAGGAATTTTTGGAGGTGACAAAAACTGTGCAAAAAATGTATATGGAATTTATTCATCAAATAAAACACATATAAAAATCATCAGATAAAAATTTGAATTAATGTGATTTTTTGTTGTTATGTTATAAATAAATGTGATCAGGATACTGAATTGTACTAAACATATATTGTAATTAGTCTTTTAGCAATATAAAATAATCATGTTTCATTTTTTCTAAAAAGTGGATACATTTGGATACATTTTTTTATAAAATTGGATACATTTTAATTTTTTTGAGTGGCAACGCTGATCATCATCCTTCAGAGTTATGTCTTGTAATTTTTCTTTTAGTTCCATTGCGTTTTTTACAGTGTATGGACTGTAACTATTGATTTCTTTTAGGACACTACTTAAATATTTTGAGATGTTATAACTTGGCGAGTTTATGGTGGAAACAATGGGTCTTAGCGGGATTCCTGGTTTATGCAGTTTTGGCAATCCATATGCTCTAGGTAAGTTGGGATGTTTTGTTTTCAATTGGAGGTATAAGGGCTTTGAAATTCGATTTTCTTCCAACATTTTTTGAAGATTCTTATTAATATTTGATTGTATTTTATGGATTGGATTGGACTTGAGCTTATCATAGGTATTAGTGTCATTCACAAGGTTAAACATTTTAATATTATATTCCTCTTTTTTCATTATAACTGTCTTGTTACTTTTATCACTGTTAAGCACGATTAAATTTGGATTCCTTTTGAAAAAGGCTTTTGTTTGGTTCTGAAGAATTAACAGTTGATTGAAAACTGGATCCGGATTATAGCTATGGAGGTAACCTGCTATCTTGTTAATGATGGTCGTGCGTATTTCTTCTGTTTGATTGTTGTTTGATTGACATAATATGTTTTCAATTTCTGAAATCATTTTTGGTAAAGGAATGTCTAGTGGATCAAAAGCATTAGCAAATTTCGGACCAAAGCTTAACAAACATTGTACATTCTTAGGAATGTCTACTTCTGTAAGATTTTCTAAATATTCTGGTCTGAAAGGTATCAAGTCACAATTGTTTATAATGACGTTGAATTTTTTGTTTAATACTGATTTATGCCTTTTGACTGAACTTGCATTGAAAACAGCTTGTGTTGACCTGAGGAAAACATAGTCATTGTTGTATAGAGTGGCAAGTAGATAGTTATTCAGGATAATGATAGTTTTTAGTAAACAATTGTATTCTAAAATGCACGTCTCTATTTCTAAGTTGAGGATTTCCTTCATTACTTTATGCTTTATTTTTTCTATTCGTTGATTACTTATTTTAAATTTGTTATTTTCTATTTTAATGTTTTTAGTTCTATTCACAATGAATTTCGGGAACGATTTATTTGCTCGACACTTTAAAAGAAAATGTCTTCTAGGAATAAAGCTGTTGATTTTTTCATTTATTCTAACATACTGCATAATTTTCATGTTGGTTTCGTAGTTGTATATATTCTTAAGTTGGAATCTGTTTTCTGCATTTCGAATGAAAAACATAATGGCGTCTTATGGTGCTGACGCTTGTATTAAATTTGTATATAAGGTTTAATATAGAGTGAGAGATTCTCACAATAATCCCGTATAAATATTTTACGTCTTTCATGTTCTCCAAAAATTCAATCCACAGTCAAATTTTTAATCATTGTGTAACAATACTTTTTTTAATGAGTCCTTTTTTGTTTAGTTTTTATCAAATTTTAATGTATTAGACAAAAGAAGTAAAATCTGTGATATATAATAATTTTTTAATTTTGTGAATGTTTATTTAAATTATTTGTTTACAATTAATTATTTATTAAAATTTTATTGTGTTTTTTTCAATGTAAGTTTCGTTGTCGTTATATTTTTTAGATTTTAAACCATATCATACATATATAAAAAATTTATTTTAATTCAAAAATTATTTTTTAGTTTTATAAAAAAATTTGTTTAACCTTCCGTTTTTTAGATTTAACTTGATAATGCCGCTGTTGGCGAAATATTGTTAGTAAAAAGAAACCTATTAAAATTCAATGAAGATTTAAAAACAAAAAATTTTTATCTTTTAAATTTTTTCTGGCTGAGAAAAAGGTGCGCTTTAAAAACAAATTAACTCAACGATTCATGATTGCCAGCCGATATATTAAACCTTATATACAAATTTAATACAAGCGTCAGCACCATAAGACGCCATTATGTTTTTCATTCGAAATGCAGAAAACAGATTCCAACTTAAGAATATATACAACTACGAAACCAACATGAAAATTATGCAGTATGTTAGAATAAATGAAAAAATCAACAGCTTTATTCCTAGAAGACATTTTCTTTTAAAGTGTCGAGCAAATAAATCGTTCCCGAAATTCATTGTGAATAGAACTAAAAACATTAAAATAGAAAATAACAAATTTAAAATAAGTAATCAACGAATAGAAAAAATAAAGCATAAAGTAATGAAGGAAATCCTCAACTTAGAAATAGAGACGTGCATTTTAGAATACAATTGTTTACTAAAAACTATCATTATCCTGAATAACTATCTACTTGCCACTCTATACAACAATGACTATGTTTTCCTCAGGTCAACACAAGCTGTTTTCAATGCAAGTTCAGTCAAAAGGCATAAATCAGTATTAAACAAAAAATTCAACGTCATTATAAACAATTGTGACTTGATACCTTTCAGACCAGAATATTTAGAAAATCTTACAGAAGTAGACATTCCTAAGAATGTACAATGTTTGTTAAGCTTTGGTCCGAAATTTGCTAATGCTTTTGATCCACTAGACATTCCTTTACCAAAAATGATTTCAGAAATTGAAAACATATTATGTCAATCAAACAACAATCAAACAGAAGAAATACGCACGACCATCATTAACAAGATAGCAGGCTACCTCCATAGCTATAATCCGGATCCAGTTTTCAATCAACTGTTAATTCTTCAGAACCAAACAAAAGCCTTTTTCAAAAGGAATCCAAATTTAATCGTGCTTAACAGTGATAAAAGTAACAAGACAGTTATAATGAAAAAAGAGGAATATAATATTAAAATGTTTAACCTTGTGAATGACACTAATACCTATGATAAGCTCAAGTCCAATCCAATCCATAAAATACAATCAAATATTAATAAGAATCTTCAAAAAATGTTGGAAGAAAATCGAATTTCAAAGCCCTTATACCTCCAATTGAAAACAAAACATCCCAACTTACCTAGAGCATATGGATTGCCAAAACTGCATAAACCAGGAATCCCGCTAAGACCCATTGTTTCCACCATAAACTCGCCAAGTTATAACATCTCAAAATATTTAAGTAGTGTCCTAAAAGAAATCAATAGTTACAGTCCATACACTGTAAAAAACGCAATGGAACTAAAAGAAAAATTACAAGACATAACTCTGAAGGATGATGATATTTTAGTATCATTTGATGTGACGTCTTTATTCACCAATATACCACGAGACTTGGCAATTAAGGAAGTTGAGGATAGATGGGAAGAACTTACGTGCTATACACAGTTGGATTTACCTGAATTTACAAATTTAATAAAATTTTGTATTGAGTTAGACAATGTGTTTACATTTGATAACAATTTTTACAAACAAAAAAATGGACTAGCGATGGGTAGATCAGTCTCACCAGGTTTATCGGATATGGTTCTTGATAGGTTGTTTACAGTATGTCTTGAAAAACTTGAAAGGAAACCTACGTTTATTGTTCGGTATGTGGATGATGTTTTGATGGCAATACCTGAAAGCCAAATAGCACACACACATAATATTTTTGAGTCTTTCAATCATAACATCAAATTCACAATCGAAAAAGAAATGCAGGGTAAAATTAATTTTCTAGATATGACCTTGTATAGAAATAAAATGGATAAACACATAACAACTAAGTGGTACAAGAAAGAAATCAATTCAGGGCGTATACTTAACTATCTCTCACTTCACCCTCAACAGATGAAAATTAATGTTGCAAAATCTTTCATAAGGAGAGTTTTTTCACTCAGTCACCAAAAATTTAAAAACAATAACATAAATGAAATTATCTTAACTCTCAAGAACAACAATTATCCAATTACGTTAATTAACAAGCTAATAAAACAATTCACCCATAAAAACATAAATAATGAAATACGTTTTAAACAACAACAAAACGATAATGATAACAATAATGACGGGAACATAATTTATGGTGTCCTCACCTATATTCCCAACTTAACGGAAAAAATCAAAAAAGTATTATTAGGATCAAATTTTTCAAGAATTGCGACGAAAATCTTACAAAAATCATGTAATCTTGTTTTCACAAATGTAAAAGACAAAATAGCAAAACTGAAAAATTCGAATGTGGTTTACAAAATTCCTTGTGAATGTGGAAAGGTGTACATAGGGCAGACTAGTCAAAGGCTTGAGGAGAGACTTTATAGCCACAGAAGCAATATTAGGTTGAAGCAAAATATCACGGCTCTCTCTCAACACGCAATTGAAAATGATCACTCGTGGAATTTCCAAGATATTAGCATAATAGACTTTGAAAAATTTAAAAACAAAAGAGAGATGATCGAATCTGCTCATATATACATACAAAAAGAGGCAACGGTAAATTTTAAAAGTGATACATTCAATTTAAAGAAACCATATATACATTTATTAAATACTTTCAAATTTAAAAAAAAAAAAGAAGAGATTCTCACAATAATCCCGTATAAATATTTTACGTCTTTCATGTTCTCCAAAAATTCAATCCACAGTCAAATTTTTAATCATTGTGTAACAATACTTTTTTTAATGAGTCCTTTTTTGTTTAGTTTTTATCAAATTTTAATGTATTAGACAAAAGAAGTAAAATCTGTGATATATAATAATTTTTTAATTTTGTGAATGTTTATTTAAATTATTTGTTTACAATTAATTATTTATTAAAATTTTATTGTGTTTTTTTCAATGTAAGTTTCGTTGTCGTTATATTTTTTAGATTTTAAACCATATCATACATATATAAAAAATTTATTTTAATTCAAAAATTATTTTTTAGTTTTATAAAAAAATTTGTTTAACCTTCCGTTTTTTAGATTTAACTTGATAATGCCGCTGTTGGCGAAATATTGTTAGTAAAAAGAAACCTATTAAATATCAATGAAGATTTAAAAACAAAAAATTTTTATCTTTTAAATTTTTTCTGGCTGAGAAAAAGGTGCGCTTTAAAAACAAATTAACTCAACGATTCATGATTGCCAGCCGATATATTAAACCTTATATACAAATTTAATACAAGCGTCAGCACCATAAGACGCCATTATGTTTTTCATTCGAAATGCAGAAAACAGATTCCAACTTAAGAATATATACAACTACGAAACCAACATGAAAATTATGCAGTATGTTAGAATAAATGAAAAAATCAACAGCTTTATTCCTAGAAGACATTTTCTTTTAAAGTGTCGAGCAAATAAATCGTTCCCGAAATTCATTGTGAATAGAACTAAAAACATTAAAATAGAAAATAACAAATTTAAAATAAGTAATCAACGAATAGAAAAAATAAAGCATAAAGTAATGAAGGAAATCCTCAACTTAGAAATAGAGACGTGCATTTTAGAATACAATTGTTTACTAAAAACTATCATTATCCTGAATAACTATCTACTTGCCACTCTATACAACAATGACTATGTTTTCCTCAGGTCAACACAAGCTGTTTTCAATGCAAGTTCAGTCAAAAGGCATAAATCAGTATTAAACAAAAAATTCAACGTCATTATAAACAATTGTGACTTGATACCTGTCAGACCAGAATATTTAGAAAATCTTACAGAAGTAGACATTCCTAAGAATGTACAATGTTTGTTAAGCTTTGGTCCGAAATTTGCTAATGCTTTTGATCCACTAGACATTCCTTTACCAAAAATGATTTCAGAAATTGAAAACATATTATGTCAATCAAACAACAATCAAACAGAAGAAATACGCACGACCATCATTAACAAGAAAGCAGGTTACCTCCATAGCTATAATCCGGATCCAGTTTTCAATCAACTGTTAATTCTTCAGAACCAAACAAAAGCCTTTTTCAAAAGGAATCCAAATTTAATCGTGCTTAACAGTGATAAAAGTAACAAGACAGTTATAATGAAAAAAGAGGAATATAATATTAAAATGTTTAACCTTGTGAATGACACTAATACCTATGATAAGCTCAAGTCCAATCCAATCCATAAAATACAATCAAATATTAATAAGAATCTTCAAAAAATGTTGGAAGAAAATCGAATTTCAAAGCCCTTATACCTCCAATTGAAAACAAAACATCCCAACTTACCTAGAGCATATGGATTGCCAAAACTGCATAAACCAGGAATCCCGCTAAGACCCATTGTTTCCACCATAAACTCGCCAAGTTATAACATCTCAAAATATTTAAGTAGTGTCCTAAAAGAAATCAATAGTTACAGTCCATACACTGTAAAAAACGCAATGGAACTAAAAGAAAAATTACAAGACATAACTCTGAAGGATGATGATATTTTAGTATCATTTGATGTGACGTCTTTATTCACCAATATACCACGAGACTTGGCAATTAAGGAAGTTGAGGATAGATGGGAAGAACTTACGTGCTATACACAGTTGGATTTACCTGAATTTACAAATTTAATAAAATTTTGTATTGAGTTAGACAATGTGTTTACATTTGATAACAATTTTTACAAACAAAAAAATGGACTAGCGATGGGTAGATCAGTCTCACCAGGTTTATCGGATATGGTTCTTGATAGGTTGTTTACAGTATGTCTTGAAAAACTTGAAAGGAAACCTACGTTTATTGTTCGGTATGTGGATGATGTTTTGATGGCAATACCTGAATGCCAAATAGCACACACACATAATATTTTTGAGTCTTTCAATCATAACATCAAATTCACAATCGAAAAAGAAATGCAGGGTAAAATTAATTTTCTAGATATGACCTTGTATAGAAATAAAATGGATAAACACATAACAACTAAGTGGTACAAGAAAGAAATCAATTCAGGGCGTATACTTAACTATCTCTCACTTCACCCTCAACAGATGAAAATTAATGTTGCAAAATCTTTCATAAGGAGAGTTTTTTCACTCAGTCACCAAAAATTTAAAAACAATAACATAAATGAAATTATCTTAACTCTCAAGAACAACAATTATCCAATTACGTTAATTAACAAGCTAATAAAACAATTCACCCATAAAAACATAAATAATGAAATACGTTTTAAACAACAACAAAACGATAATGATAACAATAATGACGGGAACATAATTTATGGTGTCCTCTTAACGGAAAAAATCAAAAAAGTATTATTAGGATCAAATTTTTCAAGAATTGCGACGAAAATCTTACAAAAATCATGTAATCTTGTTTTCACAAATGTAAAAGACAAAATAGCAAAACTGAAAAATTCGAATGTGGTTTACAAAATTCCTTGTGAATGTGGAAAGGTGTACATAGGGCAGACTAGTCAAAGGCTTGAGGAGAGACTTTATAGCCACAGAAGCAATATTAGGTTGAAGCAAAATATCACGGCTCTCTCTCAACACGCAATTGAAAATGATCACTCGTGGAATTTCCAAGATATTAGCATAATAGACTTTGAAAAATTTAAAAACAAAAGAGAGATGATCGAATCTGCTCATATATACATACAAAAAGAGGCAACGGTAAATTTTAAAAGTGATACATTCAATTTAAAGAAACCATATATACATTTATTAAATACTTTCAAATTTAAAAAAAAAAGAAGAAGAGATTCTCACAATAATCCCGTATAAATATTTTACGTCTTTCATGTTCTCCAAAAATTCAATCCACAGTCAAATTTTTAATCATTGTGTAACAATACTTTTTTTAATGAGTCCTTTTTTGTTTAGTTTTTATCAAATTTTAATGTATTAGACAAAAGAAGTAAAATCTGTGATATATAATAATTTTTTAATTTTGTGAATGTTTATTTAAATTATTTGTTTACAATTAATTATTTATTAAAATTTTATTGTGTTTTTTTCAATGTAAGTTTCGTTGTCGTTATATTTTTTAGATTTTAAACCATATCATACATATATAAAAAATTTATTTTAATTCAAAAATTATTTTTTAGTTTTATAAAAAAATTTGTTTAACCTTCCGTTTTTTAGATTTAACTTGATAATGCCGCTGTTGGCGAAATATTGTTAGTAAAAAGAAACCTATTAAAATTCAATGAAGATTTAAAAACAAAAAATTTTTATCTTTTAAATTTTTTCTGGCTGAGAAAAAGGTGCGCTTTAAAAACAAATTAACTCAACGATTCATGATTGCCAGCCGATATATTAAACCTTATATACATATTTAACAATCAAACAAAATAATTATTATACAAGTTCCGAATCAAACCAAAAAAGTTTTGCAAACCTTAACCTTCATGGATAAAAAATAAACGTTAACAACGAATATATGCTGTATCATCTGCACAGGTCACATTTGAATTAAAATAATTTCATTTTTGATCATCACATTTTATATCTCATATTTTGAGAAAACACTTACACTCTTTCGAATACATATGTGCTTTCGATTAATCATAAAAAAGTAAAATTATTTTTGTAAGTGAAAAGAAAGTAGAACCATTAATAATTGGACACCGTATTATTTAAAAAATTTTGCTAGTCATCTTGGTTATGATGTTGTTAATAAAGACAATTTGATACAAATCTCCACAACATAAGTGTTCCTGCGTATCATATTTAAATTTTTTTTATTTAAATTCAACACAATCGTCACTATCAAAAATTTTTTTATTTTTCTACAATTTTGATTTATTGGAAGAAAATAGAATAGTGAAACTTATTTCATTAATATGTTTTTATTTTTGTATTATTCACTTACAATGAGATTAATAATACGCGAATTTTTTTAAAATTCAATGCAATAAACAGAAAGGTTAAGTTTATTTAATTTTTAGAGAAATTTTTTAATACCATTTGTACTGTAATATGTGAATGATTTAAAAAAAAATACATGATTAATTAAATTAAGAAATTTTTATTTCTAAAATGTTTTATGGTATAATCAATTATAATTAGGTTATTTTTTAATTTTAAAATATTTTGTTTTTCATACAGAAATAGTTATTCGTGAATCTCAAGATTGATCCAATTTTTCATATAAGATCTCTAGCATGTTTCTGTATATGCCCATGTAATCAAAACATGTTAGTTTTGTTGTAAAAATACAAACTAAAAATCGATTCGAATAATAGAGAAAAAGTGATTGACCCTGTTAATTGATGTTTCGGATATATAAATGGAAATTATTATAATACTCGAATTTCAAAGTGATATTCTTGTTTGAATTTGTATATAAATAATCAATTCGTGGTTAAATTTACAGTAATTCTTAATTTATACAAAAGTTTTTAATGTATATTTTCATAGGTTTTATTTTAAATTATTACTGCATTATTAATGTTGCAGAAGATTTGTCTTTAAAACCAGAGTAGTAAATATAAGCTTGCCTTGTAATGAATCTATTCTGAATGAAAAAAAACAATAATTATAACTGAACGTCGGACTTCGCACCAACTAATCAAAATAATTTAAACATATAAAAAACATCAGCCAAATTATATTCAAATTAATTCCAGTCATCAAACCATTATTACTAATTTATTTAATTATGAATATAAACACCAAAACATTTAATTTTTCTTTACATAAAAATACAAAAAATCAAAAGAAAAAACTTTTAATTTCCATAAAACTGAAATTAATGTTGGTTAAATATTTTTGATTAAATTGTTTTACCATCTTATATTTGTCGTTAATGAAAAGAAAGAAAAGAAAATGTTTCTTATTTCGTGTAATGTTTCGATAAAAAAATAACAAAAAATATAAAATAAAATTTTTATGTTACAGTGAAATTGATCGTGCCAAACGCTTTTGAAAATGAAATTTATACTATAATTTTTAATCGAACTTTTTGATTAAAATTAAAAAAGGAAATTAATGAAAACAGAGAAAATATAAACTTTACAGTTTTGGTACGAATCGTAAGACTTATTTATAAGTACAAGTTGATTTCACTAAGGAATACATCAATTTATCGATATGTTTTTGTGTTAGAGAGAATAAACATATGTGCTCGTTCTGCAGTTATTGGAACAAAACTTAAAAGCACTAAAGTTCATTTTTCTGTCTAGAGTCAACTCAGAACCAGAACGCTTTGTCAGAAAAAAAAACATAACACAACGTTAGCAAACATTACGTCATATAACATATTGCAAAATTTATATGTTTTTTGTTTATGGATCAAATCAATATGTTTAGCATTGAAGCCCACCACTTTGATGTTGATCATTTTTCTTTTACTATATATACATTCAAAATAACGTAATTCTCAAATTTCCTTCTGGATTCTATAACTGATAAGTGTTTACTGAACATCCGGGTTTTTTAAGTATTCAACACAAGCTATTGTTCACAACAACAGAAAAACAATTTTGCAAACAAAATTACCAATCAAGAATATTTAGTAGCTCCATAAACTACTACAGTTGATTGTAGAAATTTGCAGTTCACCCCGTCCAAAATAATATACACAAAATTTCTTTTAAATAACTTCTATTAACGTATCGCATTTAAAACTGACTTACATTTTCGAAATCCAATTTGAACTAATTCTAATTCTGCAAAAGTAATTCCTTATATACAATACAATTTTTCTTAATTTCTCAAATATTCCAGGTAAAGCCATTCTTTAAAAAGAAAGCTGCAGAGATTCTGATGAAATAAACGTCATTATTATATTTTAAGTTTTGACCTTTTTTCTTGGAAACAACGTGACGTTGATTTTAGTTTTGAGATATTCGAGGTTGAATACAATTTTGTATCTCGGCAATCAACATACGAACTAACGTCTGCAATACCAGTAAGATATCGCTAATCAAGGTGCTATCTTATGGATAATGGAGGATGAGCTTTATTTTATTTTTATTTAAAAATTTTATTAGCTATAAATAGCTTTAATATTAAATTATTTATTTTTAATTATATTCATTAATTATATAAGATATCAAAGTATCTTAAAAATTCAATTTTACATAATTATTTGTTAATATTTTCAATTAAGCAAAGTTTGATTCATAGGCCCTTAGAATTACGGAAAACATATAGCTTACGTGTTGTTGTCGGTTATAGGTCGGAAGTTTTTTAATCTCTGGGGGGGAGGGTACTCACATAATGGACCTGCCGAGTTCACTCGCCCGGGACCTGGGGACTGGAGTTATCCAACAATTTCGGCTAGATATTTTTTTTTTGCTTCTTTGTAAGCGATATAAATCGTAAATGGTGCACTTTAGGATGCTGGTGCTGGTAAATGATTTTCTGTAATTTAATTTTAAAAAAAAATTAAAAAAATTTTTTTTTTGCAAATTTTTGCAAAAAACTGCGAAAAAATGTCTAAAAAGCGATATTTTTCAATTGATTTTAGTTATTTGCAAATAATTGTTTATAATTTAATTGACTCCTCTATATTGTAGCTGAAACCTAAACAAAATATATAAGGTTTGGAACGTTTCATTCGGCTTTATAGTTTTTGCACAATTCCTTTTTACACTTAATGTCTGAAAAAAGTTGTTAACTTTGAGCGGGCTGCAAGCCGCAAGGTTTGAGTTTTTATCTGATCGCAATCTGCCTGACGGCAGGCGGAAGCGTAAAATGTCAGCTTTAATTAACAATTGTGTTGCTTATACCCATATTCAATATTAACAACAATTACAGCGGTTCAAAAAACGGCGAAAATTCCTTAGTTGCAAAATTAAATTTCTCAACGAATTTTCAACTTAACGAGATGGTTTTAAAATTTGCGAAGTGGTTAGAAAACCGCAGATTTGATAAAATAGACCTCTCTAACATGATTTGGGACCGAGTTATGACCCATTTTGTTTCGAAACCCCGATTGTGACTTTGATTTTGTATAAAATATATTGACAGGAACGGAGCCTTTCCCTTCAAAATGATGCTTTTATGCTGATAAGATGCTGGGTCTGTACCTACCGAGCACGTGATTGGCTTTTATAACTCCTGCTAATAACATACTCTATGAAAAAAGGAAACGTACTGTAGTATACAACAGACGTACGAAGTAGGGATGGAAAGATTTATAGAAAAGTCGATTCTCGATTCCTACTTCGATTTTATACATTTCGATTCTCCGGCTGCAAAAGTCGATTCTTTCGATTTTAATCGATTCCTATGTTAAAAAAACTAGCTTTAACTGAAAAAAATTTAAATTTATATTTCATTGATATACATTTATTCAAAATAAATTTTAGACAATCAACTTATGAAAACCACATATTTTCTGTAACATGATCTTAAGAAAAGTAGTATATTCAAATGATTAGGCGTTAAACGACTTCAAATCTGATTTGCAATCAGACCATAGTATGAAAATAAACGCTCACATGGTTGATGGTTGACGTGGCATATTTCTGATAAATTTGGGTATTCATTTTCCATGTGTTTTCCATGTGATAATTGGATCCGGATTACTTTTGCTGTCAACTGTTGGCCGATTAATGAATTATTTTAATTCAATCGGCCACCCGCCTACTTCATCACTGTCACTATTTTGATGGTTTTGTATCATAGTGTCGTCTAAAAAATCCCAAATACCATTACAATGTGAAGAGCGTTGATGATATGCAGTGTATTCACTTTCATGATCAAACGCAACACTTTTTGTTAGTTGAATTTCTTTTTTTAAGCAATCAAATTTGTGGATAAAGTTTGAACAAATTAATTGAAAAACCATGACGAAGAAATGTTTTTCTAATGTTTTCTAATGTCAAAAAAATCGAATACTAAGAATCGATTTTTGATCGACTTTGAAAATTAAAAATCGATTCTTTATAATCGATTATTTTAGCAGAAAAGTCGATTCTCGAGTAGAATCGGAATCGACTTTTCCATCCCTAGTACGAAGCAGTACACGTAGTGACGCGATGTATAATTGACGACCATTATTGTAATAAATTTAATAAAAAAGTAATGAACTACTTATGTGTAATGGTCTTTATAGTATAATTAATTACTTATTAAAATGTTATAGTAATTATTGCATTATATAACTTATTGATTAAAAAGTAAAAACTAATTGATTAATATTTTATTTTAAAACAATATAATACCCAAATATTTTCATAATGTAGAAAATAAAAACAAAATGTACTGTTTCTAGGGAAAGAAAAAAAATTGTTTTTTTCGGTAAAAAATCATGATTTATGCAATAAATGTGATGGTCATAACTCGGTTAGAGAGGTTCGTGTTAGAGAGGTCTCATGTTAGAGAGGTCTATTTTTTAAAATCTTCGGTTTTCTAAGCACTTTGCAAATTTTAAAACTGTCTCTTGAAAACCGTTTAAACCTTTAAACCTTAAAAACCGTTTAAACCTTTTAAAACCGTTACGTTGAAAATTCGTTGAGAAATTTAATTTTGCAACTAAGGAATTTTCGCCGTTTTTTGAACCGCTGTAATTGTTGTTAATATTGAATATGGGTATAGGCAACATAGTTGTTAATTAATATTGACATTTTACCCTTTCGACTGCCGTAAAGCAGATTGCGATCAGATAAAAACTCAGACCTTGCGGCCTGCTCAAAGTTAACAACTTTTTTTCAGACATTAAGTGCAACATGGAATTGTGCAAAACCTATTAAGCCGAATGAAACGTTCCAAAGCTTATATTTACAATACAGAGCTACAATATAGAAGGGTCATTTTTTCGCAGTTTTTTGCAAAATTTGCAACAAAAAAATTTTTTAATTTTTTTTTTGTATTTTAAGTTATAGAAAAACATTAAAAGAACAAGAACTTTCAATAGCACCAGTTCCTAAAGTGTACCATTTACGAGTTATATCGCTTACAAGGAAGCAAAAAAACATTTCCAGCCGAATTTGTTGAATAACTCCAGTCCCCAGGTTCCGAGCGAGTGGACTCGGCAGGTCCATTATGTGAGTACCCTACCCCAGAGATTAAAAAAAATCCAACCTGCAACCGACAACAACACGTACAATCCGTAATTCTATGGGCCTATCAATTTTAAGTTCATTAGGCAGTCCGTTGAATAGTTGCCATAATGGTATTATGACCCCTTTTACCATAATGGTATTTTGACCACTGGTGGTTTTACAACTCATTGTACGAAAATCACCCGCATTTCTCAGATGACATTTATCATCACTTACAAAACTTATGAATTTCATCAGGTATTGTGGCATCACACCGTATTTTAGTTGGAATACGATCAAACGCATTCTGAAAATTAATCGCTGCCGTGTAATCATCCATCCTAATGAATCAAGCATGACTATTACACTTGTTTTGTAGTCACAACCTAATATAGTTCGCATAGCCCGGTTTTGGAGTTTCTGCATTCTATCTTTTATGCCTTCATTATAGAACAACAAAATCGTTGCGCAGTAGTCGAAATGTGGAAGTATAGTTGGATTATATAGATCATTGTAGCGTTGTTTATTGTCAGTTTTCTTTTCAATCTTCGTAATAATCCAATTTTTTAAAAAATTTTTTGCAGATTTTACTACGATTTTCATTAAGCTTAAATTTATGATTTATAATTACACCAAACCAAGGTACTTGATTGAATTTACTCTCTCTAGCATCTCCCCATCAATGTTAATAGCTTGAGAACTAATAATCTATTTTGCAGAACCATGTATTTTGTTTTGCAACAGTTTGAATACAACTAAGTTTTTTCATTTTAAACCATTTGATTAAAACATCAAGATCATTTTGTAGTTTGCTTTCCGCTTCTACAACTGAGTCTGCTGCCACATAAATAATTTTATCATCAGCAAATAACGATATAGAGGTATGGTGAGAATATTTAACTATGTCATTTATATATATATATTCATTAAAGATTAAAGATTCATTAAAAATGTTGTATAATTTTAAAAAAATCCAATTTATTTGATTGTAATGGTCGACGTTTCGGCAGTTTTTTGTTGCCTTTATCAAGACTAAAATATAAAAAATATAAAATATAAAATATAAATGTTTTACATGTATATAATTAATTAGTTCACCTATGTTACCCTTAAGTCAATAGCTTAGAACAGAACTATTTTAAAAAACTTTTAAAAAACTTTTAAAAATCTTTAAAAACTTTAAAAAAACTTTTACAAACTTTAAAAAAAAAAAAAAAAAAAAAACTTTTCCATACAGCATATACAATAATTGACAGGATTTGAAATAGTTTTTAGTTGTCTTTAAAAGTTTTTTACAAAACTAATAAAATTGTTATTATTGGACATTGACAATATATATAAGCATAACCACAACATTACTGGTAAAAAATGTGGGAACCATTGACTGTACGAACAACACTATCTGTACGAACAAAACGATGGAGGTTTATGTCATTTGGACTAAAATTAAATAAGAAAATTTTTAGCCATATGTATTTGATTAATTAGTTAAATTGATGTTACCCTTAATTCAATCTGATGAAAACTTTGAAACCTCAAAAAACAGCACATATAATGTTTAAAAAAGGAAGAAAATGGTTCACTACTTGGTTTTAAAAAACTAATTGATGCAATAAAATTAGTGGCACTGATAATACATTGAACCAAACAAAATTGCTGGTATGATAGAAAACACTGACTATGTAGGTGACGATGAAGATTTATAGATTTATAACATTATTATATATATAAACCTGTTTGGTAACAATATCATGTATTCGATCACCCACACCGACACACAAAACAATAGAAATTTTTACCGCCGAAACCAACGAGTATATATAATGACAATACCATTGTATAATGTAAAATTTATGCACAAAATTATTGTATATATTATTTATGTAGTCCACCAGATGTCAACCCGAATCCTGACCAACTTCATGTTGGGGGCATTTATTACGTCGATAATGGATGGTTCACAAATCCGTATATGAAACAAAATTTTTGGAAAATGAGAAATGAAAATGAATGTGAAATGGAGTTCAAGGTACTTAAAACTTTAAAAAAATTTTTTAAAAACAAACGGGTTTAGATAAGGAAAAGACAATTGGGAATTCGGAATTAAGGAAAGGACACTTGAGAAATTGGAATTGGATTAGAATGATTATTGTAACTTGGGACCGGGAACATGGTTTTTAATAGACTCACAGTACCGAAACTCAAGACTGAATCAGTTGGGTCAGAGGTTAGGTTGATGGCATTCGGACGGTTAGACAAAATGTAGCAGTTTTCGTTAAATAATCTTTTATGGTAATTGGATTGGTTGGAAAGAATGATAGGTTCATTAAAATTGAAATTATGAACAGGGTTCTCAGATATATGCTTGAGCACTGCAGTTCTGGTGGTAGAAGGAATCCCTTTGGTTTTATCTTTTTGTTGGTTTCTGACTGATAGCTCATGTTGATACATGCGGGTGGCAAGTTTTTTTCCCGTTTGTCCAACGTATACTGCTGAACAACCCGGATGCAAACAGTCGATCTTGTAAAATAAACCACTTTTGTCTAAGAGTGCCAATCGATCTTTGGTTTTCGTGAAAATGGTGTTGCCTAGGGAGCCCGAGTAGTTGTTGACATATTGGAAATCTGGGAACTTGAGGCTGAAAAATGTTTTGAAAAATTCATGAACAAAATGGATGTGTGGGAATGAAAAATACTGTTTGTCGGTAGTAGGAGATGCTATAGTATCTCCAGGAGGATGATTGTTATGGTTTTTGTGGTAAAACCGGGTTACAAGTTTGTTAATTAAATTTAATGGATAGTTATTGTTAACAAGGAATTTCGTTACAAGGTCAATGTTCTTCTTATGGAACACAGTATCACTGATAGACAGAGCTCTATGAAAACAAGAGTAAGCTATGTTTACTTTGGTGTCAATTGAATGCTGAGAATAAAAATTCAAAATCCGGTTGGATGCCATTGATTTGTAGTACCAATCGGTGCGAAGAAGGCCTGAAGGTAATCTCTCGATTTTCATATCCAGAAAATTTATACAGTGTTCTCTTCAACCTCAAGCGTGAATTTGATATACTGGGACAGAGAGTTTAAGTGAGAAAGGGTATCGTTAATCAAGTCCGAGGGAATACAACAAATTATGTCATCAACATACTTTTTAAGGAAAACAGGCTGGTACGGTAAACTATTTAAACCTTCAATCAAAAGATCCTCTAAGACAAAGTCCGACAAAGTTGGTGATAAGGGATTACCCATCGCTAACCCCTGTATTTGTTTGTAGATGTTGTCTTCGTATTTGAAATATGATGCGTCCTTGATGCAGAAAGAAATTATTTCAAAGAAGAAAGTGTATGGTATTTTTGTAACTTCTTCAATCATGGGCCACCGTGACTGAGTCGACGCTAGTGCAGAGGAAATAGGAACATTGGTAAAGAGGGATACGACATCAAATGATACCAATGAATGATTTTGTGGAACTCTGATCGTTGACAAAAATTTTTTGAACTCAAACGAATCGAGAGTGTTAAAAGGAGAGTTGTTAGTGATCTTGAGCAAAATATGATTGATGTATTTATATAAATTGTACGAGGGGGCACCAATGTTCGAAACAATTGGGCGTAGGGGAACATTGACCTTATGGACTTTGGGAAGCCCATATATGCGAGGTGGATATGATGTATCTGCATACATTTTAAACTTAATGCTGTCACTGAAATCGTCGATCAATTGTAACTTTTTGACAAAACCGTTATTTTTCCTTATTAGGGTTGCAGTTGGATCCGAGTTAAGTTTCACATAAGTGGAACAATCGGAAACCAGAGATAACATTTTATTTTTAAAGTCAGAAGTATATAAAATGACCGTGAGGTTACCTTTGTCCGACGGAAGGATGGTTAATTCTTTGTGGAGCTTTGTGAAAGAAACGGTTTGCTTGTAGAATTTTTCAATAAGGTTATCAGTATAGGACAGCTTGTGGTTGGTCTCTTTCGTGAACAGTTGTTGGGCTCTCTCCGTAAGCATATTTTGTACATTATCTTTGTGATTTGGAGGTACATGTCGAGAAATAAAATCATTGATTGTTGAAAGAAATTGCACTTTGTTGTCAAAGGATGATTTGGTAGGAGGAATGAACTTGGGTCCGTAACTGAGGATAGTTTCGACAGGTTGTGGAATGACCACAGCCGTGGTGTTGATAATGTGTGAGGCATCGTAATGGAGATCTGGTAAAGGAAATGTTGATGCTAAGGTGTTGAATTTACTTAACAATACTTTGTTTAATTTTTGAATCAAGTTGTCTAATTTAGTGTGTTGACTATAATAGAAGTGAACAAGAATGGATTGAGGTAAATGTTTATTGAGCTCTTTTCTAAAGAAACTGAGATCATTCTGTAACTGTTCCAATTGAACCATTGTCTGTGATATGACAATAATTGTCTTTTTAATCGCACAAAAAATTTCTCAGTGGTTTTGTTTGGGATAGGAAAGAGAGTTGATTTCAAACTTCGTGTTTTATTCCCAAGAAAAGAGGGGATAATAGGGTTATGTTTGCCCTTAAGTAAGAAAATACGACGACTTGTTAGGTTTGCCAATTTCTCAATAGCATGGATAAAAAGTTTCATAGTATTGTGTGGGTACTCACCGAAGTTGATCAGGATGAAACGCAGAAAAGTGATGCGTGTGTTTGCGGGTAGATGATGTCTAGTGTTCCACGGAACAACCATTGGTGTGTCGAAGCCTATGTGAGCGTCAATGCTTTCCACATCGTTATAAGCAATGCCAATGTTAGAGTTGGAATTATTACTATTACTAATGTTAGAATTGGTACACATTCTGTATGTGTTTGTATATATCATCAATATATATGTATCATCCATTGACAACTATAAAGATTTATTGCTAAAAGTATTATGCGTAAATCCAACTGAAAAATGTTATTTGAACCAATAGTTAGTTGGTTAAATTAAATTACTCAGAAAATAGTCTTAGAGGTGAGAAAGCGAAAAGAAAGCTTGATAATATAGTGTAAAAACCCAGTACATAGGTCGTAGTTTAATGAAAAATAAAATCGAATTAACTTTAACGATTTTTCCTGGCCAAACGGTTCGTTGACGTCACTTTTTTTTTTTTTTAGTTCAAAAGAGAATAAATTGAAGATTTAAAAAATAAATAAAAAAAAAATTTTGATGAGGCCCTTTTGATAAAAAACTTAAAAAATAAAATTACTTGTAGTATTCTGACCATAATTTGTCCTGAAACATTTTTTAAAATTATTTTTATATTAAAGTATATTAAATTATCTTCCAAACGGGATATAAATTGTTAAAATCCGTTTAGCCGTTGATTTTAAACAAACTCTTAAAGTTGACCCTGCAGCCATAATCGTTGAATTTGCAAGAGGGAACCACGAGAGAACGGAGAGAGAGGGGGGAGCAAAAAAAAAAATACGTCCTAATTTTTTTTTTATATTCTAACGAATAAGCATGGTGAAATTTAAATAAAAAATTATGAATCCAAAAAAACGCAAATAGTGATCGCTTTCGCGTGGAACTGTTCTATATATATATATATATATATATATATATATATATATATATATATATATATATATATATATATATATATATATATATATATATATATATATATATATATATATATATATATATATATATATATATATATATATATATATATATATATATATATATATATATATATATATATATATATATATATATATATATATATATATATATATATATATATATATATATATATATATATATATATATATATATATATATATATATATATATATTATGAAATTTGAAAAAACCTACGAACTTTTCAAAAAATAAACTTCGATGATTTTGCGGCACGTGTTCCTTTGACTTAAAAAAAAAAAAATTATGCCGTTGTGGTTTTTTGACCACAAAGAATTTTTCTAGGGGGCGTCTCGGAAAATTTAGTTTTTAACGACCAGTCTAATATATATATATATATATATATATATATATATATATATATATATATATATATATATATATATATATATATATATATATATATATATATATATATATATATATATATATATATATATATATATATATATATATATATATATATATATATATATATATATATATATATATATATATATATATATATATATATATATATATATATATATATATATATATACATATATATATAGTAAACAACATTGCTGTCAGTATCGATCCCTGAGGCAAACCAATATTCACATTGCATGACTTGGAGTAAACTGAATTAATTTTTGTGATCTTTTCAATAGTCTCAAAAGCACGTTTGAGGTCCAGAAATACTGCTATTATTGTTTCACTGTTTTGTACCTTAATTTTCCATTCTGTTATTGTCCAGTTTATAGCTGTTTCACATGAGAATTTCTTTCTAAATCCAGACTGTTGTTCAACAATAATATCTTTAGAATCAATATATTATTGCAGCTGATTTTGTACTATTTTTTCTTAGCATTTTTCGTAAATAGTTTGGTTATTAATTGGACGGAATTCTTCTGCTTTCTTAGTTTTTTCAACTTTTTTACTGGTTTAACTATACTTTCTTTCCACTGTTCAGGAAAAATATCACTTGTGAGCGATTCATTAATTATTTTTAGTAGCACCTCCCATATATAATATTCGTATTTATATAATATTCGTATTTATATAATATTCGTATTTATATAATATTCGTATTTAAATGTGTGCATCATTTTTTTTGTTAAATTTTTTTATAGTATTCTCAAGCTCGTCCAAAGTTATTTCTTTAAATTTGAAATTGTCTCCTTTTACTGTTGGTATAGAGTTTTGAATTCATTCAACTCTATTCATTCAACGGTAGCACTCGCAATCTAGATTATAAAATATAACTTGATGCTGGCACGCCATTGCTTGCTCAAAGAGAATGTCAATCAAATAACTTTTTATCTGAGTTGTAATCAGAAAGACAGTACGTCATGCGATCAAGGCCACTAGCTGGACTATTGGTAACTCAATTTCAATTTTGATCCTGCAAATTTTTTTAAAAAAGTTTTCTTTTTTCCTCTTATTTTATTCCATTATAGATTTATATTACTAATAATATTATAGTTTTAAGAAATTAATTAGCTAAGTTATTAAAGTTTAATTAAATAATTATCACTTCAAAGCAACAGATACTACTGGAAAAACTATCTAGACTGTTAAGAGGTTGTTAATGCTCCTATAACAGAAAAAACAATAATTGATTTTTATTTTTGACTTTGCAAGAAATATTTTCATTTATTACAAATCTTGTAATAGTAATTGTTTCAATACAATTGTATTACAAGTATTGAAATATTTTCACTACAAGTACAAAAATCATGGGCGAAAAGAAAAATGAAAAGAATTATTTAATCCAGTTTTTTTCATTTATGTTAATTGGTTCCACTTTTTTAACAACCAGCTTAGGTTTAATATTCTGGGTTTTAACTTATTTATTTGTTAACATAGTTAAATCTTTAATACAATTAAACTTTTGCTTTCTATAGAAAGGCAATAAAAATTAAAAATAACTTGTAACTACAAAATTCAACTAACACTATTGTGACAATGGACCTTGGATGAAAACATATCCGGTTATAAAACTCAACTCAATGAGTCATGGTTTCGTTAAGAATAAGAGATTCGACATTTCTAAACACTTTTAAAATTTTTTGCAATCTTTGAATTAGAAGTTTATTTTGTTTTGATATTTAAAATGTGTGAAACATTGTGGCATCCCAATGGAAACATCAAACATTGTGGCGTCCCAATGCTAGCACAATACGTTCACATGCGCCATGGCATGTGGTCACATGGACGTCCAAGTGCATCCATATGGCTATCATAGTGCCATCATAGCGTGATGGCACGGTGTGGTGGCAAAATGTATCCGCATTTGCTCTTTATTTTCTGGCCATTGTGACACCATGCAAAATGCATAACGTGCACAGTTACCAAAAGTAATAATAAAAAACGAAGTGAAATGTAATAACAAATAATGAAAAATGGAGAGTGAAAAAGTAGTTTAATATTTTCTTAAAGATTGACTTAAATGACATTTTTATAAGAAAATATATATGACTTTCGTGATAATAAATTTATAAATTTTATTTTATTTTCATCTAAAATTATGTACGAAAGAAAGTATTTGGTGAAAGTAATGAAAAAAATAAGCAAAAAACAAACGGGCTCTTTAAATAATTAATTTTATTGATTCGCAAAAATTATTGTAGTTATTTGATATTTTTCTTTGTCATTTCTCATGTTGGTTTACTGATATTTAAGTTTATTTTTTATTATATTAAGAACATTGTGGAAAATTACTATTATTTTTCATATCTAACGCAAATATTTAAATTTTTGGAATTCTGATTTTTTTTCATTTAAATTATATCATTAAAAAAATGAATTCACAAATGCAATCACACACATACATTTTCATTTTACAACTTCGAAATACGACAGCAATCTTCATTTGTCGCAACGACGTTACCAAAATTCCGAACAAACGCTGTGGCGGCACAATGTGATCACGCACGTCATGACATATTTTCACCTGGACGTCCAAGTAACAGCACGGTGTAGCGGCAAAATGTACGCATTATACTCTTTATTTTGTGTACGTTGTGGCACCATGCGAAATGGATAAAGTCCTATTACCAAAAATAGTATGGATATATAAATTCTGCATATTATGAATGAAAAATATGTTTGAATCGATCCATCCTGTCACCACGAGAGAAAACAAAAGGAAAAATAATCTCAAAATGGCGTCGTTTTAATATTTTTAGTTTAAACCACTGCATTCAAAATGACAGCATTTGAAAGGTATAGGTATATCTCCAAAGAACTTGCACCAACTTTAACTAAAATATTCTACCAATCCTACAAATCTGGTATATTTCCCTCGTGCTGGAAGTTGGCAAATGTCCAGCCCGTCCCCAAAAAGGGACCAAAATCCGATATCTCAAATTATAGGCCAATAGCTTTACTATCGGTCCTATCCAAAGTCTATGAGCATTATATTAATACACATATTTCAAAATTTAATATCCGACAGCCAATACGGTTTTCGAAACAAAAGATCAACTACCGATCTATTAAACTATGTAGCGCATTGTTGGAACAGCATACTTGATAAAGGTGGTGAAACATACGTTATCGCTTTAGACATCTCCAAGGCATTCGATCGAGTCTGGCATGCCAACTTAATCAACAAGCTCGTTGCGTACGGTTTTCATCCCAATGTTGTGAAGCTGATTCAAAATTTTCTATCCGGCCGATACATTTCGGTAACCTTAGACGGATATTCTTCTGAGTCTAAACTAATTAACGCTGGTGTACCCCAAGGCTCAGTATTGTCCCCAACCCTATTTTTGATTTATATCAACGAATTGTTGAAAATCACCAGCAACCCAATAAATAGTTTTGCAGATGATAGTACTCTGCACAAGTCGTTCGAGCCCCTTCCTTCAAAAGGTAAAATGCACGAACGAATTAATCCTGCCCGGAGAGACGCTGCCATAAACAAAGACCTGAATAAAGTCGCCGACTGGGGTGACCAAAACCTTGTCAATTTCAACTCCACCAAAACACAGCTGTTGATTGTTTCCAGATTAAAGACCGAGTTCCCCAAAGATATTTTATTTAGTATGTGTGATGAACCAATAGGTGAATGTAAAAACATTCGTTTATTGGGTGTCACAGTTTCAAATGACCTACTCTGGAACGATCATGTAATGGCGATGGCAAAAAGCGCGTCTAAAAAACTCGGCCTCCTAAATAGATGCAAAAAATTTTTCACTCCATACCAATTGCTCCATGTTTATAAGTCCTATATTCGTCCCTGTATGGAGTACTGCTGTCAAGTTTGGGGTGCTGCCTCTGTTTCCATCTTGGCCCTCTTGGACTCTGTTCAAAAGCGAGCTATACGAATTGTAGGTGATCGAACTTTGACATCACAACTTGATTCCCTACAACATCGTCGCACTGTTGCTGACCTCGTTGTTTTTTACAAATATCGTCATCAGCAGTGCTCAGATGAAATCAGCGGCATCATGCCTCAAACTTATTCTTACCCCCGTTCCACTCGGCAATCGGCTGCCGCAACCAGTGAAACGGTAAAGATCCCGCGCTGTCATACTGGCAGATCGCAGAGAGACTTCTTTGTCCGAACTGCGTACAAATGGAATAGTTTGCCGGAACACTTAGTCTCAGGTGGCTTCAACCCACAGATGTTTAAAAAAAGCGTTAATCTACACCTCAGAACGCCAGTTGTTGTGGGACCCAGGTCTAGACCTAGGTCTTAAAAGGTATTTATGTGTTGTTGTGACACATATTCTAAACCCTATTACACAACACATTTTATTAAAAAAAAAAAAAAAAAAAATAGTGTGCGCTACAATCCTGCAAATTTTGTCTCACGGCAGGCAGCATCATGAGCGAGCGCACTGTGACGGGACGGCGTGTCAGCATGTGGTGGTAAATGCATGACGTTTGTGGCGGTACGAGTGCAACACAACGAGCGCATTGTAACGGCATAAAGTGTTAGCACGCCATACCAATTCCATGGCACACGCGGTGTTTTTTGGGTGGTTCAAATGTATGAGATGTATTTCAATTGTCATTTAGATATTTTAGCTTTTTCAAGAATCTTTCAATTATATTCATTTATTTCGTTGATATATTATTTTATCGTGATACTATTAACACTATTTGAAGATGCATAAAATATTTTGGGATTGTATTAAACTTAGAAATTCCCAGTGTGGGTCAGTCATTTTATTTCAGTCATTTTATTTTAAACAAAATAGTACAAAATATATTTCTAAACTTCATGTATTAGAAAATAGTTTATTTTATTAATAAAAAAGAAATTATGACTTGTATGTTTTTTGTGCATCGATTGATTCATGATTAGACTTTAATCCCACAGAATGAAAACACTCGAACTCGAATTGACCACATGCTAGTAACATCACTTTGTTTCGTTTTGAGTGTTCTGGATGTGCGACCTTTAGAGGGGCAAAAATAGAAATGACCACTTCATTGTATGTGCTAAACAATGGTTTCACTTTTTAGACCCAGGCATTCAAAAATGTATTCAAAGGAAGCGTTTTAATATCTCCTCGCTGAAAAATTGAAGAATTCAGAAACTATTTTGAATAGTTCGATGCGTCATAGTATTTACTCAAAAACGGTTTAAGAGCTAGAGAGTGTATAATCAGACCGCCAGAGAAACACATCGATGAACCATGGATGGTTCAAGCATGTCTAATCTTTACCAAATATAAAAGAGATTTCTAAATGAAATGCTTACAAGAACAAATTACCAAATCCACGAAAAAGAACTGTAAAAGGGAAAGGTAAGCCGTTACAAAGAAAAAAAGTATGTAAAGAGGTGGAAAGCTTCAATAGGCAACATCGATTACGCAACTTCCTGAGCAGAAATAAGTTAGGGAAAGCCTAGATACATCCAGGGCGTGATCGGGACCTGGTTAGTCCAGAAAATTCAAGCTCATTTAAGGCAAAACGATGTGCGCCTATTTCGAGCCTGATATAGAATACCCTTTCAGGGTTAACCTTATTTGAATACTTCCGGCTCTGATTTAATTTTTCGTATTTAACCCCCAGTGGGGCAATCTGACCAGGAAATACCCTACAAGGGTTGGTCCTATTTAATGGTATCAGGCCCCTCTCATAAATTATATATGATTTCCGGTTAAGGGCCCGCCTTATCTAAACCCTATTCCCTTTTATAAAATTTCATTTAATTAAAATTTACTATAGTATTATCCATATTTTAGAAGTATATAGTTAAAACAATATCATCTATGGTTTAGTTATCGCTTCTCAGCTGAAAGACTAATTAGGTTAAGGTGGTACACGTTTAGCTAGTTATAATAATTTATTGTTATTTGTATTGTTATTTAATTAATATATTTTATATATAAATATAAACCAGGATCTGGTCCGCTATCCCTATCAGGAACTGATCCGGATATCCCAATCAGGGCCAGATCCGGTTATCTCAATCTCTCAATCTCTCGGGAACTGATAGGGAAAAATCGTTACACTCATGATCAGAGCCCAATCAGGACCTACTACTACTAATTGTTACTCTCTTTGAAACCTGATAAATTTATGCTTGGGTTCTTGCAGCAGGTTAAAATCTTACAAAATCACGTTATTGCTTACTTGAAGAATCGAGCCTTCATATAACTCTATGTTTGGGCTTTAATCATTGAGGAAGGAAGTGTGTCGCATGATCAAGGAATATGCCACTAGCTGGTTTATTCGCACCACATATTAGTTTTTTTCTTGCAAATTGTTAAAACATATTTGCTGTTTACCTTTTATTTAATTTTTATTTTTTCTATTCTATCATGAAATATTGGACTATATGTCATATTTTATGTGTGAAAGGATTTATGGTTTAGTTATTCCATCTATAAAAAAATTTTAAAAAAACGAATAAAACCAAATTTGCGTCCATCAAAACCTTACGCATGTTGTTGTGGACCTTGCCTTTAAAAGGTTTTTATATGATGTTGTGACACATATTGTAATTCTTACTACACAACACATTTTATAAAAAAAGAAATAAGGGACGTAAAACCGTATCAAATGCTATTCAAAACGAAGAGAAGTAGCTAAAAATAGACCTTAAAAATATTTCAGATACTAGGGCTTTTTTTTATGAATTTTATTTACATAAGTGACCAGTAGCAAGTCGACATATCGCCACGTTAGAAGAATACCGGCACATCTAAAAAATTATGAATATTGACTTTTCTGCATAAAATGATTGACTTTCCTGCATAAAATGATCGTAATATCGTCAAATTTTTTTGTGGAAAAGTGTCACAATTTAACCTCACTCGCATTTTCAGGGCTTCATAATTAAATTACAATTTAATTAAAATTTTTGATTTTCATTTTCTCAAAATTTCTATTTTGAGCTGTTCTTCCAACGTAGCGAATGTGTTCGTTATGAATAACAACAATATTTTGTCAATAAACTAACGCAGGGGTGGGGAACCTGCGAACCTTGCGGCCTTATAACATATTTTGAATTTTATACAAAATTCAAATCAATTTTTTCGTTAAAATGTTTTTTGTAAAAATGTATTTTTTTTAATATTTAATCCTTTTTTCTCGAAAAGTTTCGTGTTTTTAGTTTAAAAATAACGAAGTCAATAACCCCAAAAATACTACGTTTATAACGTTAATAGTATAATACTATAATAGAATATAGTACATTTTGCGACAAAAGATGAAAACACTCCTTTTCGAGAGTGAGAACTTGTTAGCTAGATGCGTGAGCGTCGAAATAAATAATAAACCATATTTATTATAAATTATTATGTTAGAAATCAACAACATAACATTCAAAATTAATATTTTTTTTTTAACTGTTACTTTGATTTAAAATTTTGTAAAGTTAGATGTAAATACCATAGCAACTACAATTTGTTATATAGCAAAAATGATTTTACACTAGTGGAAAAAACCTTTTTTACAAGAGGTTTAAGCCTGCATGAAAAGAGTCTTTTCATTTGCTATCTTAGAAAAATATTTTTTCGGCAAACGGCTGTTTTAACGCCATATTTTTTTAACGGTGGCAGTAAAGTACCTTTCATATTTTTACGGCGGCAGAAAAAGTGTCGGCATTTCTTTCCATCTTTTTGCAGCGCAGCAATAGTAGTAACATAACATGAGATTAAGATTTTTTTCAAAAAAATTAACTTTTGACCAAAATATTTGTTACTTTTTTAAACAAATTGTATAACTATGACAACAAAAATATCAAATATTTTGATTGAATTATGAAATTTGGAATTGAACGGTTGTTTTGATAAAAAATTTAATTTTTTATATAATTTATACAAATTTAAATGTTTTTTATTTTTTTGAACGTAGCTTCACGATAAAAATTGCCGAAAAAATAATGGCTTTTTGTGCACTTTAGCTCCTAATTAAATAATATACTGTTTTTAATATTAAATTATCGAAACATTGGGTGTTTATACCAAAATATAGTATCATTTGTGGAATAAACGCTGAGAATAATGCATTATTGAAGCAGCTGGATGCTTAAACCGTAAAAATGTTGCAAATATAAACAACTACCTCTTTCAAGAAGGGCATTTACTGATAGTCAACACGAATTAGCTTATAATGTAACAAAACCGCTCCGCACAATTGTTAAAAAAAAGGATTTATTATTTTTCGTTAGATGAATCTACTGGTAAAACTGACTCGGCTCAGGTATTTTATTATATTCGTGCTATATCTAAAGATTTTCAATGTTATGAGAAATTACTCGGTATGGGCATGCTTACTGGAAGAACACGTGGAATAGATATCCATGATAACTTTTAACAAATATACTGTGAAGCAGGACCAAATCTGAATAATCTGGTGAGTGTGTGGTGCACCTTCCATGAGAGGCAAAAAATTAGGATTTGTTTCATTGTTAAAAAAAAGGAAGTTAAATTTACAAACAATAATTTCCTTTAATTGTATATTGCACTAACAAAATCTTTGTGCTAAGTTTACTGCATTAAGCAATACTATATAGAGACAAATTATGCAGTGATATTATGATAAAGACGAACGATTTAAATATTTCTTTCCAAGGTAAATTTATGACATATTTATGATATGTGGCAAAAAATCCATGCATTTCGAATAAAATTAGTATTTCTTAAAACTATTTTATCTCGATCGGAAATTTCTGAGGAACATTTTCTGCAATTAGCCAAAAAAATTAAATGAACAGGAACCTTGTAGTTTCATATTTCAAGATAACATCACTAATTGAAGAATATACGGAACGGTTTTCTAGTTTTGAAGAACATACTCTTACAATGAAATTAGCATTTGAACCACATCTAGTTGATATCTCAAAAGCACCAAGTTAACTGAAGGTGTTTATTCTCTTCCATTTAATTATTTTAGCTTTCTTTGTATGTTTTTTCGATAATAATAGTATGTTTTATTGTATTGTTTTCTAACCTATAGCCTAAACATAACTTAACCTATTGTCTAATGAAAATTTTCTTATAAAAAAATTATCATTATTCAATTGGTATGATTCCAATAGGTCTAACTGTTTTGATTTCATTAAAATTATTTTCAAATTATAATCACAATTTCTTTGATAAGTTTTGTTCAAAAATCAAATTTTAAAATAAAATTCTCTTATTTCGTTTAGTTGAACTTAGTTGAATGTATGAGATGGGCGCTTTTTATCATCAGGGATTTTTAATAAGAAAATATGGAGGGGCTGAAATCTCACAACTCTGAGATATCAAGACTTCGGTCTGAATTAAGGATTTTGATATAGTTTTTGGCAAAAAACTTTCACGAGGACATGGTTTTTAGTTTTGGGCAGCGATGTATATCAAACATAACTCTTTGTTAAAGTACAAGTATTTTTTATCTCTGTTTAAAAACTTATTACAAAACTAACACGAAACATCAATACGTTGCCGGAAAATTATAACCAAAATTCCAAAAATATTGTTAAATTAAATAAAATAAAACTTTTTCAAAATTACAAAAAAAATATTCCAAAAATTAGAATAAAATCAGATATTTAAACTTTTTCAAAATTCCGATAATATTACATAAATTCTTAAAACTACAAACTTTTCCAAAATTCTAAAAATATTGCAAAAATTATTACAAAATCAAATATTAAAACTTTTTTCAAAATTCCAAAAATTATAATAAAATCAAAAATTTAAAATTTTCAAAATTCTAAATATATATATATATATATATATATATATATATATATATATATATATATATATATATATATATATATATATATATATATATATATATATATATATATATATATATATATATATATATATATATATATATATATATATATATATATATATATATATATATATATATATATATATATATATATATATATATATATAAAATTCAAAAATTCTATTTTTTCAAAATTCTAAAAATATTGCAAAAATTATAACAAAATCAAAAATTGAAACCTTTTGCGAAATTCCAAAAATTAGAATGAAATCAGATATTTAAACTTTTTCTAAATTCCAATAATAAATGAAATGAAAATTAAAAATAAATGAAATCATTTTTTGACACACTTGACATTATTTTTTTGACAAACTTATAATGCCATAATTCTCAATAATAATAATAAAACCGTGGTAATTTCATTTCAAACAAATAATTTTATTTTTTTCCAAAAAATTGGGTAAAAAATAAATAAAAATCTTTCTTTTGACACACTTGACAACATTTTTTGGACAAACTTATAATGCCATAATTCTCAATAATAATAATAAAATTTCATTTCAAACAAACAATTAATTTTATTTATGTTCCAAAAAATTGGGTAAAAAAAATAAATAAAAATCTTTCTTTTGACACACTTGACAACATGTTTTTGACAAACTTATAATGCAATAATCTAGTTTTTGGTCTCACATACCAAACCCTACCATCAAGATTTCTCCAAATTTAATGTTCCTACTCGTAATCACTTAAAATGAACGTTTTTTAAGCCAAAAATATGAAAATTTGCTATTTTTGACACACATAATGATTTTTTGACACGCTTCCGGTACAGTTATCGAACACTGCATCCTTTCGGACCTGTCCCTTGAGTATACCTATTTTAAGAAAAAAAAATTGAAATCCCTCCAGCCGTTTTCCCTGCAGCGTAGGTAATGTTCTACAGACAGACATAAATTTTTTTTTTTTGCTTTTTTAGTATCAGTAGGTCCTAAAACGTCGAGGATGTAAAAAAAAAGTGGGGGTAAGAATTTGACTTTGAGCTCATTAATGTAATACTTAGGTCTTTCAGACCGAAGTAATTTGATTTATCAATTAAAACAATAAAGATTTATTGTTTTAATTGAAGAAAATGTTTTTATTTTTTATAATACTTAATTCTTTGTCAGAGAATAAAGTATTGTAATGGATTCGCGAATAATGAATTTTGTTTTCTCGCAAATTAAAATTCTCGCTCGTGCCTCGCTCAAATTTTAAACTTTTGCTTGAGAATAAACTGCTTCATCATTCACTCATTGATTAAACTACTATTTTATTTGAGTTATGTGAAAATAATATTATCAAATCTCTTTTTGGTGCAAAGAAAGTTCCTATTGAAATACGGAAAAATGCATTTGAATGCCTATGTTTACGCGAACATGCTCGTCGACTTCTGTCTTGCTTGTTTGTGGGCCTTTATCTGTTTTACATCTTTTTATTTAATTTATGAACTATTTTTGGTTTTTAAATAAATATCGAATTAATAAAATAAATCGAATTTATGAAATTATCATTTATTGTCTTAGTTTTTATTTTTTGTGCTCCCAGAACAATAGCAATATATTTAAGTAATTTTTTTTTGTCATAACAAAACATATATACCTTTTAAAACCTAGGGCCCACAACAACATGCGTTCTGAGGTGTTGATGGACTTTTTTTTAAACTTTTGCCCGAGACTATTGATTAGGGCAAAGCATTCCCATTGTACGATGCATGGACAAAGAAATCTCTCTGCATTCTGTCAGTATGACATTTAGTGAACTCAACAGTTTGACTGTTTGCACAAACCGATTGACAAGTAAAACGGGGGAAAGTATATGGTTGACGCATGATGGATCTGATTTCATACGAGCACTGCTGGTGACAATATTTATAAAAAAACAACGAGATCAGAAACAGTATGACGAAGTAGTATGGATTTAATATCACGATTTAATGTTATATTAACAATTCGTTTAGCACGCTTTTGAACAGAATCCAAAAGAGCTAATATAGTAACAAATCCTGCACACCAAACTTGATAACTGCCATACTTGACATAATGCGGCCTAACGATTTTCAAAATTATAATTGGCATTTAAGGGGTAAAAGGTTCACCATCCCTGAACTAACACATGCAATTTTGATAAAACTTGATAAAAATTTTCACTCTATACCAATTGCTCTATGTTTATAAGTCCTATATTCGTCCCTGTATGGAGTACTGCTGTCAAGTTTGGGGTGTTGCCTCTGTTTCCATCTTGGCCCTCTTGGACTCTGTTCAAAAGCGAGCTATACGAATTGTGGGTGATCGAACTTTGACATCAAAACTTGATTCCCTACAACATCGTCGCACTGTTGCTGACCTCGTTGTTTTTTACAAATAACGTCATCAGCAGTGCTCAGATGAAATCAGCGGCATCATGCCTCAAACTTATTCTTACCCCCGTTCCACTCGGCAATCGGCTGCCGCAACCGGTGAAACGGTAAAGATCCCGCGCTGTCATACTGGCAGATCGCAGAGAGACTTCTTTGTCCGAACTGCGTACAAATGGAATAGTTTGCCGGAACACTTAGTCTCAGGTGGCTTCAACCCACAGACGTTTAAAAAAAGCGTTAATCTACACCTTAGAACGCCAGTTGTTGTGGGACCCAAATCTAGACCTAGGTCTTAAAAGGTATTTATGTGTTGTTGTAACACATATTCTAAACCCTATTACACAACACATTTTATTAAAAAAAAAAAATATGATCCAGGTTTTCTTAAAAGTCGAAGATCTGGATTCATTTCACAATTAAACAAAATAACGGAGGGTCACCTGAGAACATGTAAGTTGGAATCTTTTTGAGACTTTGTATATAAAGTTTTAGTAATATTTCCAATATTTCAGTATAGATGAAAAACGTGATCTACGCAGGTGAAAAGTCGAAATATGAACTAGACCATATCAGATTTTCCTGAAACTTGACATGTAAGTAGGATCGACAAAATAAAAAATACAACTTATTTTTAAATTTTTTAAAGTGCTTAGTTTGAACACGGGGGGCACCCCAACATGCATGAAAAATGAAAATTCTGCCAATCCGATGTAACTTTGAAATTAAATTCCCCAAGAACGGCTATACCGATTTCATCAAACCTTTTTTTGATAGATGATTAGTTTGTCCTTTAAAAAATTAATTAATTGTTTTTATAATAAAAATATTAAAAACACTCTTTTAAAGATGGCGCTAGGGCCGTACATCAATTGGAATTTAATTAATTTTTTTTCTGAAAATAGTTTTATCTTTACTCTAAAATATATCAAATTAACTCAGAGGCATTAATTTTTGTTCTTGAGATATTTAATTTTAAAGATTTTTAGATAAGGTATTTTTTATTTTGTCCATACTACTTACAAGTCAAGTTTCAGGAAAATCAAAAATGGTCAAGTTTTCACAACTCTGTCTAGAACACGTTTTCATCCATACCGACTTTCGGTTTGTCACTACCAATTAAAAAAAAAAATTTTTTTAATTTTTTCAAAGGTTCATCCCTATTCCCTACTATATTCTACAGTTCTGATTTTCATGAAACGTTAACAAAAAGGTTTAAATAAAATGAAAATGTTTGATTAGATTTTGACAAAAGATTTTTTTCACTGTGTTTTTTACGTGGTTTGGAGCATTTCGTGAATTAATGACACTTTTAAAAAAGGTGCACATATGTGCAAGGAGCTGATTAGTGTTTGAGCAATATTCAACAAAGTGGTTCAGGAGCCTCTGAGCACCTGTTTTTTAAAGCTCAATAACATCTGTAAATAATGATCGAATAGGATGAAACTTGGTACATAAGCATTTAGTACGGTTGACAATTCTGGTTCAGTTCTGCATTCCTAATTCGAGTTTTTCACCTCCGATTCAAAAAAATTTCTTGTAACTTTTTGCAGTTTTTCAGTGAGTTTATTCACACTACAGCCTACAATAATGAAATTATTATGATGACAATTATGAACAAAGCTTCAATTAATGTGAGAAGATAATGATAAAATTTTAAATCACATCGATCAAAGTACTGGGGGTTAACCAGACAACTGGTGAGTCTTTTCCAGGGATGCAAACCAGTTTTTCAAAACCCAGAAACATCAACTTAAAAACAATAAAACCAAAGCCGAAATCAAACTCATATTCTACAAACCATTAAAACCGAAACCAAAACCACATTTTAAAAAATCATCTAAACCAAAACCATAACCGAAACATAACCAAAAATAAGCATAACCAAAAATTCAGACAATTTTTCAATCAAAAAACTAAAACCGAAACCAAGACTTATCATTTAGAAACACCAAAACCAAAGCATCTAAATGGCATGCTAAACCAAAAATGAAAACAAAACCAAGATTTATTGTTTAGAAAAACCAAATCCAAAAATGTACATTAAGGCAAATTAAACACCAAACCATTAAAAATAATTTATGGTTTTGCAGAACTACTTTTCTTACTTTGTTTTTAAAGTATGTTGGAACCATACAGACTTAATCAATTTTGATAAGACTTTGACAGAAGATAGAAATTTGAATGACAAAGAACTGATTAGTTTTTGGACGAGGAACAATTGGTAGGGACCTCCGGAGCACTTGTTTTTTTGAAACTTCAATAACATCAGTTCCTGATAACTAATTTTGATAAAACTTGGTAAACATGTTTAGAGTATGATTTGTAACAGTTTTACAAACAACTTTCGGTTTGTCACTTCTGGAAAACATTTTCTTTTACTTTTTCGATTGGTACAACAGAATTTATGTCTGTTGGGATACTAAAGCTTTCTTTATTGAACTAATGTTGATGAAATTTTATAACAAAAATTGAGATTTTTATGAGAGGGAACTGACTAGCCTTCACTTGTGTCTATTGACACATAATCAACAATTAATTCAGTAAATTATTTGTGATATAACATCACCCCGATACGAGTTGGTTATTCAATACTAGTATGTTTAGAGTATAACAAAACAGTGATCACTAGAGAAATTAATTGCCTAAGCCTGAATCTATTAAATATTTGTTTATGTAAATTTTTTTATACTTCGCTAGAGTGGTAACCTAATTTTTGGTTTATTTTTAGCGTTGACATTTTTTGGTAGTTTATCTAGTCGGCTAGCCCTGATGAGAATGATAAACTTTTTAAAGTTTAAAATTATCTCATTGGTTCGAAACTAGGTCTGTCGAAAATTGTATGTATTGCAAAAAGTTTCATAATTTGCACCATCATTTTTTAGATGCAGTTCTTATATTATTCTTGATGGGAGATTTTCCATCGGGGTGATGTTATATCACTAATAATTTTTTGAATTAATCATTGACCAATATTTTATAATATAACAAGAGTTAAAAAACAATTGTTTTTAAAACTTTGCTTATCAACATAGTTTTGTTGTACAATGAACATTAAGCTTCTGCATGCTTGCCGTCGCAAGAAAAAGATTTTTTTATTAGATGAATGAGGTTTTTATTAGATGAATTAGATGAAACGTAAGTGATCGTATTAGACATCTCAAAAGGATTTCATCGAATCTGGCATGCCAACTTGATTTGCAAACTCGTTGTGTACGGTTTTCATCCCGCAGTCGTGAAGTTGATTCAAAATTTTCTGTCTGTATCGGTTAGACAAAATATTTTATTTTATTAATTTGATCTCGGTATCTATAAAAGTTTTTTCTTCAGAGTCTAAATTAATAACCGCTGGTGTACCCCAAGGCTCAGTTTAATCTCCCACTTTATTTTTAATTTAAAATTTAAATTATAATTTATATCTGTTGCCATCCTAGCTCTTTTGGACTCTGTTCAAAAGCGTGCTATACGAATTGTTGGTGATCGAAATTTAATATGAAAATATGGAGGGGCTGAAATCTCACAGCTCTGAGATATCAAGACTTCGGTCTGGGTTAAAGATTTTGATATAGTTTTCGGTAAAAAACTTTTATGAGGACATGGTTTTTAGTTTTGGGCAGCGATGTATATCAAACATAACTTTGTTAAAGTACAAGCATTTTTTTAACTCGGTTTAAACATTTACTACACAACTAACACGAAACATCAATACGTTGCCAGAAAATTATACAAAATTCCAAAAATATTGTAAAAATTAAATAAAGTCAAACTTTTTCAAAATTCCAAAAATATTCCAAAAATTAGAATAAAATCAAATTTTTAAATTTTTTCTAAATTCCAACATTTCAAAAATTCTTAAAAATTCAAACTTTTTCCAAAATTCTAAAACTATTGCAAAAATTATTACAAAATCAAAAATTGAAAAATTTTTCAAAATTCCAAAAATTATAATAATATCAAAAATTTAAAATTTTTCAAAATTCTAAAAATATTTCAAAAATTCTTACAAAATTAAAAATTAAAACTTTTACCGATATTCTAAAAATATTGCAAAAATTATTACAAAATCAAAAACCGAAGTAATACAAACTTTTTCAAAATTCCAAAAATATTTCAAAAACTATAACAAATTCAAAAACTTCCATGTCTAATTTCATTTTAGATTACATTTACGTCATAAAACAGCTACATTTTTTTTCCAAAAAATTGGCTAAAAAATAAATGAAATCATTTTTTGACACACTTGACATTATTTTTTGACAAGCTTATAATGCCATAATTCTCTATAATAATAATAAAATATCATGTCATACAAACTATTAATTTTATTGTTTTCTAAAAAAAAATGGGTAAAAAATAAATAAAAACCTTTCTTTTGACACACTTGACAACATTTTTTGACAAACTTATAATCCATAATTCTCAATAATAATAATAAAATTTCATTTCAAAGAAACAATTTTATTTTTTTCCAAAAAAAGGGTAAAAAACTAAATAAAAATCTTTTGACACACTTGACAACATTTTTTTGACAACCTCATAATGCCATAATTCTCAATAATGATAATAAAACTTCATTTCAAACAAACAATTAATTTTATTTTTTTTTTCCAAAAAATTAGGTAAAAAAATAAATAAAAATCTTTCTTTTGACACACTTGACAACATTTTTTTGACAAACTTATAATGCAATAATCTAGTTTTTGATCTTACATACCAATCCCGACCATCAAGATTTCTCCAAATTTAATGTTCCTACTCGTAATCACTTAAAATGAACGTTTTTTAAGCCAAAAATATGAAAATTTGCTATTTTTGACACACATAATGATTTTTTTGACACACTTTCGGTACAGTTATCGAACACAGCGTCCTTTCGGACCTGTCCCTTGTGAATACTTATTTTTAGAAAAAAAAATTTTTGAAATCCCTCCAGCGGTTTTCCCTGCAGCGTAGGTAATGACGGCCGGCCGGCAGACAGACATACATTTTTTTTTTTTTTGCTTTTTTAGAATCAGGAGGTCCTCAAACGTCGAGAAATGTCAAAAAAAGTGGGGGTAAGAATTTCACTTTGAGCTCATGAATGTAATACTTAGGTCTTTCAGACCGAAGTAATTGATTGCCTACAACATCCCGACTAGAATTTGTATTTCGGCAGACCTAAAAATATTTTCGGGCCGAATGAGGAATACCAAAAGTTGGAAAACCTAACAATTATGGAGTGACCTCGTCATTAGGACGACTAATAATATGCCCAACTGCGGAAGGCCTGTTAACCGTGGCACTATCTCGTCATTATGCAGGTCAAGAAAATACTCAAATGCAGCTTATGTTTGGAACCGTCATAAGGCTTCCATAAGGATAAATATTATGATCCTCAAGTTAGGTATGAACTTGAAATCACGAATGTCAACCGTATAATGCAATTGACAGATTAGCCAAAGTAAGGCGGGAATCATTTTAGTGTTATTTTAAAAAAAATAATAAAAATGTAATAAAAAATAAGTAATGGTTAGTCTGGGAATCGAACCCTCGGCCGTCCTAAACTTAAGCATCAACATAATATTCATAAATAAATTGACGTAATTAATTATTTAGATAGACGAATGGTTAATGGTTGCTGCCTTTTACACAGAGGTCTGGAGATCGAATCCGGGTTAAGTCCAAAGTAAATATTAATAATAAATAGCATTTTATCTTTACAGGGCCCTTCTTAACCGCTGTTATCATTACCGTGTATAATCCCCCTGAATTGATAAAAAAAAACGATTAATAAATTGCAAAAAAATTAATTTTGTTTTCATTTTTTTGGTGAGACAATATGGTAGCATAATTGTAGCATAACAGCCCAAAATTTTTGCGGTGTGCTTGCTGGGATGTAAATTTTACTAAAATAGTTCAATTTTTACATATCACTCTGTCTGTTTTACGTAGCAAATAGTTAATGTGCTACTAGCGAAATTACATAACGCTACGTTAGGGCTATACATATTTTTAAATATTTACTTGTGGTCTACGTAAAATTTGCTTTTGCACAAGCTTAATTAAAAACTGACCTTTTTACGATGCTTTTAAGTAAATTTTACTTTGTCAATTTTGTTTAATTTACTTATGGCTACGCTGGCCATATACGGTTAAATTTACATATACTTTACGTTAAATAAGCTATCTCTTTTTTCTGAGTGTATAGTTTGCTGCATTCAGAAAATATTCTTTGGCAGCACAAATTTAGATGCAGTCCACATTAGCTAGTCCAAATGGAATACGAATGTGGACATGCGTTACTTTCAGCACGAGGTCGTCATATGGAATGCTCATTAGGGCCGAATGCCCAGTTTGGTTGGCCAAACATCATCCTTATTCGAACCGAAATAAGAATTCTAGTCGGCATCGTCTCCCTGTTGCTGATGTCGTTGTTTTTTATAAATATCGTCACCATCAGTGTTCGGTTGAAATCACGTCCATAATGCCTCAGACATATGTTTTTCCCGTTTAACTCGTCAATCGGTTTGTGCAAACAGTCAAACTTTCAAGATTACTCACTGTCATAGTAATAAAATGCAAAGGGATTTCTGTGTGCGTACATCGTACAAATGGAATTTTTTACCCGAATCAATAGTCTCGAGGGCCTCCAATCCACAAAGATTTAAAAAAAGCGTGCACCAACACCTCAAGACGCATGTTGTGGTGGGACCTAGGTCTTAAAAGGTATCTATGTGTTGTTGTGACACATTTTGTAATAACTACTACACAACGCTTTTTATTAAAAAAAAGATAAGTTCGATAATCCAACGTTTAATACCAAGATCAACCAAGTTATATCAAGAAACAATGAATCTCACTACTATTTGATGGAAATTATAAAAATCGAAAGATCAAAAGGAAAGGATCAAATGAACCTCAACTTTCTACACTTCAATATATTTTGTTGATGATTTGAACCGAAACTTAAGTTATTTAATTTGATTCAAATCAAAAATCAAAACCAAACCCTCAATCTTCATAATAAATAGTTACAAGTGATCATCGCTAAAACGAAAACAAAATCATACAATAAGGCAACCCTTTTAACTGTTTAATCTATAAGTCTATCAATTGGTTTTTATAGTATTAAAACAAATAAATCAAGAATGTTAGATAAGATAATAACATTGAATAAAAGTTTAATATTTTTCAAAACTGATATATTTTTCTGTTGGCTGCGAGATGTTGAAATTAACGAAATGTTCTTAGAAATCTTTTTAGAAATGATGCCGTGTAGATCTAACAAAGGTTTAATTTTGTTTCCATCAATCAAAAGAAGTGTTGAGCAATATATCAACAGAAGATTGAGCCATCTACAAATTAAAAGCATATATACAACTAGTTAATTTATTTTAATAAAAGAAATCGTATCTGTTCAGTTAATTTAAATCTAAAACTCACTTTTTGTGAAATTTAATAAAAAAAAACTCATTTAAAATGTGCTATTAACACGGATATATCTCCAAATTATCAATCAAGACATGTTGCAATTCTAATAACTATTAAAAATCATTTCAATTGAGTTTCTCATTTCGCATATATTAAGATTTCATGAACACAAAACAGCAACGAATAATTTCTTTTAGCCTAATCACACACACCATATGTTTAATACGTGACTAGATTACATATAACAGATAAACAGACTCAATTAGAAGACAAACAATCAACATTTATTTAATTATGTAACCTAAGGAAGACTTTTACCAGTCTATCTATACACAATATCTTTCCCTTTAAATTCTCTCATTTCCCACCATTTTCCATTATTTTCATTTTTTAGCAAAATTCAATCTTTATACCAAAACTTTAAAAGTTCTTTAAAACATGAACAGTTTGAAAGTTTTTTTTACTTTTTTCATTTTTCATTTACCTATTCAAAAGAAAAAATGTTCTAAAGTCAAGAAAAACATAACTGGTTTGAAGCTACTCAAACTTTTAAGACGAAAACATATTCAAATTGTTTAATTCATTTTCATGTGGATATTTTGAATTAGCCATTTCTCTTGTAATTTAAATATGATTGCTACTATCATCATGGTCAACATTGATAGTGATCATGATGATCTTTAATAAAATAATCAAGATAATGTTGTATTCGCGTATAAAATGTTAAAATATTTAAAAAGATTGACTTACACAAACAAATGCTTGGAAAGAAGAGTATTTTATTCATTGACTTTTTTCTTATATTATTTTTTTTAATGTAAAAGAATAGAAGAAAGGTTGGTGGGGGATTAAGAAACAGGTATCATATATAAATTGGATGTATGTTGTGCAAACGATATCAAATCATCCTTGCTTTCATTCGACAACAGTTCGAATTAAATTAAACCATTTTTTTAATACAAAAATCAAAAAAAAGTAATCAAGTTAAATTAAATAATTGAATAAAAAAAAACATAAAGTTGAAATAGTTGTCGGTTTTCAAAATAATTAAATAAATATGGCTTTCGCTAAAGTTATTGGTGTTTTGTGTATTGTGGCAGCTGTAATAGCATTACCAGCTGAGGAAAATCGTGGACATTCAAGAAATGCAGTTAGTTCGGAAAATGATTTAATGGACAGCATTTACAGCGATTGTTTAAGAAAAGATTCAGTATCATGTGTGAAATATAAGTTATTTTCGTTTGTTGATAAAATGATGGGAGCCAGAGATTCATTCGCATTAACCGAAGGAGTAACAGTTGTGAAAACACCAGGATCAGAATCAGAAGGTGCACCACGTGCCCTTTCTGGAGATGAATCAATTGAATCTTTACTTTTCAGTCGTGTTCAACGATTCCTGCAAACACATACTATCAAAGTTGATTTAAAAGGACAAGATATTGTTAATGCTGTATCATCAACTGGTCGTGAACTAGAAGATATATCAGAAAGTGTATTCAGTGAAGATGATACTACAGTTGAAGGACGTGGGAAAAAAAAGAAAGCTGCTAAAATTTTGGGACCACTTCTAATGGCTCTTGCACTTAAAAAAGCCGCACTTCTTCCTTTAGTGTTAGGAGCTATTGCTCTACTTGCTGGTAAAGCTTTGATCATTAGTAAAATCGCACTTGTACTCGCAGCTATTATTGGACTCAAAAAATTACTGTCACAAGAAAAACATGTGACATATGAAGTTGTTGCTCATCCACATCACACATCATCACACTCTGTAAGTCATGGTGATGCATATTCAGTGGGCGGCTCATCAGGATACAGTGGTGATATTGGCGGTGGGTATGGAGGATCAGCACATGGAGGTGGATGGGGACGTTCAATCAACGCTCAAGACATCGCATACAGTGCTCAAAAACCACAATAGGACATCAAAATTTAACAAATTGTCGTAATAATTAATTATTTAACTTATTTATATATAAAGATAATATTTTAGAAAAATATTTCATTTTAAAAATGAGATTATTTTAATTGAACAAAAGAAGAAAACCGAAAATCATTAAAAAGCAAATATTCTCGGTACCATACAATACTCCGGGCTGGCTGTTTCCAATCAAACTTGCTGTAAATTACTAGATTGGAAAATAAGTCTTATGTTTTAATTTATTGTTATTATTTTGTTATTTGTTATTTTTAGTTTTGTAAATTATTGAAATTTAATTTTTTCTTTTACGCTTTTCGTCTATTTCCTTTCTTCTGATTTAAAACTTATCTTTCTTCTTCTAAACTAGTAGTTTACTTTCTCATCATCAAACTAAACTGTGTATATTTTGTATTTTATAATTTTAATTTCTTATCTTAATCTATAATTCTTTTTCTTTTCCAAATTTTTAACTATAGACAAAAATCAAAACATAAAAATTTCATAAACATAATTCTAAATTTAATCTATTTCTTTCTAGAGTTTTTCGATCTTCCTCATAATTTTTTAAAAACTTTCTATAAAAAAATACTGACACACAACCAAAAAAAAATAGTTGCCATACCTTGCCATAGATCTTTTTCGAATTTATATTATTTTTGTTATAAACCAATCAACCTTTAATCTTTTCCTCTTTCAAACATTTTCACCTTCTTTTAAATTTTATTTTATTTCTTTGCATAGTCATCACATCACATTTGTTATAGTACTTTTATTTTCATTTCTTCACCAATAGAAATACTTTCCTTTACTATCTTTGAACTTTAAAAGAAAAAAACTTTATAATTTATTATAACAATAAAAGAAAAAAGCATTTTATTAAAAATTACTTGTTATTTGTTTTCATTTGTATTCTAATGTTTCGTTTCCTGTATAGTTTTCACCCTTATTATGAAAATTCTTCCCGTTTCTGTTTAAAAAAATCAAAACAATCTATTTAGGTCAGTAAGGTAAGCCAGATTACAATAAGAAAAGAAAATATATTTCTTTTACAGTAACATGCCGATCTCAAATTCTGAATTCCAGTTTTATTGGTTGAATGAAACTAAAAGAAAATAATAATAATAATCATAATAATAGTATGAGAATATGTATGTATGTTAGTTAGTCTGTTAACCTAAACTTTGAAAAATTTTATTTAGTATACCCGACCCAACCCAATGCCATTGAATAAAAAAGAAAAAGTTATTATTATTATAGACAATTGAATGGAAACTATATTATTAAATTAAGTGATTTTAATTCAATGTGATGTCTTATTACTTGTACAGTCCAAATCTATGTCATATAAAACAATTTCTTATATCTTTGGTTTTTTTTAAAATAAATATAGTTAAATGTAATATATATAAAAATAGTTGATGCATGCTCTCTTTAGCGACAAATTTATATTATAAAGTCATTATGTGTATACGTTTTTGTTTTTAATTTATTTTCAACTCATAATTATTGACAGTTAAAATTCATTAACAGTAGAATTGTTGTCATCCACTATAAGTAATTGTAATATATAAACGGAAAACTACTGTTGTTGTTTCTCCATATTTGCAATGGAGAAGTAGCGTAAGTCGTAAGAAAGTGTACCGGTAATAAATATCTTATGAGTATGCAAAATTGTTTTGTTATTGCTTTTGTTCTTATTTTTTAACTTGATTTGTATGCTTACCGTTAGATTACTCAAAAAATTAGTTTTTTTATTAAATTGTTTATATTGATATAATTATTTTAATCGAATACTGTACTCCTTTATTTAAATGAAATTTAACATTAATAACATAGCGTATATAATACAATCTGCGATTTAACAATTTTGGAAGATATATTGAAATCTGAACGTGTGAAAATAACAATAAAATAGATATCTTATTTGAGGTAAGCCATGGACCTTAAGATTTTTTCATCAAATTTGTCGTATGCGATTGTAAGCGGCTGCTTCGTTTTGCTGCACCACTTCCCGAACCGGTGATATCTTGAAATAAGATAAGGGAGACTGACGATAAAGAGTTTAGAAACCGATATAAATTTGAAATTAAAGACCTTGTGTACTTCTGGAGGGTCCTGATATAATAGGTTGTATCCGTTCAAATAGAATTGCTTGGCTTGGGCATGTTCTACGAGCTGATTAACAGTCTGAAATGATTAAAAAATGTATGTTACTACCCAGGGAGCTGATTAGTTTGGCAATGCTCCTACATGGATCATGAACGCCACAAAAAAACATTTTTAATTTCGCGGAAATGACACTGGAGCGGAAACTGTACTTTGTTTACTTGCAGTAGCCAAATCTGATTTATGATCGTGTATTGGATTGGTTTTATCAACAGTGAGATTACATAGTTCCAAATTGACTGTGGTGTGCGTGTTAGAAGAATAGTGGTTTGAGTGTGTATAAGTTGTTAATCTGTCGTAGATGACCTGATATGCGCCAAAGTGTGATCTTTCTCTTTGCAGAAAAAAATTTCAAATCCATTGTGCAAGAACCTGAATCGTGGTCTGGTTTCAAAAATAAATGGCATAAACTGTTTTCTATCATAAAATGCTTTCTTGCTTGTACTCCTAGTCTGTTGAACCGGAAAGTTACAATGCACTTCAGTTGAGACAGGCGGCGATTGAAGAAAGTTTTTCTAGTCCAACGCAGGCCTCCAAAGCATCACAACGATCTGTTAGAAATTTCAAAAATTTATCTACTGTTGAAAAACCTATATTGCTAGAGTGTTGGGCCGATGACTATTGTTTGTCTGGTTAACGGCAGTACTATAGTAATTTAAATAATAATTCAATAGTCTTTTAAGTAATACTTTTGCATCAAAATACTTATCTTGAAATCCATCAGTTTCCGACATTTGGCCAGCTTTAAGAACAATTTGATTACTGACATCATGAAACTCAGTCCTATCTTCATTTAATTTTTCCAGTCTAGTTTCAATTTCTCTTTACCATCATCTACAGCCCCCAAGCATTTTACCTTGGCCCCCTCTTTGATTATTTTTTAGTTTTTTATAATAAATATTAAACAGATTAATTAAAACGTAGTATTATTGCATACTATTTCAGAATTGTAAGTATTGCATAATATTTCATAATTATGAAAAAAATTGCGGAAATGAGTTTTAACTAAAGGATCAACTTTCAATTTGACCGTGGTGAACAGGGTTATATAATTATTCGTTTTTATTTTTATATTATTTGACTCACTTCTGTGACCTTGCAGACCTTCAACAAATTGCAGACAAACAAATTTATAATATTTATTATAAAAAACTAAAAAATAATTAAAGGGTGGACTAAGGTAAAATTGAAATTTTGTTCCTTCATAACTTTTGACCCCCTCATTTCCGCAAATTTTTTTTTAATAAGGATGCAGAGGACCTATTTTTTCTATTTATCTAAAAATCATAATTTAAATTTTTTTTTCATATTATAAATTAAATGTTTTTATTATATTTCTACTATCAATCTCACTATTCATATACCAACCAATCAACACAATTAATTATACAACACAACAAATAACTAATAACATATATCAATATAATTTTTTCTTAAAAATTACAATGCTTAATAAGCCATGAATAATGAATGATAAACTAAACAAAAAATATTGTAGAATAATAAATATGTTCATAGTTCCATCTGTTGTTGCTTTCAGCAACATCTTGAAGATATTTTACATACTTGAACATATCGAAAAGAAAGTAAAAAGCTTTCAAATGAAATCAACTAATATAATTTCTACAGCTTATAATGTAGTTTTATTTATTTACAAATTTGACGAATTAGTTATTGAAGTATTAAGGGCAGTAAGAGTGTTTTACCGATTGAGGATATACGTTTTGAGATCGAGACGAAGGCGAGATCCCTAATATATCTAAAATCGGTGATATTCTTAATGCCCAAAATGCTTATTATATTTTTTGCACGATCAATAAAAATTATTTAAATAATAAAATTCATTCACAAAATTCAAGTTTTAAAGTTTTAAAGAAAATTATTAAAAATTTCAATTCACAGTAGTAAGCTCTGCGTTTCATCATATTTTTATATATTTTTTTTTTAGTCCAGTAAATAAAGGTTAAAAGGTCGCAAAAATCCTGTCGCGGACGGGGCCTGGCGGAAATTGTTGGTCTTACCGAGTACTTTGACGTGAGAAAAATTACCTTGGGGATCCGACCCTGTGAGCCTGGAAAATGGCCCTCAAAGTGTCAGAAGTAGTTTCCGCGCCATATCTCCGGAAATATGGCAGTTTGGGTATTCCTGTTTAGCTAGAAATGAAGGTGAGCTAATTATCTACAGAAATTGTCCTAATCATTTTTATCGTAAACCCGATAGTTTCCGAGATAACGGACTCGAACCTTGTCCTGCATTTTTCTCTTCATCAATGAGCCAGAACGCCGCTGTACACGTATTTACTAAGGAGCGGCGGACAAATTAGCGGATAACTCGGTCAAAATTCAATATTTTTCGATGATTCAAAATTCATGTGAAAGAGAAAACCCGTACCTGTCACATCCTGTGGTAAAATTCTTGTTATCTCGTTTGTAAACGAGTGCAAACGGCGGACAAAATTTCTTTTTATCCGGTTTTCTAACGCTGTTTTAAATTTATTCATATTTTTTTTAAAAATTGTGTTTTTATATGTTTCTTTCTTGATTATTGTACCTGGGAGGGTCTTGAAACATCTCAGAAAGTTTGCCACAGTGGCTTTCTCGCACTTTTAAACAAAAGGGAATTTATTAATTTCCATTTTGAGGACTTTCATGGAGTTTCGGAAAGTCCGCGGAAAATCATTAATTAAAGATTTATTGTCTATTGAAGTGCCTCATAAGTTACACCAATTTGTAGCTTAGAATGTCTAGCTTTCGATCGCATTTTCCAAATTCTTTAGAAATTTCCAGGGCTCTTTAAAAGTTGATTTTACGCCCACACGGGAAAAAACTGGCCAAATTTTTCATACACTTTTTTTTCTTTCCGAGGAATTTTTTGGGTATTGTTACTTATTTAAAAGTAAAGCTGAGGTTTTCAGCTTTCCATTGATATAAATAATGTCATTGTTTTTAATCCACAAAAAAAAAAATAGAAAAAGTTTCTCTGAAATTATTTATGATAATTTCCTCTTTTTTTCTGCTTCACGTGGCGGCGCGTATAATACGTGTATAATATCCGCGTACACATGGCACACATACACTGGCTTCACGCGTCCCTCGTGGACTTATACTGTTATTGTTTATCGTCAACAATAGTACGTTATGATGCTCGGCTAGCGCCTCGATTTGCAAACTCCACATCCGTCCAAAATCTTTAGCTTTACGTCCTAGCATCATAATGTACTATTGTTGACGATAAACAATAACAATATAAGTCCACGAGGGACGCGTGAAGCCAGTGTAAGTGTGTGCTATGTGTGCGCGCCTGCGCGGACCGATATTATACACATAATATACGCGCCGCCAGGTGAAGCAGAAAAAAAGAGGAAATTATCATAAATAATTTCAGAGAAACTTTTTCTATTTTTTTTTTGTGGATTAAAAACAATGACATTATTTATATCAATGGAAAGCTGAGAACCTCAGCTTTACTTTTATATAAGTAACAATACCCAAAAAATTCCTCGGAAAGAAAAAAAAGTGTATGAAAAATTTGGCCAGTTTTTTCCCGTGTGGGCGTAAAATCAACTTTTAAAGAGCCCTGGAAATTTCTAAACAATTTGAAAAATACGATCGGAAGCTAGACATTCTAAGCTACAAATTGGTGTAACTTATGAGGCACTTCAATAGACAATAAATCTTTTATTAATGATTTTCCGTGGACTTTCCGAAACTCCATGAAAGTCCTCAAAATGGAAATTAATAAATTCCCTTTTGTTTAAAAGTGCGAAAAAGCCACTGTGGCAAACTTTCTGAGATGTTTTAAGACCCCCTCAGGTACAATAATCAAGAAAGAAACATATAAAAACACAATTTTTAAAAAAAATATGAATAAATTTAAAACAGCGTTAGAAAACCGGATAAAAAGAAACTTTGACCGCCGTTTGCACTCGCTTTCAAACGTGATAACAAGAATTTTATCACAGGATGTGACAGGTACGGATTTTCTCTTTCACATGAATTTTGAATCATCGAAAAATATTGAATTTTGACCGAGTTATCCGCTAATTTGTCCGCCGCTCCTTAGTAAATACGTGTAAAGCGGCGTTCTGGCTCCATGATGAAGAGAAAAATGCAGGACAAGGTTCGAGTCCGTTATCTCGGAAACTATCGGGCTTACGATAAAAATGATTTGGACAATTTCTGTAGATAATTAGCTCACCTTCATTTCTAGCTAAACAGGAATACCCTAACTACCATATTTCTGGAGATATGGCCCGGAAACTACTTCTGACACTTTGAGGGCCATTTCCTAGGCTCACAGGGTCGGAATCCCAAGGTAATTTTACTCACGTCAAAGTACTCGGTAAGACCAACAATTTCCGCCAGGTCCCGTCCGCGACAGGATTTTTGCGAGCTTTTGATCTTTTTCGACCTTTATTTACTGGACTATTTCTACTCCTATCACATTAAATTATAAATTACATCACACTATCCATGACATGTAAATTGATTATTTCAAAAAGTGTGCGGTAAGTAAAAAAACGTGCGGTAATGAATTTTCATATATATATTACGACACACTTTTAATAAAAAGAAAAATTTTTATTTAAAGAAAAATTTGATTTTTAAAAATTAAATATTTCAATTCATTTTGACACAGAATAATGCAAAGCCTACCACAATTTGTAAACTATTTGCATTTAGTTTATAATTAGTAGTTAATTTTTTCAAGTAATTATATGCGTTTGGACATTAAAACAAAGTCGTAGAAAAAGCATATAAGAAACCTCGAGCTGCAAACCCTTTCCATGCTCGTGAAGGTACTGCACTCGCCGCTACGCGTCTCGTGCGCAATATTTTCACTCGCATGTAAAATACTATTTACAGCGCTAGGTATGTAATATACTATTACAGATTTGAGATTATAATGCACTGCACAAGTCATTCGTTCCTCTATCTTAAAGTGGTAAGTAGATGAACGAAAATATCCCGCCCGGAGAGATGCTGCGATAAATGTAAACGAGGGTCGAGAAAAGGTCACCGATTGGAGTGATAAAAATTTAGTCAAATTTAATGCCACCAAAACATAGCTATACAATAAATAGACGAATGTGAAGCCATTCGTTTATTGGGTGTCACAATTTTCATTGATTTACTCTGGAACGATCATATATTGGCGATGGCAAAGAAAAAGTCACGAAAACTCAACCTTCTCAATAGATGTAAAAAATATTTTTCTACTCCTATCACAGTAAATTATAAATTACATCACACTTTTCATGACATGTAAATTGATTATTTCAAAACGTGTGCGGTAAGTAAAAAAAAGCGTGCGGTAATGGATTTTCATATATGGGTAGTTCTACAACATAGGAATTTTGGACGGCTCCGCTTATTTCGTATATTAATAGGAAAGAAAAGTTTTTTCAAATGAAATTTGTAAACCTTAACTATGTCTAGCTGGTCACTCAAATTAAACCCGTTTCGAAATATATTTCTTAGAAAAAAAATTATTCAAAACTTCAAATTCTTAGTCCCCAGTGGCAAGATGTTGTTACATCACTTTTGACGATTCTATCGTATTTTACGCTAATCGGTATGCTGTAATGTAACACAAAACGACTGTCGTATATACGATAATCGATAGTCGTTTGTGTTACAGCATACCGATTAGCGTAAAATACGATAGAATCGTCATAAGTGATGAAACAACATCTGGCCACTGGCATGTCCCACCTTGAAAGTCAAAGCTGGTAAACTAAATAATCAATGATTCTAAGTGTGTTTTAAATTGTGTGTTTTAACAAATTTAACAAATTTAGAGTGTAGTAATAATTTTGAAAAATGATACTTTAATAATGTGTAAATAATCATAACATTACTCGATATTTCATATAAGATATATCATATTAAAATTTGTGCCACGAATTTGTTATTATTCTCCTGCCCAATCAAAACACATTGAAAATATCAGAAATTCATATTTCTATCAAGTTATCGCTCGTCACAGGAATTCAAAATCCCAGTGGCAGGTATATCCGCTAGAAATAGGTAGATTTCGGGGTCAGACGGTTTTGTGTCCAAATAAAATTAGATAAGCCAGATTAGTTTAAATAAAAATATAAGTAGAAACAGAATAATTCAAAAAAATTATCAAACCAAATTAAATACATTATCTGAACTAACTCCATCAATACAATTTCGGAACAGTTTTATTTAAGTTGGTTTAAACTACTTTTAATAACATATTAAATCCACCAAAGATCAAATGAACTACGTCACAACTACAATTATACCATCACACATAATTTATAATCAAACGTTATCAAACAATTTTATTTCAAAATCATCTTTTGTTGTTGTGTTTTTTTGTTCTTATTTAATCTTTTTTCAAACGGCTACTTAGTAAAAAAAAATAAAAACAAAAGAGATTTTGATAATTAGTTAGATTTCATATAAAAATCTACCTATTGCAATGGGCTTCATCTCGGAATTTCGGAAAAATTTTGGTGCCAAACGACTGTATATGATAAGCGGAGACGGAAAAACAAAAAAAAAAATTATATATATAATTATATATAATTATATATATATAAAATTATATATAATTATATAAGTTCATTTAATAATAAAATATTTGATATTTAACATAAAAAAAAAATCTGAATCTAAAAATCGCCATTTTTATAGTTTTCCTTCAGAACAAAAAAAACTGATTCCCGACAGTCATATGCACAACGAATTTTATCTCTAAAACAAAAAATGACGTTAGTCCTAAACTTTCACAAGTTGTTAGATATAAAATAAGCTTCAATTTAGTTAAAAAAAAAAAAAAAAAAAGGCTATGCCATCTTTTTTTCAATTACACCGTTTTTTTCTTATGTTACACCGTTAAAAATTATTTCAAAAAATTAACAGTGTACATTTTTAAAAACTTTGTTTTAATACCTATTCAACGACATATCATTTATGAAAATCGATTGAGTAGTTTTTCTACAATCGCTCGTCAAAATGCACTCACATCACAAAATAACAAAAATTGAGGGGCACCCTGTGAAGACCCCTGGTCGAAAAAAAAAAATATATATATATATATATATATATATATATATATATATATATATATATATATATATATATATATATATATATATATATATATATATATATATTATATATATATATATATATATATATATATATATATATATATATATATATATATATATATATATATATATATATATATATATATATATATATATATATATATATATATATATATATATATATATATATATATATATATATATATATATATATATATATATATATTTATATATATATATATATATATATATATATATATATATATATATATATATATATATATATATATATATATATAACAGGTCGTTCAATAAGTCCGTAGGATAAGTAAGAAAAAAACAACATTTTGACAAAACTCGATTTTTTTATTCAACATAGTTGCCTTCGAGGGCGATACAACGAGTATAGCGATTTTCCAACTTTTCTATACCACTTTTATAGTACGATTTCTCTTTCTCGTCAAAATAGGCCTCAGTTTCAGCGATTACTTCATCATTGGACTTAAATTTCTTTCCAGCAAGCATTCTCTTGAGATCTGAAAACAGGAAAAAGTCGCTGAAGGCTAAATCTGGAGAATATGGTGGGTGGGTAAGCAATTCAAAGCCCAATTCATTTAATTTTGCCATCGTTTTCATCGATCTGTGACACGGTGCATTATCTTGGTGAAACAACACTTTTTTCTTTTGCAAATGTGGCCGTTTCTTTGCGATTTCAGCCTTCAATCGATCCAAAAGTTCACAGTAATACTCGCTGTTGATGGTGGTTCCTTTTTAGAGATAGTCGATGAATATTATTCCGTTCGTATCCCAAAATACAGACGCCATCACCTTACCGGCCGACTGTTGCGTCTTTGCTCGCTTTGGATTCGGTTCGTCGACTGCTGTCCACTCAGCTGACTGTCTTTTGGATTCTGGTGTGTAATTGTGAAGCCATGTCTCATCCATTGTCACATATCTACGATAAAATTCCCTTTTATTGCGGTTTAACAGTGCCAAAGACTCCTCCGAAGCATCGATTCGTTGTTGTTTTTGGTCGACTGTGAGCTCACGCGGCACCCAATTTGCACAGAGCTTTCGCATACCCAAATGTTCATGTAAAATGGTAAAAACACTACCATCTGCTACCTTTACAATGTCAGCTATTTCGTGCACCTTCAATTTGCGATCGTTCATAACCAATTTGTGGATTTTTTTTATGTTTTCTGGAATAACAGCCTCATTTCGGCGTCCACTGCGCTCTGCATCTTTTGTGCTGGTACGACCACATTTAAATTCAGCCATCCACTTCTCTACCATTTTTCTCGCTGGAGCAGAGTTTGGATAATGTTTATCAAGCCATTGTTTGGTTTCCACTGTATTTTTTTTTCATCAAAAAGCAATGCTTTATTAAAATTCGAAATTCACTTTTTTCCATTTTTTTTCAAAAACAAAAGTTGCTTCACACAAAATGCTATAACTCACGAATAAATAGTCAGATTGCTGTCAAATTTATACACGTATCGTTTGAAAGTTAGTACTAAATAAAAATCATATGGAAAAAATTCTAGTAACGCCATCTATGTGTCATCCTACGGACTTATTGAATGACCTAGTATATATATATATATATATATATATATATATATATATATATATATATATATATATATATATATATATATATATATATATATATATATATATATATATATATATATATATATATATATATATATATATATATATATATATATATATAACGATATGAGGTATAACGAAATTTAGCGGCACTCTCACGGTCGCATTTTTCGACCTACACCAAAATAATTTTCTCTATATGTTTCGACAACTAATTTCTTGGACAAGTTCGTGAACTGGCCATATCCGGGTACCGGTTAACCAGCTAGAGCCTAAAAAGTCGAATAATCTAGGGCGCTTTAACTTCCGTTTGAATCATAATATTTTAATAAAATTTAAAAATATTGAATATATAAACCTTTTTTTATCATTTTTATTCAGATGACAGCCTTGGCGTTTCAGGTTCCTCAAAAATCAGCTGTTTTAAAAATTTATTAAACTTTGCTATCCTTGATCTAGCTGAAAATGGTCAAACTCATGTTTGAAAAGTTTTGCTCACGTATATAAAATATAAATCGTTCCAAAATTTTCAAAACAAGTAGTTCAAGTCTAAAGGTTGAGACCCCAGAGCTGTTGAAATGCAAACAAACGCAAAATGCAATGCTTTCATCATGTTTCAGTTTATGTTATTTAAATTTATCTTAACTTTTAAGCATACTTTTAAACTATAGCCTCAAAAAATTTTAGCTTTCTAACCCAAAAGGTTTCATTTTTATAAGCATTATAATGCACCCCTTGCGGGGTATTTGTATAAGCATTATAATGCACCCCTTGCAAAAAAAATATCAAGCCATTTAATACCATAGAAAAATTATCAAAATCTATTTTGTTTTTATTTTTTTTTACTAAGTAACCTTTGAAAAAAGATTAAATAAGAACAAAAAAACACAACAACAAAAGATGACTTTAAAATACAATTGTTGGATAATGTTTGATTACAAATTATGTGTGATGGTATAATTGTAATTATGACGTAGTTCAGGCATGGCGAACCTTTCTCAGTATGCGTGCCAAAAAAATACAATCTATTTTTATGAAATTGCTAACGTGCCAAAAATTGGTAATGTTAAAAAATACAATTATTACAAATAAAATAAAAACTAACATTTTGCAAAATATTATTACAAAAATTAAAGTCAACAATATATTTCAAAAATTACAATCTACAATATAATAATCAACAAAAATTATAATAATATACATATTTTAAAAATTACAATTAACAATATAATAAATAATCAACAAAAATTATAATCAATAATATATTTCAAAAATTACAGTCAACAATATAATAATCAACAAAAATTAGAATCAACAATATTTTAATAATACAAAGTTGTAATTAAATACTATTATTATTTTTTGTAAATATTAAAATTGGTGGATTGTGTTCAACAATAAATTATTACAAACAATATTTTATTAAATTCTTAACATATGTATATGAATTTAATATGAGTAAACATTAATAATAAGTTTATTAATGCGATTTTTCTTGCTGCATCTTGAATGACAAATATCTAATGTTCATAATTCGTTGCCTTTAACAGAACGCACGCCGAACTAGATTGATCAGTCATTCTTTTTCTAAAACGGGCCTATATAAAATTCATTTCGGAAAATAATGACTCGCACGCAAATGTGGAAGAAAAAATTGGCAATATAAGCCTCGCTAATGTTTTTAAACAGTTAAAGGTTTCAGGTATACCTTTCCAGGTTTTCAGTATTTCCTCTTCTGCGTTGTTTTTAATTGTATCCAATAAACGTTCTCTTTCTATAATTTCCAAAACATTTCTTAAATCTACAAATTTTTGTTTCCATATTGAACTCGATTGGAAATCGATAAATTGCATTTCAATTTAACCATTTAAAAATTTCCAAATTAAGACTATCTGGTGATATTATATCTGGATTTAATATAAATTTTGGGGTTTCTGCATATTGTCTGAACTGGCTAAATCTCGAGGAAAATTCCTCCATAACTGATTGAAAAATTGCAGAAAACTGCTGTGTTAACTTAACTTGATCCGGTTTTTCGCATGGACTTCTACGTTTGCAATGAAGCTTTTTTAGCTTTGGGAAATATTTAAATGTGTTGGATATAACGTCGCGATTAAAAACTTTTAATTTGGCTTCGAATCCTTGGATTAAATTAAACATAATAATAACAGTCTTGTTAACACCTTGCAATTTAAAATTTAATTCAATTTAATTTAATGTACACAAAAGTCACTAAAAAACATTAGTTTCATAAGCCATTCCACGTCCATTAATTGACTATATTTAGCAATGATTTTCTCTTGATCCAAAAAAACTTCTAACTTCGTCTAAACACTCTACAAATCTTTGTAAAACTTTACCACGGCTTAACCATCGAACATTGTTGTACGTTAGTAATCCACTGTACCCTGAGTTTACCTCAGCTAACAATTCTAAAAAATTTCATTTGTTTAAAGCCCGTGCGGATATAAAGTTGATTATTTTTGTAACAATGTTCATAACGTCTTCTAGTGATTTAAAACTTGCCTTCGCACATACAACTTGCTGGTGTATAATGCAATGGAACCCTAGAATTGGATGTCCAACGTGTTGTGCAAATAGAGTAACAAACCCATTTCTACTCCTGTCATACTACGAGCACCGTCACTAGTTACTGAAACAATCTTGGCAATATCTACTTCTCTTTCCGCAAGTGCATTTATAACAGCGTTGCAAATATCTACTCCTTTTGTTGTTGTTGTTAAAGAAATTAAACTAATCAACTCTTCTTTAATTTTATTTCCCACACAATATCGAAGAAAAATTGCTAACCGTGCTGATCCTGTTATGTCGGTACTTTCATCAAGACAGAGAGAAATTAAGCTTGAAGATTGTATGTCTACTTTTTGATGATCAGTAACATTTTTAGCCATTGCCAAGATTATATCCTTTACCGTATTTCTGGCTAAAGGGATATCCTTTATTCGTTGAATAATTTTTTCTTAATTTTTAAAACCATCGAAAAGAATTGATGCGGATTTTAACCATGCTTCCTTTATATATTCACCATCACTAAAAGGTTTCCCATGTTTGGCAATAACGTTCGAGGTATAAAAATCGATTGACTAAAGACTAAAAGCTGGAACATAGTGAACGCATAATTTCTGAATTTACAATAGTGATCGTGGTTTTTTAGTAAATGGGAGAGATCGGAGAGATAATTTAAACGTAAAACAAATTATTTGTGTTTTTTGAAAATCGGATGTTCCCGTGTTTTTTTAGTCTCGGAAATATATCAGGTTATATATTTCTTTTCTGAAAACTTCTACAGATTTTTTATGTAAACAACTTGAAGTTAACACACAAAAGATATACATATTATAAAAATTGTTGGTTAGAATAGTTATTTATATATCGAGGGCTGAAAATTGAAGATTACGCCTGCGGTTCATATTGAAGCCCGACGTGAAGCAAGGGCTTTTAGTGAACCAAGGCCGTAATCTTCCTTTCAGCCTGAGTGTATGTACAACGTTTTATGCACAATTGCACAGCTAAATTGTAAAATAACTCATTTCTTGAATTTTTTAAGATATTTTCCGACATTGACATTTTTTAAGAAAACATTCGGAAGAACCAAACATGCTATGATTTTCATTATAAACTTCATAAGTTCATACAATAATTTACGCACCATCGAATCGTTAAACACATTTTATTTGTTACTAAATTGTAAACGTCATTTATTCGAACTGTTAGTTGACGTTGAAAAGTCATTTTAACTGGCTAGTAGTGTTATGAATTTAACAAGTTAGTAGAGAACATTTTCATTTCCTTGTTTCACACATTTTAATTTTTTTCTATGGCTTCTGAGTTTTGAGCAATAATTTGGAAGAAAACAGAATTTGATCATTTTTAATTTTATTCGACTTTTATTTAGTTGTTTACAATTTAGTAACAAATAAAATATCATACAAGACACACCAGGTAACTGGTTTTGCTGGCTCAAGGAGGTAACTGACTCGTCTTCGACTCGTCAGTTATATCCTTCATTCGCCAGTAAAAACCATTTTACCTGGCTTGTAATGTAAAATACTATATTACCCACAAACTAATCGTAAAACACATTTTACAACCTATTTATCATGGCTGAAAGTTGAACTTAATGCTAATTAAAACAAACAAATAAATTATTGTATGAAGTTTATAGAGAAAATCTTGGCATGTTTAGTATAATTCTCAAAATGTCTAGCGAGTTTAAAAATTCAAAAATTCATTTATTCTACAATTAAGTTCTGCAATTGTGCGTAAAACGTTGTACATACACTCAGACTGAAAGAAAGATTACCCCCTTGGTTCAATAAAAGCCCTTGCTTCGCGTCGGGCTTCAATATGAACCGCAGGCGTAATCTTCAATTTTCAGCCCTCGATATGTAAATAACTATAACATCATAGTTATCGTGGCTGAAAGTTGAACTTTAAGTCCTCCGCAAAATAAAATCCCGCTGCCATATAAAATGTTAGTCTTTTTCTACTTTGCTGCCCGTAAAACAATTGCCCGTAAAATAATCATAAAATTAGAACAAACAAATAAATCATGGCATGTTGAGTTTTTTTTTCTTAAATTTTCAAAATGTTTAGCGAGTTTATAAAATTTAAAAACTGATTTATTTAACCATTCAGTTGTGCATTTGTGCGTAAAACGTTGTACATACACTCAGGCTTAAAGGAAGATTGCTTATTTGGTTCAAAAAAGGCCCTCGCTTCGCATCGGGCTTCAATATGAACCTCAGGCGTAATCTTCTACTTTCAGCCATATGTAAATATCTATATTTTGATTGTATTAATTTTATGATTATTTTAAGAGCGAGCCCGTAAAAGGGGCGGCAAAATAGAAAAAACACTAATGTTTTATATAGCAACGGGATTTTATTTTACGGCCGTAAAGTTCAACTTTCATTCACGAAACCTAGGATGTAAAATGAGTTTAACGATTCGTTTGTGCGAAAAAATTGTTACTCTAGCTAGAATTGTAAAAATTATTTTGAGAAAAAAATCTTTATTTTATTTTATAAAGAATTATTTTATTATTCAAATTTGTAAACAAACTGTTTTAAATATTGAAGAAATTATTCTGTAGGGTTAAAATGGTTGAACTTTTTATAAATTAATTATTATATTTATTTTATATATTAATTATGAAACAAACTTTAATTTTATTATTAAAGTTATATTTTACAAAAATAAAAAATGATGTATAATAAAATAACTTTGTTTTAAAATATTTAATTTAAAAACCAAAAAGATTCACGTGCCAGCAAATTTTTCATACGTGCCACTTATGGCACGCGTGCCATAGGTTCGCCATGGCTGACGTAGTTCATTTGATCTTTGGTGGATTTAATATGTTATTAAAGTAGTTTAAACCAACTTAAATAAAACTGTTCCGAAATTGTATTGATGGAGTATGTTCGGATAATGTATTTAATTTGATTTGAATTTTTTTGAATTATTCTGTTTCTACTTAAATTTTTTATTTAAACTAATCTGACTTATCTAATTTTATTTGAACACAAAACCGTCTGACCCCGAAATCTACCTATTTCTAGCGGATATACCTGCCGCTGGGATTTTTTTTCTATGGTATTAAATGGTTTGATATTTTTTTTGCAAGAGGTTCGTTATAACGCTTATAAAAATGAAACCTTTTGGGTTAGAAAGCTAAAATTTTTTGAGGCTATAGTTTAAAAGTATGTTTAAAAGTTAATATGAATTTAAATAACATAAACTGAAACATGATGAAAGCATTCCCTTTTGCGTTTGTTTTTATTTCAACAGCCCTAGGGTCTCAACCTTTAAACTTGAATTATTTTTTTTGAAAATTTTGGAAAGATTTATATTTTATGTACGTGAAAAAAAGTTTTCAAATATGAGCTTGGCCATTTCAGCTAGATCAAGGACAGCAAAGTTTAGTAAATTTTTAAAACAGCTGATTTTTGAGGAACCTGAAACCCAAGGTTGTCATCTGGATAAAAATGATAAAAAACGGTTCAAATATTCAATATTTTTAAATTTTATTAAAATATTATTATTCAAACGGAAGTTATAGCGCCCTAGATTATTCGACTTTTTAGGCTCTAGCCGCTTAACCGGTACCCGGATATGGCCAGTTCACGAACTTGTCCAAGACACTATTTGCCGAAACATACACAGAAATTATTTTGGTGTAGGTCGAAAAATGCGATCGTGAGAGTGCCGCTAAATTCCGATACACCTCATATCGTTATATATATATATATATATATATATATATATATATATATATATATATATATATATATATATATATATATATATATATATATATATATATATATATATATATATATATATATATATAATATATATATATATATATATATATAATATATATATATATATATATATATATATATATATATATATATATATATATATATATATATATATATATATATATATATATATATATATATATATATCAGTGTTGCAAAACGTTACTCGTAACGTAACGCAAAAACGAAAAAACGAAATGAAATAGCGTTATTTGTAATAATTACTTTCATAACGTTTTAAAAATAAAATTGCGTTACAATTACGCAAAACGTAACGATAACGTTAATATTTATTTCATTTTTGGATATCTTTTTGTATAATTATATGAAAATCAAAGTGCAAGATTCGGTTATATAAAAGCCAACTTATCTACTCTTTTTTAATTTCATTGAACGCTTAAACTAAAGGTTTTGGTAGTTTAAAATTGTATGATATTTGTACCAAAATAATGAAAATTTTGTAAAACTTTAAGTATATTGCAAGTAATTTCAAATATGTACTAGCCGTTTCTGCATCACAGGTGCTTTTGAATAATTTTAAGAAAGAATATTTTTATGCTGGCCGATATAAGAAATAATTCAGAAGATCTGTTAAATAAAAATTTACTCTAATATTTTTGAAATAATTAATTTTGAAATAAGTCAAATTTTTTAATGTATTTAATTATTTAGTTTTGTTTTACTTCGATTGTATAAAATTAATATTTTTATAACTATACATACAAGAAATAACTATTCATTAGAGCTTTTCTATATTTGTACATTTAAGGAGGTTAATTTTAAACATGATATTTAATTTTAAAATAACGTAATTATAACGTTATAACATAACGAAATATAATATTTTTCTGTTTCATAACGAAATAACGTACCGAAAAAATAAATATATTGTTACAAAAACGAAATGCATAACGTTACAAATTTTTTTTTCGTTTTGCAACACTGATATATATATATATATATATATATATATATATATATATATATATATATATATATATATATATATATATATATATATATATATATATATATATATATATATATATATATATATATATATATATATATATATATATATATATATATATATATATATATATATATATATATATATATATATATATATATATATATATATATATATATATATATATATATCTAATATATATAAAAATCACGTGTCACGATGTTTGTCCGCGATGAACTCCGCAACAATGTAACCAATCTTAATGAAATTTTGTACAATGTGTGTATGATGGTCCAGCTTGAGAGATAGGATAGTTATTATCTTGATTAAATCCCTAGATATTTTTTAATTGCGAATTAAATGTTAAATATGAATGGTTTATATGCCAACTTTCAGATGGCAGCGTAAATCAATTTATTCAATTGATAGTAAACTTGAACTTCGTGTAAGGCCATTATTAGACTATCAAATATGTTTTAGTAAAGAAAGTTTTGTTTTATTTGATAATAAACGAAAAGCATATTATGCTAAGTCAAATATACGTTACCAAAGGTTATTGATAATTTTTTGCACGATCAGGCGATTTTGCATGTTCGCTGATTCGTAAATAAACATAGTAAGTTTCGTTTACAAATCACGGTAAGTAATTACTTACCGATCATGCAGCCGGTAAGTAATTACTTACCAGTAAAGAAGACCTCAGGGTATGAATAAAAACGATTGTTAGTTAAATAATTGTGTACGTCTATTCACTAGCTTCAAATTTAAATAACATTCATTTAAAAATATTGCAGTTAAAAGATTTAAAAAAAGCAATTAATTTTGAAAATATATTCGATGGAATTTAGTTTTGCAACAAAAAAACCCATACTATTATGATGAAACGCAAAGCTTACTATTTTGAAATGACATTTAAAAAAATCTTCTTTAAAACATTCAAACTTGAATTTTGTGAATGAATTTTATTATTTAAATAGTTTGAATTGAATTTTTATTAATCGTGCAGAAAATGTAATAATCATTTTGAGCATTAAGAGTATTACCGATTTCGGATATATTAGAGATCTCGACTTCGTCTCGATCTCAAAACATATATCCTCAATCGGTAAAACACTCTTACTGCCCTTAATACTTAAATAACTATTGTGGGGGTTATATATTAATTATAGAAGTGTTAAAAAGTATCGGAATTCGGAACCTGTAAAAAATTTGTTGTATTGGTTTTTATAAAGTTGGAATAAAAATAAGAGTAAAAATTAAAGAAAATCCAATTTCATGTCATATTTTTTTTATTGACCAATATATTTGATAGTGTGATATACGCCTCATAAATTTGGGTTATCCAATAGATGGTGTTGTATTTGTATTTAGAACGTTGTTTTTAACGTCGAAGTTTGTGCAAATACACTACGATTTGCTTTTTCAAACTGTCGTGTATTATTTGTTGATTGGTGATTGTTGATAAATATTTTATTTGGTTTTTTGTTTAAATATCGGTTTATGAGCGTAGTTTGCTTTGATCAATGTTTTTATAGTTATAATTAAAGAATTCAATAACGAATTAAATATATACTCCCGCAGGAAGATTTGTAAAATTTTAAATTTTTGATCTATGGAAGTGACAACCCCGCGTACTTAGATTCCTGCTATTTGCATATGAGCTAGCTTGAGTTATCGTAAACCACTGGCAATAGTAGTGAGATATCACTAGCCAAAGTGATATCTTAGGGATGTTGGCGGATGAACTTTTTTCAATCAACGATAGCACACTTAGTCTTAGTTATAGAATATTCTTTTAATTAACATTTTTTTAAAAAAATGAACTTTTTCGTTTACTTGGAGAAATGAGCTTCCATATAACTATTAAATGTGCCGGGTTTAATCCTTCAGCAAAACCATGTTTACATGATCTTGGTATATGCTTCTAGCACTAGCAATTTGCGTCCATCATCTTAAAAAACATGATGCTGTGGAACCTAGATCTTAAAGGATTTTATGTGTTGTTGTGAGACATATTGTAATTCCAACTACACAACAAATTTTATTAAAAAAATATTTCAAATATTTTGAAATAGCACAAATGTTTTTAAAAATGTTTGGTGAAAAAGATGATGAACAAAGTCATTGAAGCTACAATCAATTTTGAATGGAAAATTCAAAGAAGAGATGTACTGTTGCTACGCATTTCAATGATCCCAACAGATATGGCATTTGAATTCAAACGTTTAGTTTCCAGTGCGACTCGCTTTTGCAATGACTGTCAACAAAGAACAAGGAAAATTGCTGCAAGGATGTGGTAGATTTGGAGAATCCGTACTTCTCACATCTGGACAAGTGTATGTGGTGGTCAGCTAACGTCGGCATACCTTCTGATTTATTCGTGTATGCATCCAGACGAAAAAACGCTAAATATAATGTGTGCCCACAAGAACGAGCAAAGAAATAGAATTAAAACGACATTTTGAAATTTTTTCCTTATTAAAATAAATAATTGTTGCAATAAAAATGATACAATGTAAATTGAATGTTTGGTATGTTTAGTGTGACTAAAACAATTGAAAAAACAACAACAATTGTATTAAATTTTTCGTTGTTTCAAATACTTCAGTCAAATCGAACACGGCTGTTATCAGAACGAGTTTTCTTGAATTTCCTTACTTATGAGATACCGACAATATGCGACAGGTATAATGTTAAATAAACAAAAGTTTTACACTATTTGGTGTAAAATAAATAAAGTTTTGAGAGATTTTTAGAGTGATTAAACTTAAAGTAATTATTTAAATTCACATGAATTTTGCAATTTTAAAGCATTTTTTATTTTCGCTCAGAAAAACTTCTTTAAAACAGTTTTTGTGTGTTTCGTGTCGGGAACAAATACAATTTACAATAGTATAATCACAGATGAAGAATTCAATTTAAATAAATATGAGATAATGAAGTTTCAATTTAGAAATTATCTGAACATGAAAATTAAAATATGTTTTATTGTTGTTTCATCCACTGTGGCTGAGTCTGTATGATGGCTTTGAAGTTTGAACTATGATGTCTCTGATGAGTGTGAGTTCAATCCCGACAATAATTACTTATTATCGGGAATAATACTTTCAATAATTACTTTGAGCAATAATTACTCACAAAATCGCCCAAAAACTAATATTCCATTAATGTTGTCTATATATGGAACATATATGCCAATATATATTGACCGTGTGTAAGATATTAGTTTCGCATTGATTTGCAACAATCAATAATGACTTTAAAATGACTTAGGATGTTGACTAAATAGAAATATTTCTCACCCTATGAATTCACATCCTATGAATTCTAATACAAAAACATCCAAATAATTTTGATTTTTTTGGCATCACTTCTTCTATTCCTTTTTTGCATCACTTCTTCTATACATTCATCGAATATATTGTCACTATTCTTACTGCCCTTGCTGACCATAAAATGTTATAACGATCAAAATTGTTTGCAACGTTTTTAGTAACCTACCACAGGTAAAGAAAGCGTATATTAAACCGCATGAGCACTGTGAAAATTTGTGAATCCATTTTTGTTCCGTATGTTCTAATGTTCTATATAGAGACACACCTGAAAACTTATTTGATCGCGTATTTTTTTATATATCCTTTGTTGTATATATAATACTATTTTTTTATATTTTACTGATCAACTAGAGTGCTGATCCTTTTACATTCATATTTAAAACAAAAATAGATCATTTCTCATTACAACTCTTTGAAATTATTGCTACTACGTCAACAAAATGTATACACACAAACTTTATTAATAGGCGTGGCAAAGCACGCCGGGTCCCGCTAGTATATATATATATATATATATATATATATATATATATATATATATATATATATATATATATATATATATATATATATATATATATATATATATATATATATATATATATATATATATATATATATATATATATATATATGTCCCACGAATGTTGCCCCACCTGGGGATACCTTGGAATGGCGCTAACAACTTTTGTTCAAGCATTTCGCGAATAGTTCTTTTGTTTCGCGGAAAACGGATTTTTTGTTTTTTATTTCTTATCAAATTAAAATACCTCTAAATTCAATAGCGAAGAAGTTTGGAGGTCGCGGTTTTTTTATTTGATTTATAAGTTTGTGTATTAAAACGGGTGAACATTTGACAAAGATTGCTTTGATATTTTTTACGCTATTCCTTTACAAAGTCAATTTTTAGTTAAAATTTAAAAAAATAATACTTTGCTTTCCATCATTTCAAAAACGGTGATATACGTCATAATTTTTTTTTCAATGGAAATGTTTCTTGAAATGTCAACTTGAAAGTTATTTTGGTTAAAACCAAAAATTTCAAGACCATCTTGAGCTAGCTCTTAAAATTAAAACCTCAAAATTTTATTTTGAACTTGAATCAATCAATTTTAACTTAAATAACCTCGTAATAAAACCAAAAGAAATTATTAATAAAAAATATTAAGTTATTTTTATTTATTAAAGATAATTTTTAATATGTCCACCCTCATTCGCAATACACATTTCCATTCTTCTTTGGAAAGCTTGAGATATATTTCTGGTTTGAGATAACTGAAGTGGATTATACTGGTTTTAACCAAAATAGCTTTCAAGTTGACATTTCAAGGAACATTTCCATTGCCATTGAAAAAAAAAATATGACGTTTATCGCCGTTTTTGAAATAATTGAAAGCAAAGTATTATTTTTTTTAAATTTTAATTAAAAATTGACTTTGTAAAGGAAAAGCGTCAAAAGTATTAAAGCAATCTTTGTCAAATGTTCACCCGTTTTAATACACAAACTTGTAAATTCAAAAAAAAACCGCGACCTCCTAACTTCTTCGCTATTGAATTTAGCGGTATTTTAATTTGAAAAGGAATAAAAAAACAAACAAACCGTTTTTCGCGAAACAAAAGAACTCTTCGCAAAATGCTTGAACAAAAGTTGTTAGCGCTATTCCAAGGTATCCCTAGTTAACCGGTGGGACAACTTTCGTGGGACACCCTGTATATATATATATATATATATATATATATATTGCTTTGATGTAATAAATTTATTTATTATTTTAAAGCATTTGTCTTGGTAATAGAAACCCAAAAATTTTGTTTTAGTTGTTATTTTTTTTGGATTGCCTGGGTTTTTTTTATTTGAAGTTTTGTGACATGATCTAGCTCCTCCCACCTCGGACTTATTTTAGGAGTTGGAAAATATCAGTTAGTTGATTATGAAATGTTTTTTTTTTTGACAAAAGTTAGGAATTTCGAATTTAACCCTTTATTTGTACTCTTCAATTTTGTTAGTGTATTTTGTGTCCCCATTTTTCTTTTGCTTTTCTCTTATCGTGCTACTGTTGCATGAAATCTGCTACCGTGTTTTTGTGACAGAGATACCCAGTTTCTTTTGTACTGTTTAGTGTTGAAATTTAGGCCTGGCCGAATTTCAGTAGCTATGCATGCAATGTCAAAGGGTAAGTCTTTGTCTCAACAAAATGGCCGCAGAGTGAACCAACAGCTTAGTATTGACTTCACCAACATAAGAGGTCTCAATTCGAATCTAAACGAGGTTCATCACTACATCGAAAAAAATAAACCTGACATATTGTTTCTTACCGAAACAATTGTTAGTGGCAAAGCATCGAAGTTGGATCCCGAAAAATATCGGATACCTAGTTACGAATTGGAACATTCCTTTTATAACAAGCATGGTGTCTGTGTATTTGTTCGAGATTCACTTTCATGTATGAGAATTAAGGCCTACGAGTTGAACTCTAAGCACCATAATTCTATAGCACTGAAGATCTCAGGTGTTGATGAAACTATGTTTATAATAGGATTATATAGATCCCCAAATTCTCCCCCAGGATGTCCCTTTTTCGATCAAATATCGGCTAGTCTAGACAAGATTACCACGGACTACCCCAAAGCAAGACTGGCCATTCTTGGAGACTTTAATATTCATAATAAAGAATGGCTTAAGTATTCATCGCGCACTGACGACGTAGGAAGACAAGCCGAACTGATACTCGCAGATTATCACGGTTTGACGCAAATGATAGAGTGTCCCACTAGAATCGCAGACAATTCACATCATAACAATAATTTGCTGGATCTGTTTTTGACAAACGAACCAGATACTACGAAGACAAAAGTTGAACAACCCCTCGGAACATCGGACCATTTACTAATATCAGCAATAGTGCAATTTACATCACCGACACAAATTAAAGCAAATCCTCGCCGGGTTTGGAACTATAAACGCGCTGACTGGGAGGGACTGAAAAACTTTTATGACGAAACACCTTGGAAAACTATTTGTTGTGTTGATCAAGATCCTAGCACATCGGTAATAAGAATTTCTGAAATCATAAAAGAAGGAATGCGGCGGTTTATTCCAAATCGATTAATCACTCCTAAAACTGAGCCTTGGTTCACACGGGATGTTGATGAGGCAGTGAGAAATAAACGCAAAGCATTCAAGACGTATAACGCTAATAAAACACCTGAAACCCATAGCGCCTATAAGAAAGCCAGAAATATTAGTAAATTCAAAATAGACTTGGACAAAGACGCGTTTATCCAGAAGAAAGCAAAGAAATTCGCCGAGCACCCATCTGGCTCACGTAGTTTCTTTCAGGCAGTTAAATCAGTCCAGAGCAATTTTACTCGATCCTCTATTCCAACCTTAGTTCTGAATGACATTCCCGTGAGCGACTCGAAAGAGAAAGCGGATCTTTTGGGTCGTATTTTCGCAGAAAACTCAAACATAGTTGAACCCCCCCATTCTCCTACACTCATTCCCCCAGTTGTAACGAAAATGAAACCAATTATTTTTCGTTGCAATATTGTACGGAAAATGCTTCTTTCTATCAATATCAACAAATCTGCTGGCCCAGACGGTATTCCACCCCTCATTCTTAAAAACTTTGCTAGGCAACTAGCTCCAATTTTAACAAAAATTTTCTATTTATCTTATAAAACCGGAATATTTCCCGATTCTTGGAAACTGGCCAGCGTTCAACCCATATCAAAGAAAGGCAGTAAGATAGACCCTAACAATTATAGACCAATTGCAATTCTGTCGGTTTTAGCTAAAATATTTGAAAAATATGTTAACTACAATTTGATAGATTATTTGGAAATGTCGCGAATTATTGATGATAAGCAGTATGGTTTTCGTAGAAGTCATGCAACAGGTGATCTGTTAGCCTACGTATCCCATCTCTGGAACAAATCGCTGGAAAACCACGGTGAAACATTCAGTATTTCACTTGACATTTCTAAAGCATTTGATAAAGTATGGCATAAAAATCTTATAGCTAAATTAAAATCTTATGGCATAGACCATCTTACTGTCTCATGGATTCATAGTTTTCTTACAGGTCGCCAATTTCATGTTAATTTAGATGGTATCACATCCAATATTTTCACAACCAATGCTGGGGTTCCCCAAGGTTCTGCACTCTCACCAACCTTGTTTCTTCTATACATTAATGACTTACTTATTTCCACAGTGCACCCAATCCATAGTTTTGCTGATGACAGCACATTACATGCATCACATGCATCTCCTAAATTTCGATCTCATACTGCAGTTACCACTGATAGAGAGTTGCTAATTGATTCCATCAACAAAGATCTGGAGCGTATAATGGAATGGGGTGATCGTAATCTCGTTTCATTTAATCCAACCAAAACCAAATTATGCCGTCTTTCACGAATAGAGCGACATAAAAATTTTCCTATTAAAATAAACCAAGAAGAATTGCGTGAGGTTGAATCAGTTAGACTTTTTGGAGTGGATATTCAAAATAACCTGAAATGGAATAAACATGTGTTCAACCTCGCTAAATCTGCAACGCAAAAATTAGGATTCTTGAGTCGATGTAAAAAGTATTTCAATCCCGAGCAAATTCTGCTAATCTTCAAGTCCTTTATTCGTCCATGTATGGAGTACTGCTGTCATGTTTGGGGAGGTGCTTGTCAGTCAACAATAAATTGTTTAGACTCTGTACAGAGAAAAGCAATACGGTTGATTGGTAATACCGAACTAACGGACCAGCTTGATTCACTCCAGCACAGAAGAAATGTGGCTGAATTGTCAATCTACTATAAATATAACTTTAGCGAATTCTCCTCTAAGGAAATTCAAAATATTCTTCCATCGTGTGCGCAGTATAATCGACAAACAAGAGCTGCCGAGTTATCCCATCCATTTGTTGTACAAATACCTCGTTGTAGAACTGTGCCCTTCCAAAACGACTATTTCAATAGAGTGGCCAAATTATGGAACTCATTGCCCTCCTCTGTATTTCCCGATGAATTTTCTCCTCAGGCATTTAAAGAAAATGTCCATCATCAGTTAAAAAAATTAGTATAGTTATCCCTATATCCCCATTCCTTCCATTTTCCTCATCTCCTTCCTTTATAGTTGACATGGTATCTTCGGATATTCAAAGAGTCTAAATAATGAATATTTCATATTTAGTGTGCTAAACATGTCTAACTGATTAATAAAAAAAAAAAAAAATATATATATATATATATATATATATATATATATATATATATATATATATATATATATATATATATATATATATATATATATAAATATATATATATAAAAATATATATATATATATATATATATATATATATATATATATATATATATATATATATATATATATATATATATATATATATATATATATATATATATATATATATATATATATATATATATATATATATATATATATATATATATATATATATATATATATATATATATATATATATATATATATATATATATATATATATATATATATATATATATATATATATATATATATATATATATATATATATATATATATATATATATATATATATATATATAAATATATATATATATATATATATATATATATATATATATATATATATATATATATATATATATATATATATATATATATATATATAAATATATATATATATATATATATATATATATATATATATATATATATATATATATATATATATATATATATATATATATATATATATATATATATTTTTTTTTTTTTTTATTAATCAGTTAGACATGTTTAGCACACTAAATATGAAATATTCATTATTTAGACTCTTTGAATATCCGAAGATACCATGTCAACTATAAAGGAAGGAGATGAGGAAAATGGAAGGAATGGGGATATAGGGATAACTATACTAATTTTTTTAACTGATGATGGACATTTTCTTTAAATGCCTGAGGAGAAAATTCATCGGGAAATACAGAGGAGGGCAATGAGTTCCATAATTTGGCCACTCTATTGAAATAGTCGTTTTGGAAGGGCACAGTTCTACAACGAGGTATTTGTACAACAAATGGATGGGATAACTCGGCAGCTCTTGTTTGTCGATTATACTGCGCACACGATGGAAGAATATTTTGAATTTCCTTAGAGGAGAATTCGCTAAAGTTATATTTATAGTAGATTGACAATTCAGCCACATTTCTTCTGTGCTGGAGTGAATCAAGCTGGTCCGTTAGTTCGGTATTACCAATCAACCGTATTGCTTTTCTCTGTACAGAGTCTAAACAATTTATTGTTGACTGACAAGCACCTCCCCAAACATGACAGCAGTACTCCATACATGGACGAATAAAGGACTTGAAGATTAGCAGAATTTGCTCGGGATTGAAATACTTTTTACATCGACTCAAGAATCCTAATTTTGCGTTGCAGATTTAGCGAGGTTGAACACATGTTTATTCCATTTCAGGTTATTTTGAATATCCACTCCAAAAAGTCTAACTGATTCAACCTCACGCAATTCTTCTTGGTTTATTTTAATAGGAAAATTTTTATGTCGCTCTATTCGTGAAAGACGGCATAATTTGGTTTTGGTTGGATTAAATGAAACGAGATTACGATCACCCCATTCCATTATACGCTCCAGATCTTTGTTGATGGAATCAATTAGCAACTCTCTATCAGTGGTAACTGCAGTATGAGATCGAAATTTAGGAGATGCATGTGATGCATGTAATGTGCTGTCATCAGCAAAACTATGGATTGGGTGCACTGTGGAAATAAGTAAGTCATTAATGTATAGAAGAAACAAGGTTGGTGAGAGTGCAGAACCTTGGGGAACCCCAGCATTGGTTGTGAAAATATTGGATGTGATACCATCTAAATTAACATGAAATTGGCGACCTGTAAGAAAACTATGAATCCATGAGACAGTAAGATGGTCTATGCCATAAGATTTTAATTTAGCTATAAGATTTTTATGCCATACTTTATCAAATGCTTTAGAAATGTCAAGTGAAATACTGAATGTTTCACCGTGGTTTTCCAGCGATTTGTTCCAGAGATGGGATACGTAGGCTAACAGATCACCTGTTGCATGACTTGTACGAAAACCATACTGCTTATCATCAATAATTCGCGACATTTCCAAATAATCTATCAAATTGTAGTTAACATATTTTTCAAATATTTTAGCTAAAACCGACAGAATTGCAATTGGTCTATAATTGTTAGGGTCTATCTTACTGCCTTTCTTTGATATGGGTTGAACGCTGGCCAGTTTCCAAGAATCGGGAAATATTCCGGTTTTATAAGATAAATAGAAAATTTTTGTTAAAATTGGAGCTAGTTGCCTAGCAAAGTTTTTAAGAATGAGGGGTGGAATACCGTCTGGGCCAGCAGATTTGTTGATATTGATAGAAAGAAGCATTTTCCGTACAATATTGCAACGAAAAATAATTGGTTTCATTTTCGTTACAACTGGGGGAATGAGTGTAGGAGAATGGGGGGGTTCAACTATGTTTGAGTTTTCTGCGAAAATACGACCCAAAAGATCCGCTTTCTCTTTCGAGTCGCTCACGGGAATGTCATTCAGAACTAAGGTTGGAATAGAGGATCGAGTAAAATTGCTCTGGACTGATTTAACTGCCTGAAAGAAACTACGTGAGCCAGATGGGTGCTCGGCGAATTTCTTTGCTTTCTTCTGGATAAACGCGTCTTTGTCCAAGTCTATTTTGAATTTACTAATATTTCTGGCTTTCTTATAGGCGCTATGGGTTTCAGGTGTTTTATTAGCGTTATACGTCTTGAATGCTTTGCGTTTATTTCTCACTGCCTCATCAACATCCCGTGTGAACCAAGGCTCAGTTTTAGGAGTGATTAATCGATTTGGAATAAACCGCCGCATTCCTTCTTTTATGATTTCAGAAATTCTTATTACCGATGTGCTAGGATCTTGATCAACACAACAAATAGTTTTCCAAGGTGTTTCGTCATAAAAGTTTTTCAGTCCCTCCCAGTCAGCGCGTTTATAGTTCCAAACCCGGCGAGGATTTGCTTTAATTTGTGTCGGTGATGTAAATTGCACTATTGCTGATATTAGTAAATGGTCCGATGTTCCGAGGGGTTGTTCAACTTTTGTCTTCGTAGTATCTGGTTCGTTTGTCAAAAACAGATCCAGCAAATTATTGTTATGATGTGAATTGTCTGCGATTCTAGTGGGACACTCTATCATTTGCGTCAAACCGTGATAATCTGCGAGTATCAGTTCGGCTTGTCTTCCTACGTCGTCAGTGCGCGATGAATACTTAAGCCATTCTTTATTATGAATATTAAAGTCTCCAAGAATGGCCAGTCTTGCTTTGGGGTAGTCCGTGGTAATCTTGTCTAGACTAGCCGATATTTGATCGAAAAAGGGACATCCTGGGGGAGAATTTGGGGATCTATATAATCCTATTATAAACATAGTTTCATCAACACCTGAGATCTTCAGTGCTATAGAATTATGGTGCTTAGAGTTCAACTCGTAGGCCTTAATTCTCATACATGAAAGTGAATCTCGAACAAATACACAGACACCATGCTTGTTATAAAAGGAATGTTCCAATTCGTAACTAGGTATCCGATATTTTTCGGGATCCAACTTCGATGCTTTGCCACTAACAATTGTTTCGGTAAGAAACAATATGTCAGGTTTATTTTTTTCGATGTAGTGATGAACCTCGTTTAGATTCGAATTGAGACCTCTTATGTTGGTGAAGTCAATACTAAGCTGTTGGTTCACTCTGCGGCCATTTTGTTGAGACAAAGACTTACCCTTTGACATTGCATGCATAGCTACTGAAATTCGGCCAGGCCTAAATTTCAACACTAAACAGTACAAAAGAAACTGGGTATCTCTGTCACAAAAACACGGTAGCAGATTTCATGCAACAGTAGCACGATAAGAGAAAAGCAAAAGAAAAATGGGGACACAAAATACACTAACAAAATTGAAGAGTACAAATAAAGGGTTAAATTCGAAATTCCTAACTTTTGTCAAAAAAAAAAACATTTCATAATCAACTAACTGATATTTTCCAACTCCTAAAATAAGTCCGAGGTGGGAGGAGCTAGATCATGTCACAAAACTTCAAATAAAAAAAACCCAGGCAATCCAAAAAAAATAACAACTAAAACAAAATTTTTGGGTTTCTATTACCAAGACAAATGCTTTAAAATAATAAATAAATTTATTACATCAAAGCAATAAAAGGTAAAATTTTACCTGCCTACCTCTTGGTAATAGTGAACACAAAATACCAAATAATTTTTTAATAAAGAACAATCTCACCAATTATATAATTGTACGCGTCAAAAAATTATATATATATATATATATATATATATTAAGCTTGCCAGATTTTTTTTGAAGGCATTCCGGGCCGGAAAATCCGGGCGGTTTTTTTATAAATCCGGGCAAAATCCGGGCGACAAGTGTCAAAATTTCCATTTGAAAAGCCGGGCGAAATCCGGGCGAAATACAAAATTTTTAAAAATGGCACAGAAAAGAAGAAAACAAAAAGACTATATTTTTTCATAAATAACCTTTGAAAACTCTTTATTGCTTTGAAATGTTGAAATATATTTTGTTAATAATATTTTTAATTCTGTTTATTACAGAAAGAGTTCTATGCTTAAATTGTCAACATTGTATTCAATCAATCTCCATCGAAGTCGATGACTGCCCACTCTCTTGAGTACCAAACAAACTATCAGCTCTCATTTTGTATTTTTCACTTCCAGCAACTTTTTGGAGAAAACCAGCATCTTCTTTTATTTTTGTATAAAACTCTGGACATGTCTCCTTCCAGTTGAATTTTACCATCAATTGTGCCCGAACGTTTTCCAGTGTCAATTTGCCTTTTTCTTTTGTCCAAATGTCATTGATGTGAGAAAATACGCGCTCAGTTGTCGTATTGGCCGCCGCTGGGATAACTAAACCAAACTCCACGATTTGCAGCAAACGATTGAACGAACGAGAGCACAATATATAAATTATAAAACGTTGAAATGATGTCAATTGTTTATATATTTTCATATGAAACATTGAAAATAACACGATTTAACATGTGAAACATATTTGAATAAGAAAGATACAGATTATTGAAATTTTGACTATAAAACGAATTAATATTATATATATATTTTTTTTTTCAATGAACAAATGTTGGAAAAATCCGGGCGATTTCCGGATTTTGTTTAGAAATCCGGGCGTCCGAACCGGGCGATTTTTCAGCCAAATTTTACCAAAAAAAGCCGGGCGAGTCCGGCTTTAGCCGGGCGATCTGGCAAGCTTAATATATATATATATATATATATATATATATATATATATATATATATATATATATATATATATATATATATATATATATATATATATATATATATATATATAATTTTTTTTTTTTTTGTTTTTCCGTCTCCGCTTATCACATATAGTCGTTTGGGATCAAAATTTTTTCGAAATTCCGAGATGAAGCCCATTGCAATAGGTAGATTTTTATATGAAATCTACCTTAAAATATCTACCCGGGTAGATATTGTTTTCTTGCGTAAAAAATACCATAAAAATCCAAAATAAGTTATAAAAGGAAGCCCAAAATATTTTTTTCTCAGATTTTGCGAAATCAATTTAAAAATTAGTCACATAGCTGAACAGGCATGATGATTGGTTAAAAACTCATAAAGTTATTGAATTACAAAAACCGTGATATCTACCCGGGTAGATACTGTTCACATGAAGGTTAACTCGAAATATCCTCCTAAACCCACGTTATAATCTTCAAAACTTTCTCAAATTATGTATGGTTTCATAATTTCAATTAGCAGCTGTTTACTTTCGACTGGTTCCGTAGTTAAAACCTTTTTATTATCTGCACCTTGTTTGGTCAATGCGTCTTTTAAAATTTTTGGATCGCTCATAAACTAAAAAATTTATACAAATGACCTCAAATTTAATTTTATAATATCACAACGTTAATCTGCTATCACAACGTTATTTTTAAAAAACCAGAAATAATGTTCGACTGCCGTTAGCTATGTATAACAATGTATATAATGTATCTAACATTAACTTTACTTTTTGTAACTCTATTTAACTTTTTTAACTTAAACTTTATGAAACTTTAATCATTTAAACTTTGATTATCACAATAACTTTATTTTTTTAATCTTCGTCACCATTATTGTGTTCATGGTTTATAACAAATAAAAGAATAACTATCGTTTAAGGACTTCTATATCACATAAAAAGCTGATCGTTTATTTAATTCGATCTTTTCACAATAAGATCCTCTTGAACACTGATTACAAAATTAGCTTAACAATAATATTTATAATAACAGATATGTACAAGTATTTATGATAATTATATTTACATGAAATTAATAACATTACAAGTATTTCAATGATCCCAATTGCAACAAAAGAAAGTGAATAACATCATATTATGTTATCCCTATGCCCAACATTAAAAATGGTCAGGTTTTCACAACTTGGTCTACAGTAGCTTTTCTTTATTATGATGTCATTACATATTTATAAATGAAGCTAATACTGGGTTTATTATGACCCATAAATTTATAAAGACTACATTACAGCAACTCTAATTGACGCTCATTAAGGTGAAACTAAGCTTACCTAGGGTGACCAGATGTACTCTTTTAAAGAGTATTATACTCTTTTCGAACAGGTTTTACTCTTTACTCTTTTTTGAAGCAAAATGTGTTAAATATACTCATTTACAAATTTTGTTTTTTACGGAAAATATATTACAAAATAGAGGAATGGAATCAGAATGGAATACGTTGAACGTTTCCATATTTCAGGAATAGAGTTTTATCATCAAAACAATTGGAATCAATCAACCTAATTTAGCTGGGATTGAGGAAATAATAGAATTTTTTTGTGTCTCCCAAGCAATATTTCTGACTGTGAAAGAATTTTTAGTACCATAAATGGCTATTGGACGAAAGAGAAAAGTCAATTAACAGTCAAATCCCTAGAGAACGTTATGATGATTAAGAATAATATAAAAATGTCTTGGCGTGAATTTATGGAAGCAATCAAATTAAAGACCAAATTGCTAGCAAAAAGTGCCAGCAGTGAAAAATACCTTTAATTATAATTAAAACGCAATTATAATCTTAATTTACCATTTTATAGTATTTTTTGAAGTGAAACTTCTAATGCGACTTCCAACAAGGTTGCGTTAAACGTTTAACGCTCCTATTTTTATTTCCACATTACGAAGTTTTTCTTTTTTGTTTTTGATAATTTCACTTTTTGATTTGTATTTAGATAACCTGATTTACTAAACAAAATTGTTTATATAAGATGTTTGATTATTTGTTGTAGTGTCTATGCAAATGATTGATCTAAGATTTTTGTTTTAATCATTTGTGTATATATTTATAAGGTACATAAGTCGTTGACCGTGTTTTTTTCAAAATAATTTTAATTATTGACTTTTAAAAGAATGTAATATGTTTTTATTTCCACATTACGAAGTTTCACTTCTTCCGCGTGCAGGGACTCCACGCACAATTTTATTTAATATATTTTTAATGGATACAGAGTATGAATTTTCTGTATTTAATGTGATAAACCAAAAGAAATTATTTTAGTTTTAATAAATGTAACCAATGTTATTGATGAAATAAAGATTGAACTGCAAACCAAAATTTAAAACTCAACTGTTTTATTTTTGATTTTTAATATAAAAATTAAGTCGACCTCTTCTAGTGTGCTTCCATATGGGGTAAATAATTATGAGGTACTATTTCAGTTTCTATACTCCTTTATGATTTGAAATATCTGGTCACCCCAAGCTTACCTAGTATAGTACTAATATTGGTTGCTAAAATATTAAGGACTAAAGTAGTTATAGCTTTATCACCCATAAATATTGTTTACAGCTAACAAAAAAAAGAGGATTTGGGTTCATAAATGACATAAAACTTGCCTGAATAAAAACCACAGAATTTATAGCTGTAACGATACATATATATATATATAATATTGACATGACGCAATGTCTCCAAAACACATACTAGAAATATTCTTAATATCATGCGCCTAGATTTATGCTTATTTTTACGGGTTAAGCCACATTAAAAGAAGAAATTTAATTTTAAAAGAAAGCACAAAACAAACAGCATAAATTAAACTATATGATGAAATAAAAAGTTTTAAAGAAACAAGCTTTACGATAGCTTTCATGTTTTAGTGGTTTAGATAAACAAATTGTTGGTAAATAATTGTTTATCATATAATTTTGGTTATTGAATTACTTTTGCAAGTGCAAGTTTCACTGTTTGTCATTGGTTTTTGCCTTGAACAACATTTTTGGAAAACTCTTGTTTTCCACACTTTTAAATAACAAAGGACAACTAATTCAAGCTTATTACCTAAATATAAAATAAATTTGTTTTTTATTATTTTAATTTTGAAAAATATTTATTTTTTAGTTTTAACACAACTAGTTTCGATATTGAAAATGAAGTTTTTTTCAAGGTTTCCCTTTTGATCGTCATTGTTTCTATACTGACGATGTAAATGTTTCTGCTCAAAACTTTAATGAAACCATTCTATTCGGTATTAACAAATTTGTTCCCTTTTCAATAATGAAACCCCAACAAAAATATTTGTTTTCGAAAGCAGCCAAATTGGCTCTTAGAAACAAACGTAGATTTTTTAATATTTGGATTCATAAAAAGAGCTCTTTTAATCGATCCCAATATTTAAAGGCTAATAAAATATCAAACCAGATAATTGAAAACAAAAAAGCAGAGATTGATAGAGCGAAATCGGCAAAACTTTTGAGTATGTCAATTTCTGACAAAAGTTTTTACAGTGCCATTAATTCTTTAAATTGTGGGACTAAATCTTCTATCCCTCCTATCATTGATGGTGACTCAATCATTACTGACCCTGCAAGGAAAGCTGCATAGTTCGCAAAACGCTTTGCTTCAAATTCAACAATTTTAGAAACTCCTAAAGAATACTCAAAATCCAGTCTTCTAGAGTTAATATGAAACAATTACATTTCAAACAAAAATGGTCGAAAACTTTTATGGGGGTTAAACAAACACAAAGCCTCTGGTCTGGACAACATTCGTCCTGTTATTCTAAAAACATTTTCAAAAGAACTTGCACCAACTCTCAACAAAATATTCTATAAATCCTATAATTCTGTCATTTTTTCCATCCTGCTGGAAGTTGGTCAATGTCCAGCCTGTCCCAAAAAGAGGAACAAAATGTGATATTTCAAACTATAGACCAACAGCTTTACTTCCAGTCATGTCTAAGATATACGAGCACTATATTAATTCACACATATCCAAATTTTTGGAAGACAACCATTTGATATCTGACAGAAACAAAAGATCAACAACCGATCTATTGAACTATGTAGCACATCTTTGGAATAGCACACTTGAGAAATGTGGTGAAACGTACGTGATCGCATTAGACATCTCAAAAGCATTTGATCGGATCTGGCATGCCAAATGATCAACAAGTTCGTTGCGTACGGTTTTCATCCCGCAGTCGTGAAGTTGATTCAAAATTTTCTGTCTAGCCCGATGCATCTCGGTATCTATAGATGGCTTTTCTTCTGAGTCCAAATTAATTAACGCTGGTGTACCTCAAGGCTCAGTTTTATCTCCCACTTTATTCCTCATTTATTTCAACGAACTGTTGCAAATCACCAGTAACCCAATAAATAGTTTTGCAGATGATAGTACACTGCACAAGTCATACGTCCCTATCTTCAAAGGGTAAAATGCACGAACGAATAAATTTCACCCGGAGAGACGCTGTAAACGAGGACCAAAAAAATGTCGCCGATTGGGGTGACAAAAATTTGGTAAATCTTAATTTCACCAAAACACGATTATTGATTGTTTCCAGATCATAGACCGAGTTTCCCATCGATATTTCAATTAATACGTGTGATGACCAAATAGGACGAATGTGAAAGCATTCGTTTATTGGGAGTCACAATATCCAATGACTTACTCTGGAACGATCATATAATGGCCATGGCAAAGAGCGCGTCAAGAAAACTCGACTTCCTCAATAGATGTAAAAAATATTTTACTTGCATCAATTACTCCACATTTACAAGTTTTATATTTGTCCCTGCATTTATTATTTTTTTTTTTTATTAATTAGTTAGACATGTTTGGCACACTAAATATGAAATATTCATTATTTAGACTCTTTGAATATCCGAAGATACCATGTCAACTATAGAAGTTAAACTCTGTTCAAAAGCGTGCTATACGAATTGTTGGTGATCGAAATTTAACATTAGATCTGGATTCCTTACAACATCGTCGCACTGTTGCCGATCTCGTTGTTTTTTATAAATATCGTCACCAGCAGTGCTCGGATGAAATCAGGTCCATATGCCTCAGACATATGTTTTTCCCTGTTTTACTCGTCAATCGGTTGGTGCAAACAGTCAATCTGTCGATATTACTGTCATAGTAATAAAATGCAAAGGGATTTTTTGTGCGTACATCGTACAAATGGAATGCTTTGCCCGAACCAATAGTCTCGAGAGCCTTCAATCCACAAGGATTTAAAAAAACGTCCACCAACACCTTAAGACGCATGTTGTGGTGGGACCTATAAGGTCTTAAAAGGTATCTATGTGTTGTTGTGACACATTTTGTAATTCCTACTTCTGAAAAAACACTTTTTATAAAAAAAAAAAATAAAGAAGAAAAAGAATAGTTGGAAGGAGATGGTTAAATTAACGTGGTTTAAAAGCAGGAATGAAAGGGTTAAGCAATAGGTAAAAACGTCCGTTTGCAACGGGTTAAATTCACATAATGTCCTGTTACAATTCATAAATTGTATCGTTCCTAAACCAAATCATAAGCTTGGTGAAATAAACCAAAAAACTATAATAAACATAAACTAAAATTAACCATTACAAAAAATTGCATTTCAAGTTAAATAATAATTTAAACTGTTTTTCCGCATTAACGTTTTGTTTTAAAAAAAATCCCAGCGGCAGGTATATCCGCTAGATAGGTAGATTTCGGGGTCAGATGGTTTTGTGTCCAAATAAAATTAGATAAGTCAGATTAGTTTAAATAAAAAATTTAAGTAGAAACAGAATAATTCAAAAAAATTATCGAACCAAATTAAAACGAACCGAACTAACTCCATCAATACAATTTCGGAACAGTTTTATTTAAGTTGGTTTTAACTACTTTTAATAACATATTAAATCCACCAAAGATCAAATGAACTACGTCCACAACTACAATTATACCATCACACATAATTTATAATCAAAACATTATCAAACAATTTTATTTCAAAATCATCTTTTGTTGTTGTGTTTTTTTGTTCTTATTTAATCTTTTTTCAACGGTTACTTAGTAAAAAAAAATAAAAACAAACGAGATTTTGATAATTTTCTATGGTATTAAATGGCTTGATATTTTTCTTGCAAGAGGTGCATTATATTGCTTATAAAAATGTATCCTTTTGGTTAGAAAGCTGAAATATTTTGAGGCTATAGTTTAAAAGTATGCTTAAAAGCTAAGATGAATTTAAATAACATAAACTGAAACATGATGAAAGCATTGCCTTTTGCGTTTGTTTTCATTTCAACAGCCCTAGGGTCTCAACCTTTAGACTTGAACTATTTTTTTGAAAATTTTGGAAAGATTTATGTTTAATATACGTGAGAAAAAGTTTTCAAATATGAGTTGGCCATTTTCAGCTAGATCAAGGACAGCAAAGTTTAGGTAAATTTTTAAAACAGCTGATTTTTGAGGAACCTGAAGCTAAATATTCAATATTTTTAAATATAATTAAAATATTATGATTCAAACGGAAGTTATAGCGCCCTAGATTATTCGACTTTTTAGGCTCTAGCCGCTTAACCGGTACCCGGATATATCAAGTTCACGAACTTGTCCAAGACATTATTTGCCGAAACATACACAGAAAATTGTTTTTGTTGTAGGTCGAAAAAATGCGACCGTGAAAGTGCCGCTAAATTCCGTTATACCCCATATCGTTTTATATATATATATATATATATATATATATATATAATATAATATATATATATATATATATATATATATATATATATATATATATATATATATATATATATATATATATATATATTATATATATACCTAGGAGGGCCCGGCGTGCTTCGCTACGCTTATAAATAAAGTTTTTTGCGTAGACATTTTGTTGACGTAGAAGCAATGATTTCAAAAAGTGGTAATGAGAAATGGCTAGCATATTAATTTTTCATTTTTCTTTTAAATATATGAATGAAAAACAATCAGAACTCTAGCTGATCAGTTCGGATATATGAAAAATTAGCGATCAAATAAGTTAGTGATCAAATAAGCTTACTTGAAAACTTATTTGGATCGCTAATTTTTCATATATCCGAACTGATCAGCTAGAGTTTTGATTATTTTTCATTCATATATTTAAAAAGAAAATTAAAAATTATATGCTAGCATTTCTCATTACCACTTTTTGAAATCATTGCTTCTACGTCAACAAAATGTCTACGCAAAAACTTTATTTATAGCGTAGCGAAGCACGCCGGGCCCTCCTAGTTTCAATTATTCAGTTATTTTTCTTTTTACTTGCAAAAATATACTTAACTCGGATGAAATTTGTGGCACCTATTCACAAAACATTGACACCAATACAAAACTACGTGAATAGCCTCAAAAATTCACCGCGCATAACTCCGATCAGAGTACACAAAAAATAAAAGCAGAAATAGCTTTTTTTCCTTTCGTCAATACCAACAAAATATCAAAATTTCAGATTTTTTAAAAATCAAAAATGTAAAAATCAACAAAAAAATGTACGTTTTCAAAATAATAGCCCTCCTATAATAAAAAAAAAAAAGAAAAATATTACGTCTATCGACCCCTCAATCAATTCCATAAACTAAATTCTCTAAACTTCAAAGGAAATGTATAAACTAACTAAGAGAAAATAAATATAAAAAAAGTTTTAAGTTTTAAACCATTACCAAACTACGTGAAAAAGCCTCAAAAATTCAACCGCGCA
>OY856188.1:172648181-172696698 GCA_963693315.1 Diogma glabrata
AAGTTCATATTCAAAATATCATGAGAACTACACGTTTTCAGGAAAAAATGACTTAGACCTTTTTGTAGAGAATTAAATTTCCAACAAAAATGGTTATGTGATTTTTTTTGACATCTGCATATTTTATGAGATATTTGAAAAAATCTACGAATTTTTCAAAAAATCGACTTCGACGATTTTGCGGCACGTGTTCTTTTGATTAAAAAAAAAAAAAATAATGCCGTTGTGGTTTTTTGACCACAAAGAATTTTTCTAGGGGGCGTCTCGGAAAATTTAGTTTTTAACGACCAGTCTAATATATATATATCTATATATATATATATATATATATATATATATATATATATATATATATATATATATATATATATATATATATATATATATATATATATATATATATATATATATATATATATATATATATATTAATATATTTATATATTATATATATATATATATATATATATATATATATATATATATATATATATATATATATATATATATATATATACTATATATATATATATATATATATATATATATATATATATATATATATATAAATACATATCGTCGCTTTAATAATGAAATAACGTATGCCATATATACGTTGTTATTATATAATGGGTGCGCTGCATTCCCTATAAGGATGTCTATAAAGTGGCATTTTAACATTTTCCAATTTTTTTATAACTGGGGTTGAAAATTAATATATTGTTAATTAACGTACATGCAAATTTGAATTTGGTTAAATATTGAAACAGCGTAAATGCATGTACGATATTTCAATTCCTACAGAATAATAACTTGGGTAAAATCAGTGTCGTATACTTTACATACATTACGATCGCCACACGAAATGGTAAATCTAAAATATTGTATAAGCATCATTCATTACTACATGATATGCCGGTTCATATAAATAAAAAATTGTAAGAATATTATGCGTTAGTTCAATAATAATTAGTTTAGGCTTAATCGTACTTCCATGCAAAATGAAATAACGTATATGAAATATGAAATAACGTATAAGGTACCTGATTGACTTTTCACCTCTTTTTAGGTAGAAAAGTCAGCAGGTACCAATGTGAAATTTTAATATGTTGTGGGGAAATTAGTCAAGATTAATTGGTAGAAATTTTTTTTCCAATATCTTTATTCATTCAATAGTGTTGCCGAATTTACGAAAATCAGAAAATCGAAAAATCTTTAAACCCAATTATCTCGAAACTACACTTTTGCGAATACGTTGTTTCATTATTAAAGCGACGATATATATATATATATATACATATATATATATATATATATATATATATATATATATATATATATATATATATATATATATATATATATATATATATATATATATATATATATATATATATATATATATATATATATATATATATATATATATATATATATATATATATATATATATATATATATATATATATATATATATATATATATATATATATATATATATATATATATATATATATATATATATATATATATATATATATATATATATATATATATATATATATATATATATATATATATATATATATATTTATATATATATATTTATATATATATGTACATTGTACATATATATCGCTTTATCGCATGGAGGGATCAGTTTTTATTAATTTGTTAATTTTTTTCTATTTTTTTGAACCCCGCGTACTCCAGTCCCTGCTATTGGCATATAAGTTAACGTGAGATATCACATACCACTGGCAATAGCAGTGAGATATCACTAGCCAAGGTGATATCTTAGGGGTGCTGGCGGATGAACTGTATTCAGTCAACGGTAGCACTCTCAATCTTAGCTAATGAGTATTCCTTGATGCTGGAACGCTGTAGCTTGCTCGATGAAACGAACCTTCATATAACTACATATCTGAGCTTTAATTATTGAAAAATATACAGCGTCCCATAATCAGGGATTATGCCATTGGCTGGACTATTGGCAAACCAATTTTAGTTTTGTTCCTGCAAATTTGTAAAACAAATTTGCTTTTTATCTCTTATTTTATTTTTATTTTCCCTATCCTATCACGAAATATTGGCCTATGTCATATTTTATATGTATAATATTAAAAAAAAAAACAGATTTGCGTCCATTAACATCCTTAGAACGCATGTTGTTGTGGGACCTTGGTCTTAAAAGGTTTTTATGTGTTGTTGTGACACATATTGTAATGCCTACTACACATCACATTTTATTAAAAAAAAACAAATATAATTAAAAATGTAAATGTTCGTTTGTTCAAAATAGGTAATCTCCGAAAGTACTTGATCGAATCTTTTGAAATTTGGACACAACGTTGCATTCGAATACAGGAAGGTTTATGCATAGTTTTTTTTTTTTTTTCTTAATTTTTTTTTTTCGTTATACATATATATATGTTTTATAACGTAGGCTGTCCACAATTAGAAGTGTCTCACCTGCTTTATTCTCAACTCACTCAACTTTATGGTCGATTTTAACTTCATGCTCAATTTAATCGATTAGTTTCGTATAGCGATAGGCCCAAAGATTATTTTATCCAATTTGTAAACTATTAAGGTTGCAACGTGTTCTCCTTTCGGTAGGACTGTCCTCGGTAGGAGTAAAAATGTCCTCAGTTCTCATTTACTATAAAAACATTCTCCTTGAAGCATTCTGTAATACAATATTTTAAACTGAAAAAAATAGATCTTTTTGCTACATATTTCTCCCAATAAACGGATCAGGAAAATAAAAAATCGTGATTTCGCGCGTGAATCGCACCTTTACTTATATCAAAGTAACTGATTATTAAAATTTGTGTCGCAAGGTTGGTAACAATATCAATTAATTTACATTGCTCTATAAAATATGTGAATATCTTTACTTTTACTATATCGCACGATCAGGTGGTGAACCATTGTTTAAGCAATTTTGGATTCAATCCGCCGTTAAACATCGGTTTTTTTAAATAATTTCTGTTACTAATTATCTGTTCTTAGTACTATAAATGAAATAGCTGATCTGCATATTATTTGTGATTGTTATAAATTAAAACATTTGGCTACAGAAAACTTACCATTTTGAAGGAAATTTAAATATATAAAACAGTACTGTGCATGAATAACTAGCTAACAACTTGCGTTTATTGATTTTTATGAAAGTGTCAATGAATCAGATGGTAAGTTTAGCTGTATTTCTGAGTACTTAAAAACATTAAATTTAAGTGATTCGAGTGTAGCAATACCATTGAATGCTGATAACATCAATACGAATTTGCATGCTATCATCCATTACAAATAAATAAAAGGATTACAGAAGTAATTGTCGTATGTGCAATCAAATATTCCGAAGCTAACGTTTGAACAAAAAACAATTTACGATCAACTAATGCAAAATGTTGATAACGGGGTTGGAGGAATCTTTTTCTTTGATGCGCCAGGAGGAACTGGCAAAACGTTTCTAAAACGATTCTTAAACGATTCTAGCAGTAATTCGATCGTAAAATAGCATAGCTTTAGCTCTTGCGTCGTCCGGCATAGCTGCGACATTGCTACCAGATGGAAGAACTGCTCATTCCGCTTTGAAATTGCCATTAAACATGCAATTCATTGAAACGCCCACATGCAACATTTCCAAAGGATCGGGAATGGGAAAAGTATTGCAGAAATGTAAACTAATCATTTGGGATGAATGCACAATGGCGCACAAAAAATCACTTGAAGCGCTTGATCGATCATTGCAAGATTTGCGTGGAAATACCAGACCATTTGGGAATGCGTTAATATTTCTTGCAGGAGATTTCAGACAAACATTAGCTGTAGTTCCCCGATCAACACCAGCGGATGAAATAAATGCTTGCTTGAAATATTCTACTTTGTGGCGATACGTGAAAAAGTTAAAATTATCTCCAAACATGCGTGTTCTCCTCCAAAAAGATAAATTAGCTGAGATATTCTCATATCGATTGCTGAGAATTGGTGACGGAAAGGTGCCGGTTGATTTAACAACACGACGAATTTTATTGTCTCATAACTTCTGCAATTTAGTATCGTCAAAAGAGGAATTAATTGAAAAAGTATTTCCTGATATTCAAATTGATCATAAGAATCACGATTGGCTGAGTGAACGAATCAGTCTTGCGGCCAAAAACAAAGACGTCAATGAACTTAACAATTTAATTCTGTCTAATATTCAAAGCAAGAAAGTCACATACAAGTCCGTAGACACTGTCATGGAAGTAGATAAAGCAGTTGGCTATTCAACAGAATTTTTGAATTCACTTGATCTACAAGGGATGCCACCACATGTACTACAATTAAAAATCGGCGTGCCAATCATCATGTTGCTTAATATCAATCAGCCAAAACTTTTCAATGGCACGCAACTCACAGTAAAAAAATTATTGAGCAACGTAGTAGAAGCAACAATCTTGAATGGAGCTTTCAAAAGCGAAGATGTCCTCATTCCTCGCATACCCATGATACCAACGGATATGCCATTTCAATTTAAAAGATTGCAATTCCCAATTCGATTGGCATTTGCAATCACCATCAACAAAGCTCAGGGCCAAACATTGGAAGTATGTGGCTTAGATCTAGATAACGATTGTTTCTCACATGGACAATTATATGTTGCGTGTTCTAGAGTTGGCAAACCAGGCAATCTCTATATCCACACAGTCAATGGATCAACAAAAAACATTGTATACCCTCAAGTTTATGAAATAAAACATATTAGAAAGGTGAGTGTTTTGTTTTCTTTATTTCTTATATTCAACCAAACTAAGCCTCTGCAACGCATGGCCGGGTCCAGCTAGTACATTAATAGAAAATCTTAATTAAATTATTCCTAACATAAACATGACTAAACAAAGTAAGCTCAACAAGTTAACGTTTAGTTGTAGTTTATGTTTATTATAGTTTTTTGGTTTATTTTACCAAGTTTATGATTTGGTTTAGGAACGATACAATTTATTAATTGTAACGGGACATTATGTGAATTTGGCCCGTTACACGTTAACCATATTGAAACCAAGGCCTTCTTCCAGAGTAGAAGGAAACTATGTGAGTACAAATATGTAACTGCCATGAATATTAACGGATAAGTGAAATCAGCTTGGGCAAGGTGCTCAATCTAAAAATCGACCTTATATTGTGTGAGAAGTTTATTTGGATGAGACATAATTCTGTTAATGTGGCTTATCAATAACTTGATTAGATCAAGTTCATCTAATAGACTGAGGCTTGCAGTTAGATATGATCGTTTGAAACGTATTTGTTGTCCGTACGTCTGTACGTATTTGGAGCACGTCTTATCAGTATCCTCTCTTGTAGCAATGAAACATCCATGTAGGATTTAAAAAATATAAGGTAAATATGGAGTAAATCATTGATATGTTTTATTTGAATTTTTAATAATATGTTTCACAAGCGGATTATTTAAAAAGTTCATTAAAATGCTTCCTTTTAAATGTATTTGATTGAACAAGAAGCTGCAATAGTAATGCCGTTTATTAATAGAATTCTAATAAGAAGAGTTAATAGGTAATTCCAAAAAGCAGACTTTTTAATACAAATTACTTTTATTTTATATGTATAAATATTAATATCCCATTTCGATTAAAACGTTGATATTTTTTTTTTTTTTTATTCAAAGTTAGGCATGTTTAGTGTTAATTATAATAAATTATAAATTAACGTCTCTGAATATCCGAAGATACCATGCCAACTAGGGATAAGAATGGAATGCAAATTAGGATTCTCTGAGAAATTTATGAACGTTAACTTTAAAGCCTTGAGGATTAAATTCATCAGGGAAAACCCAGGAAGGTAAGGCATTCCAACGATGAGAGACTCTGTTGAAAAAGTCACGTTGGAAGGCTACAGTTCTACACCTAATTATTTGAACTGTAAAGGGATGCGCTGCTACGTTTGCTCTGGTGTGACGCGAAAAGTTTGCTGATTTAGGTAAAATCGATTTGATCTCTTCAGAAGCTCGTTCATCCATAATATATTTATAAAATATAGTCAAATCAGCAACATTTCTTCTGTGCTGCAAGGAATCAAGACCGTTAGTAAGACTTGGGTTACCAATGAGTTTAATAGCTCTACGCTGTACAGAATCAAAGCAGTTGAGACTACTCAAGTAAGCTCCACCCCATATGTGAGAACAGTATTCCATGCAGGGACGTATAAAAGATTTATAAACTAAAAGAAGTTGTTCGCTATCGAAAAACTTACGACATCGCCCCAAAAAACCTAACTTTTGAACAGCATTCTTAGCCAGATTAAAAATATGAGAATTCCACTTCATATTATTTTCAATCTCAACTCCTAGAAGTCTGACAGACTCATTCTCTAAAAGATTTTTGGGGCCAACAGTTAATGGAAAAGGATTGGGTGTCGTTATCCTAGAAAAATGACAAACCTGTGTTTTGCTTGTATTGAATTCAACACTGTTAGCAATACCCCAATCTATAATTGTTTTAAGATCACTGTTAAGGGAATCTATCAATTTTGACCTACACTCACTAAGCGCTAAGGTCTGTATATAATTTAGGTGCTTCATGAGACGCATGATGCGTGCTATCATCAGCAAAACTATGTATAGGATGAACCGTTGAGTCCAACAAATCATTAATATAGATAAGAAAAAGAGTTGGTGACAAAGCGGAACCCTGAGGAACTCCTGCATTAGTTGAAAAAGTATTCGATGATACACCATCAACATTGACCCGAAATTTTCGATCAGATATAAAGCTCTGTGTCCAAGATATAAGCTGCTCGTCTAAACCATAGGATCTCAATTTGCATATAAGGTTGTTATGCCAAACTTTGTCAAATGCCTTGGCAATATCAAGAGCAACACCGAATGTTTCTCCAAAGTTTTCAAGCGACTTGTTCCAGATATGAGTGACAGAAGACAGCAAATCTCCCGTCGCTCTTCCTTTTCGAAATCCATATTGTCTCTCATTAATTAATTTGGAAGACTCTAAGAAGCTCATTAAATTAAAATTGACATATTTCTTAAAAATTTTAGCAACTATCGATAAAATTGAAATGGGTCTGTAATTCGTAGGATCAGTCTTACGGCCCTTTTTTGAAACTGGCTGTACACTAGCCATTTTCCAAATTTCAGGAAAAATTCCTTTCTTATATGACAAATAGAAGATTTTAGTGAGGATTGGTGCTAGATCCCTAGCAAATGTTTTAAGTATAATCGGAGGAATAAAATCAGGGCCTGTTGCCTTGTTAGTATTGATTTTCAAAAGCATTTTTCGAACAATGTTTTTCCGAAAAGTTATCCGCCTCATTTTATAAGAAACTTTAGAAATAGGTTTAGGCTGGAAATTAGGTTCTTTTAAAGTAGAATTTAAAGAGAAATAATGCCCAAGCAAATTAGCTTTCTCTTTTGGATCAATGATAGGGACATCTCTATTAACAAGAGGCGGTAAGGAAGATTTACAAAAGTTGCTTTGGACAGCCTTTGCGGCTTTATAGAAATTGCGTGAACCAGTCGGATTTTCTACGAATTTAGATGCTTTTTTCCTATTAAATAGATGTTTCTTTTCATCTATTAACTTATGTTATCAAAAGTTGATCAAAGCTCTCTGATGGCCGATCTTGGCGAATGATGACTATAAGCATGCAAAGGGGTATCATCGGCATATGAAATGAACTTGCACAAGAAGCCATATAGAAAAAAAAGCTGAAACAAGATTTTATTCGATATGTAAAATATTCTATTGGACACAAAAGAAATAGACACTATGCTCAATGAAGGTGGAAATCTATATTTTGTAGATTAAGCCTTTATGCCAAATTTAATCAAAAGAATTCTTAAGATTTAGTCATAGAATTGTAGAATTTAGCCAAACCATCCGTTGTATAATGTTGTTTTCTAAAACCAAACTGAAAATCTGGGATACTCTTTTGGTTTTTAGTGCAGCTAAGAAAAGAATCACAAATGTCTCTTAAAGTTTTTCAATATTTGAGAGCATGGATTTTGGATAACGTTAAAAGAGTTCAGTATTACTAGTGGTGGCCTTAGGAATATTTTTAAGTTTTGAATTTTTTAGACCGTTGGAAAATAATCTGAAAACCGACAACAATTCAATATTGCAAAGCAGAAAGTTTGTAATGCTTGGTTTTCCTTTTGTATAAAATGCTGCATTCTTATAATCTTCCTTTTAATCCATGCCAAGCAATAACCACTTTGTAAATCTTCCACAGTAAAACAATTTAACATTAAAAACACTGATCTTAAAACAATTATGGATTGGGGTATTGCTAACAGTGTTGAATTCAATACAAGCAAAACACAGGTTTGTCATTTTTCTAGGATAACGACACTCAATCCTTTTCCATTAACGTTTGGCCCCAAAAATCTTTTAGAGAATGAGTCTGTCAGACTTCTAGGAGTTGAGATTGAAAATAATATGAAGTGGAATTCTCATATTTTTAATCTGGCTAAGAATGCTGTTCAAAAGTTAGGATTTTTGGGGCGATGTCGTAAGTTTTTCGATAGCGAACAACTTCTTTTAGTTTATAAATCTTTTATACGTCCCTGCATGGAATACTGTTCTCACATATGGGGTGGAGCTTACTTGAGTAGTCTCAACTGCTTTGATTCTGTACAGCGTAGAGCTATTAAACTCATTGGTAACCCAAGTCTTACTAACGGTCTTGATTCCTTGCAGCACAGAAGAAATGTTGCTGATTTGACTATATTTTATAAATATATTATGGATGAGCGAGCTTCTGAAGAGATCAAATCGATTTTACCTAAATCAGCAAACCTTTCGCGTCACACCAGAGCAAACGTAGCAGCGCATTCCTTTACAGTTCAAATAATTAGGTGTAGAACTGTAGCCTTCCAACGTGACTTTTTCAACAGAGTCTCTCATCTTTGGAATGCCTTACCTTCCTGGGTTTTTCCTGATGAATTTAATCCTCAAGGCTTTAAAGTTAACGTTCATAAATTTCTCAGAGAATCTTAATTTTTATTCCATTCTTATCCCTAGTTGGCATGGTATCTTCGGATATTCAGAGACGTTAATTTATAATTTGTTATAATTAACACTAAACATGCCTAACTTTGAATAAAAAAAAAAAAAAAAAAAAATTTGGTTTAATTCTCTTCCTTGATGCTTTGACAAGGACTATGATATTTTATTTTAATCTTTATTATAGCAATTTAGTTAACTATTAATTATAGTAAGGTTTACTATTTGTCAGATTTAATAGATATAATTTAGCTGTAATCTTTATTTACATTAATTTTAAATACATTGATCTACAAGGAATTTATCAAAAAATTTTATGTTATTTATTATAAACAATAGTTCCTTGTATTTATTATTAACAATAGTTCCTTGTAATTTAAATAATTGTAATTGTAATTGCTCAAAGGCTAATTAACAACTGATTTTAAACAAAATTATTTTGAATTTTATTCAATCGAATTTAAAACATTGCAATTCAATTGTTAATGCATTCCAAAAGAAAATAAACAACGCGTTATACGTTACAAGTTTACGGTTAATTCAGGAAGCTTTTGTGATCTTTTTGACGGTAAATTATATTAAATTTGCTTTCAGTTAAGAAAAAGCCGAAAACTTTTTTGATAACATTATTACTCTAATGGTTGATGATGACAGTGGTATGTCTGCTCCAGGACCGTACTTCGTAGGTCTCTTTCCCTTGAAATTTTTCTCGATTTGAGCTTCTGACATTCTTTTTCTCCGTCGATTACATTTAAATTTAAATCTACTTAATCTTTTATTTTATATATAAAAAAATCAACCACTTTTCAGCTTCAAAACACTTGCGATTTAATAAAATCTGCACTAAATACAATCCGTCATGCTGATGAAATTACTAGTAAGTATTTATAACGGGTTTTTTATATCTTCTAATATAACTAAATATTTATTTATTATAACAAAAATTCATTTATTATCAGGTGCATATTTTGAACAGATTAAAAAATTTAATTAATGTCTAATCTCAAGTGTCTAATCGGTTAAATCGGTTTGTCATTTTTTATGTTACACTATCAAAGTCAAAGAGTGACGCAGATATTACTATCTCTCTTTGCCTTTATTGAATCAGTTTTAAAATAACATAGAACCGATCACTTCAAACAAAACGAGTTTTATGGTGAAATCGGAGCTTGTAGCTCCTTCAAAACTCACACGCCTTCATAATTTCTTTATTTTATTATAATTAATTTTTTTTTTTTGAATAAAATGTGTTGTATTATAGGGTTTACAATTAGTGTTATAACAACACATAAATACCTTTTAAGACCTAGGTCTAGACCTAGGTCCCACAACAACTGGCGTTGTAAGGTGTTGATTAACGCTTTTTTTAAAATCTCTGCGGGTTGAAGTCACCTGAGACTAAGGACTCCAGCGAACTATTCCATTTGTATGCAGTTCGGACAAAGAAGTCTTTTTGCGATCTGCCAGTATGACAGCGTGGGATATCAACCGTTTGACTGGTTGCGGTAGCGGATTGTCGAGTGGAACGGGAGTAAGAATAAGTTTGGGGCATGATGCTGCTGATTTCATCTGAGCACTGTTGATGACGATATTTGTAAAAAACAACGAGGTCAGCAACAGTGTGACGATGTTGTAGGGAATCAAGTTTTGATGTCAAAGTTCGATCACCTACAATTCGTATAGCCCGCTTTTGAACAGAGTCCAAGAGGGCCAAGATGGAAACAGAAGCAGCACCCCAAATTTGACAACAGTACTCCATACAGAGACGAATATAGGACTTATAAACATGGAGTAATTGGTATGGAGTGAAAAATTTTTTGCATCTATTTAGGAGGCCGAGTTTTTTGGACGCGCTTTTTGCCATCGCCATTACATGATCGTTCCAGAGTAGGTCATTTGAAACTGTGACACCAAATAAACGAATGCTTTCACATTTACCTACTGGTTCATCACACATACTGAATAAAATATCTTTGGGGAACTCGGTCTTTGATCTGGAAACAATCAACAGCTGTGTTTTTGTAGAGTTGAAATTGACCAGGTTTTGGTCACCCCAATCGGCGACATTTTTTAGGTTTTTATTCACGTTTATGTCAGCGTCTTTCCTGGCGGGATTAACTCGTTCGTGCATTTTACCTTTTGAAGGAAGGGGCTCGAACGACTTGTGCAGAGTATTATCATCTGCAAAACTATTTATTGGGTTACTGGTGATTTTCAACAATTCGTTGATATAAATCAAAAATTGGGTTGGGGTCAATACTGAGCCTTGAGTTACACCAGTGTTAATTAGTTTAGACTCAGAAAAAAATCCGTCTAAGGTTACCGAAATGTATCGGTTGGTTAGAAAATTTTGAATCTGCTTCACAATATTGGGATGAAAACCATACGCAATTAAAATTATATTTTAAATTATTTGTTGATCAACCCCTAACAAATTCATGCTTACATTATTATTAATTATCTAAGTATCTAAGTATCTAGTCAAATAAATTGCTTTTTCTTAGTCAAATGTACGGAAAATTCTCATATTAAGTTCAAATATCTTTTAAGACTGTGTGACTTTAGTCAATGCTATTTAGTACTAAAAATTCTAAATTGAAATAGTCAAAAATTTAGTTGAGTATTTCCGCCATTTAATTCTAAATTTTTGAAAAGATATTTATTTTTTGACACATTTTAAATATATTGCAGAATTGCTTAAATTTTCGTTGTTTCTATTAATTTTTTTGTTACTTTCTACAAACTTGGCAGATATTTTCAATTTCAAAATTATTATGATAAACAACATAAAAAGTCTTCGACGAGACTGTTTCATTTGTAATTTTTTGTGATTTCACATATGCCTTAAATTCATATCAATATAGCAACTCAATATTTTAAATAGAAATCTCCTCGCCAAACTGCCCGTTTATAATTATTTTTTTTAACATTAAATGAAAAAACAAACAAAACAATGTTTAATTGTCAATTTAGAATATATTTGAATTGGAACGATCAAATTGCGAATTTGAAAGTTTTAGTACAATTTAGAATTTTTGATACTCAATAGCATGGATTGGAACACAGTCTTAATTTAGTATGGCACAATACCAAAAAAGTTGAAATCTCTTCTTAATTCGGGTGAAAAACCAAGAACAAATATATACTATTTAAGGTATGGTTAGTTTTTAACACGTACACTGGGAAAAAAGTTGGTGTAATCAACAATAGTTCAATCAAATTAATTTTTTGTAATACATGCACAAAAAATATTCAATTTTGTACTAGAATAATATAAACGAAAAATCTACTTTTCCGCACATATGATCACAAAATATTTGTATGCCTGGCATGCACGCCGCCGGCATATGAGATTTGTAGTCAAATCTATCCTAAAATCTAAATTTATTATTTTTGTAGTACCAAAATATCAAAATAATAATTTAAATACCTTACCATATAGTAAAAACAACTTAAACACAACCCAAAATCATTTGAATTGCAAGAAAAAACAATTATTTTGGTTTAAAAAAAACAGTTGTCAAAATTGCACGTGGATTACTACGTTTTTTAAAAATCCAAATCGTGTGTAGCTGGGTTGCTATGTTTATTTTTTTAAATGTTAACAGTCTAGTACAATTCAGCAGCGAGCTACTTTAATTTACAACTATTACAGCGAAGATGGCGCACTTTAATTATTTAAATATTAAATTAAATAAATATTTATAAATTTTATGCATTTGTTACAAAAACTTATAGTGTGTATTATTAGTGCGAATGCGTTTTCCAAACGCGATGATAGCGATCTCTTGTTTGGAAAACATTCGCACTAGTCATACAATTTACTATTGTAGCATCATCTAAAATGAAGAACATACAAAGCATTCGTCTAACTGTAAAAGGTTTTGTCAATCGTTCTAAATTTTGGATGATGTTACAAAATTGATTTGGTTGAACTAATATTGTAGAATATACCAACATATTTTTCAGTGCACATCACTATAAACTTACGGTATGTGATATACCAATACTGTATGTATTAAAGAAGACCAACCGTACTGGTTTAATACTTCTAATATACAAAACAGATTAAGAAGCCTTCAAAAATTTTTTATTCGTGCTCGTACATTACGATTTCAGACTGCAATATGCATAACCAAAGAAGATCTAACCAAAGGAGATCTAACATACCGATTTAAAAAAAAATGAGAGTACTATTTTAAGAATTATTAAAGAAATTAAAATTCAACATACCAAAAAACAAATGAATTAAGTTGGAATTAAAAAGTAACATCAAAAAGCAATACCAATTTTGCTACTTGGGATAGAAAGAGAAAACATATGACGTTAAAGTTGTATAATGTATTACAATGAAACAAAAGTCAAAAATAATTTCTGTTACTTTTATTATCGACGAAATTATTAACAAATTTTTCTCCTAAATATTTTGTTGTCCTTACAAAACGATTTTTTCTTTTTTTTGACGAAAACTTTTGTTTAAATAAATATTTTTTTTAATTATTTTAACAAAAATTTTAATTAATATAACTAAAAAATTAAGAAAACATCCATCGTTAAGATAACTAAGTATTTTCATAAAAAACAAAACGTTTTTTGTTGTATTAAATATAAATTTTAGTTTCAACTTGCAGATACCAAAGTGCTTCAGTTAATAAAAATATAGGATTATTTTCAGTGTATGTGTTATTGTAATTCCTATTACACCACACATTGTATAAACATATATTGCGACGCTGATGCATAGACTAACTTCAGCACAGCTCTGGAAACAAAATGTTCTGGATATATAGAAGGCTAATATTCATGTTGTTGTTGTTGTTGTAGCGACGGTTTAGGTGCAAGCTAATATTCATCAAATACTTCAGTTAATGGCGTACCAATGTTTGAGATTTTTCGTAGTTGTAATTTCTATTTATAAACGATTATAGAAAACTGTAGTATCCTAACAGACGTAAATTCAGTTGAACGAATAGAAAAAGTACAAAAAAGTTTTGCAAGAGAAAAACCGAAAATTGGAATGCAGAACTGTTACAAATCATATACTGTAGGCATATTTAACAGTTAATATAGACACTGAAAAAAAATGGAAAAAATTGCCACAAAATTTGTTTACTGATAGTAAAACACCGGAAGTTGGGATGCGGAAGTTTTGCGAACCGTACTAAATGCGTACCTAGTTCCATCCAATTCGATTATCTGGTATATATGTTATTTAGCTAACAAAAAACTGGTACTCGAGGGACTTCTCACCACTTTATTCAATGCCACCTAAAAACTAATCAGCTCCTTATCATACATATTTGCATCTTTTTTAAAGTTTGATCAAAATTCGTTCACGAACGAATGGCATATGCTCCCAACGAACATAAAAAAGTTATGAAAAAGCCACCTGATTTATGGTGGACCTCCAACTCTTTGTTCGACCTACCCCAAAACCTGATGAAACCTTTCTTATAGTAGTTGAAACCTTCTACCAACAGAGGATTGTTTGAGAAAAAAAAATGGAATGATGGAAAATTCTGACCCATTTGCTAGTTTCTTTGGTGATTTTGGTTTTAAATTTTAGAAATGAACAATAATAGCATGATACACCGAGAGGAGCTAAAATTAATAGGATTTATTTGTTTCTCTGAAAGAATCATACAGTGGAATGTTAATGGAAATATTAGAAGATGCTAATTATCGCAAGTGAATCTTCATAAATGTAAGCTTCTATTTTGTTTTTTTTTTTCTAAAATGTTTTAATTTGTTAGTTAAACTTTGTTTAAATCGCCTTTGTGCGATATGTTTTTAGTTGATAATTTTTGTGTGAAATAAGAGATTTTCAAAGTAAGGATTCCGTTTGTTTTTATAAAAAGTCTGAAATCCCTAACAACTGTTCCAAGAAAAAATTGAAGAGCTGTTGCCTTCCAACGTGAATTTTTCAACAGAACCTTTCATCTCTGGAATGCATTACCTTAATCCTCAACATTTTAATGTGAGCTTTCATCAATTTTTTTAAACAAACTTAATTTAAGCAAACTTAAATCTAAACCCTAACTGGCATGGTATTTTCTGATATCCAGAGACGTTGATTTTTAATTTTAGGTTTTAATTATTAGGAAAAATTATTAGGTTTACAATTTATGCAATTAATTAAGAAGGTTTTAGTCTTGAGTTGTAGCAGAATTAATTTTAAAAATTTCTTTGGTCATGCCTTATATACGCATAATAACATTGTTAATTATAATATTTTATGAATTTATTTCATGTTCTCGTAGCTCAATAGACCAATAAATTGATTTTAATTATTTCTTTGGCTTTTTTGTCAACTTTCAATAATAAACAAAGCTATGTAAACAGTTTCAAAATCGTTTTTTGATAATACATATTATATATTGATTATTTTTTTCTAGGCTAATTTGTAAACGGATGTGAAAAAATTAAAAAAATATGTAAATACAAATATATTGTTTGCATATTCGATTCGTGAATTGTTTAAAAAAAATTTTCAGTGAAAAAATAAACAAAAGAAATTATAATGTTAAAGTCGTGATAAAAAAATGTCTTTTATTTTTACAATTGAGCTCTTTAATTTTTTTGCTTCTTGGTTTTTTTACTGACAATTTTAAAGAAATCAATTTTCTTTTTCTAAAACACTGTTTTCTATGCCTGTACCTGGTTTGTTGATCTCTAGTAAAGTTTTTTTAACTGAATTTACTGTAAATTACTATCGACAAGTACTTTTTACATAAGATTTAAGCAACTTTAACATAACCAGCAGATTACGTTTTATTCGAGGCCTTAAAATTTAATTCCATTTTAAATTGTACAAATTAGATACAGCTAAGCCTGACTATTTCATGTTTCTATTTAATAGCTCAATTTGCTTAAATTTTCTATATATCCGTTTTATTTTAAGATAAAAAAACTTAAAAGTTCTAGAAAAAAACTTTAAGGGTGGTGTAATCAAAGGTTCGCCCAACAAGAAGTCTTTGTTTGAAAATACAAATAGTTTAACAACCTTAAAGTTACTAGAAGAACAATTTTAGAGATAAAGATTGCAGTCCCAGGTTATTTTGCTTTACAAATTCCGGGAGCAAAAATCCAGAGATTGCATTCCCTGGTTAGAGACAAGTTTTGAGTCTGTTAAACCACAATGGTAACTGGTTAGATTAGATAGATTAGATAGCCAGAAGATCACCAAAAATTTACTTAGAAAACACTAGATATTGTGACATTTCAAAAACTACAAGGGTTATGAAGGTATCCCACTTGAAATCTATATTTGAACCACCTCATATATAAAGTCTCTATTACTGTCGTAATCAAAACGAGTGAGAACTTTTTAAAAATAAGTTGTGTTTTTATCTTTTAAGACCTAGGTCATACAACAAAATACGTTACAATGTTTTTTGTTGTTTACGTTATTTTTTTTTAAATGGATAGCTTAACAACAATGAATAGTTAAATGGGTAGCTTAACAATAAAGCCTCATATTTCACATGTTAAAATAATAAGGAAATAGTAATGAAGTAAGAGGTAAACCAATATTGATTTGTATTTTTCTGTTAGTCCACTCCACGTTCAGTTATTTTTATTAAATTATTCTGTGTGTATTATTTATTGATCTATTATTGTAGTTACCCATTTTCTAAGAATTACAGTAACAAAGCCTGCTAGTAAACTCGCTTAGTGTAATTATGTTCACTATCTAACTAGCACAAGCACTAACTCTCGAAAAAAGAAATTGGCTGACTACTTTACTAGCTATTCGTCAGCCTTAAAACTGGCCAGCTAGTAGCTGGAAAGCTAATCTGGTAAAACCGATGCTTAAGTTCAGTTTTAATATTTATTCTAATATCTCTTAGAGTAATTTGAAATTGAATATGATTTTAAATTTTGTTAAAACCAAGATCCCACAAGAACATACGTTCTAAGGTGTTGATGAACGCAAATCCTTGTTTTTATTGTTTTTATTTATATCTTTTTAAAGTATAGATAACTAAATAACAAATGTTATTACATATGAAATATAACATAATGGGGCAATATTTCATGATAAGATAAAGAAAAGAAAAATTAAATAAGAGACAAAAAAGGAAATATATTTTAAAATTTGCAGCGCAAGTAAATTTAATTGTGGTAGCCAATATCCCAGCCAGTGATATCGTGTAATGATCTATTGCCGACAGTAATAGTGTCGAGAAAAATACTTTCATAACGTCGACAAAATTTTGTATGAAGTCTCGGCACTAATTCAATTCAAACAGAAATAGCGCATAGATTATATTACTTCGGTCTGAAAGAAATAAAAATATAAATAATTCATGAGCCAAAAATGAAATTCTTACTCCCCACTTTTTTTTGGCATTTCTCGACGTTTTAGGACCTACTGATTCTAAGAAAGCAAAAAAAATGTATGTCTGTCTGCCGGCCGTCATTACCTACGAAATCTAGATAACCGCTGGAGGGATTTCAAAAAATTCAGAAAAAAAAAATATACTCAATGGACACAATGGACTGTGTTCGATTACTGTACCGGAAGTGTGACAAAACAATCAATAAGTGTGTAAAAAATAGCAAATTTTCATATTTTTGGCTTAAAAAACGTTCATTTTAGGTGATAATGAGTAGGAACAAAGATTGTGGAGAAATCTTGATGGTCGGGACTGGTATGTGAGATCAAAAACTAAATAATTGCATTAGAAGTTTGTCAAAAAAACTGTCTCGTGTGTCAAAAAAAAAAATTTTAATTTTTTTTTTACCCATTTTTTTGGAAAAAATAAAATTAATTATTTGTATGACATGAAATTTTATTATTATTATAGAAAATTATGTTATAATGCCATAGTTTGCAAAAAAAATAATGTCAAGTGTGTCAAAAGAATGATTTTCATCTCTATTTTTAGAAAAAAATAAAATTAGTTATTTGGATGAAATGTAATGAACATGAAATTATTATTGAGAATTTTATTGCATTATAAGTTTGTCAAAAAAATATTGTCATGTGTGTCAAAAAAAAGATTTCCTTTATTTTTTTAGTCAATTTTTTGGGAAAAAAAATTTAGTTGATTTTATGAAGTAAATGTAATTGAACATGAAATTGGACATGGAAATTTTTGAATTTGTTATAGTTTTTGAAATATTTTTGGAATTTTGAAAAAAGTTTGTATTTTTGATTTTGTGATAAGTTTTGCAATATTTTTAGAATTTTATAAAAAGTTTTAATTTTTGATTTTGTAGGAATTCTTGCAATACTTTTAGAATTTTGAAAAATAAATAGAATTTTTGAATATGTGAATTTTATAAATATATTTTTAGAATTTTGGAAAAAGTTTTAATTTTTGATTTTGTAAGAATTTTTGAAACATTTTTAGAATTTTGAAAATTTTATATTTTTGATTTTATTATAATTTTTAGAATTTTGAAAAAAGTTTGATTTTGTTATAATTTTTACAATATTTTTGGAATTTTGAAAGAAATATGAATTTGTGATTTTGAAATATTTTCTCGAAACGCTATACGGAGAGGTTTTTGAGAAGTTTGCTGATTGTATCATCTTTTCACTAAATTATGTTAATTTATGATCTGTTTTAATTTTCCGGCAACGTATTGATATTTCGTGTTTTGTAATAAATTTCTAAACAAAGATAAAAGTACATGTACTTTAACAGAGTTATGTTGCCGAAAACTAAAAACCATGTCCTCATAAAAGATTTTCGCAGATTTTAACCCAGACCGAAGTCTTGATATCTCAGAGCTGTGAGATTTCAGCCCCTTTATATTTTTCAACTACCCTGACATAGTGCCGAAAATCAAAAGGCTCGGCGTTATGTCAGTAAAATTAAAAATTGACTATCTCGGTGCTGATTCAGTTTAAAATGAATTAGCTCAGAGAGTTAAAATCTTAGCGCTCTTACAGAAAATATTTAAATTGATTTCTTGGCGCTGTTTCAATATAAACTTAATTAGTGCCGTAAAGCAAAAGCCGTGTTTAAACACAAATTTTGAGAACATTAACACACATGCCTATAAAACTTATTTAAAATTATTTTAAACATATACGTATGAGGAGTAACGTACGCAGAAAAACGTAGGCACTGAACCGAATATTTATTTTCAGCTGCGTATAGAGCTTTAATGTATATGTCCGTAATTCCCCTAAAAATATGAAACATAAAATTCTTAGAATGCTTGCATGCATTGTATGTAAATATGTGTCGTTCTCATTTATTATTTCAGAACCACCTTTTCTTTTTTTCAAAATTATTTTGGCAACATTTTTCGATTCAGCAATTTTTGATCAACGCTTCTTTGCGTTTGAATTTTGGATCGTTTTGGACGTTTGGACGTTTTTTTGCTTTTCTATGTTTTAATCAACGCTTCTTTTACGTTGGTATTGTTTGGAATAGGACAAAGAGACGCCATGATGATAAGCAAGAAATAAGAATTGCTAAAAAGGAATAAAAAGCAACTGTTAGCCATTGTTTTGTTTGACATCTACTACGACAACGGTCCATAAGATATAATCGGTTATTTTAATTAATGAAGGTAAAAAGTGTTGATTGCGGTTTTCTTTAATGATAATTCAATGAATATGTAACTGTTATATGTGATTTGTTTTTAATAATATATTCAATTATAATACAAATAAATTAACGAAATAAAAAGATAGAAGATTAATGTTCGCAATTGTTATACGTTATCATCATAAAACAATAAGAAAAAAATATGGAGGGGCTGAAATCTCACAGCTCTGAGATATCAAGACTTAGGTCTGGGTTAAGGATTTTGATATAGTTTTGGGCAAAATACTTTTATGAGGACATGGTTTTTAGTTTTGGGCAGCGATGTATATCAAACATAACTCTTTGTTAAAGTACAAGTATTTTTTTATCTCTGTTTAGAAATTTATTACAAAACTAACATGAAACATCAATAGGTGGCCGGAAAATTATAATCAAAATTCCAAAAATATTGTTAAAATCAAACTTTTTCAAAATTCCAAAAAAATTCCAAAAATTAGAATAAAATCAAATATTTAAATTTTTTCTAAATTCCAATAATATTTCAAAAATTCTTAAAATTTCAAACTTTTTCCAAAATTCTAAAAATATTGCAAAAATTATTACAAAATCAAAAATTGAAACTTTTTTTAAAATTCAAAAAATTATAATAAAACCAAAAATTAAAAATTTTTCAGAATTCTAAAAATATTCCAAAAATTCTTACAAAATCAAAACTTAAAACTTTTTTCAAAATTCTAAAAATATTGCAAAAAAATTATTACAAAATCAAAAATACAAACTTTTTTCAAAATTCCAAAAATATTTAAAAATCTATAACAAATTCAAAAATTTCCATGTCCAGTTTCATTTTCAATTACATATACGTCATAAAAACAGCTACGTTTTTTCCCAAAAAATAAATGGCTAAATAATTAAATGAAATTATTTTTTGACACACTTGACATTATTTTTTTGACAAACTCATACTGCCATAATTCTCAATAATAATAATAAAATATCATTTCAAATAATTTTATTTTTTTCCAAAAATTGGGTAAAAAATAAATAAAAATTTGACTTTTATTTTGACACACTTGACAACATTTTTTTGACAAACTTATAATGCCATAATTCTCAATAATAATAATAAAATTACATTCAAACAAATAATTCATTTTATTTTTTTCCAAAAAATTGGGTAAAAAAATAAATAAAAATCTTTATTTTGACACACTTGGCAAAATTATTTTGACAAACTTATAATGCCATAATTCTCAATAATAATAATAAAATTACATATAAACAAAAAATTCATTTTATTTTTTTCCAAAAAATGGGTAAAAAAATAAATAAAAATCTTTCTTTTGACACACTTGACAACATTTTTTTGACAAACTTATAATGCAATAATCTAGTTTTTGATCTTACATACCAATCCCTACCATCAAGATTTCTCCAAATTTAATGTTCCTACTCGTAATCACTTAAAATGAACGTTTTTTAAGCCAAAAATATGAAAATTTGCTATTTTTGACACACATAATGATTTTTTTGACACACTTCCGGTACAGTTATCGAACACAGCGTCCTTTCGGACCTGTCCCTTAAGTAAACCTATTTTTTAAAAAAAATTGAAATCCCTCCAGCGGTTTTCCCTGCAGCGTAGCTAATGACGGCGGCCGGACGGCCGGACGGCCGGCAGACAGACATACATTTTTTTTTTTGCTTTCTTAGAATCAGGAGGTCCTAAACCGTCGAGAAATGTCAAAAAAAGTGGGGGTAAGAATTTCACTTTGAGCTCATGAATGTAATACTTAGGTCTTTCAGACCGAAGTAATATATTTTATAATTAAAATTGAATAATAGTAGATTCTTGTATGAGTTTAGAATGGTGGCAATTCTTTCCGGTTTCATCCGAGTGAAGAATTGCTATCATCCTATGAGAATACAAGATGCCATTTTATCCACGACTGCAAAATATTTTGAATAATTTCCAGTTTGCCTGCTAAAGTTTGTATCATGAAATATACTTTAATTAAAATACATCATAGATATCATAGAAAAAAACAATAGATATCATACAAAAAACAAAAACTATTTCTTTAATTTTTTGGTATAGTAATATCGAAAGGTTAAAAATAAAAAGTTAACGGAAAATGCTAACTTTTTTATTTTATATATGTATTGTTCTTGTTTTAACCTTTTGATTTTACTATACCAACAAATGTTAAGATTTGATTTTATTAGGGGAATATTTAAGAATCTATAGAACTAAGCATGTAACGATCGTTACATTCTACAACAAGTGAGAGAATGTATAACATTACAATGGAAGACATTCACTGTAGAATATATGGAAAGCATATATTCTACAGCAGTCGTAGATAAACATATTGACGAAATTAAAAGCAGTTGATCAACGGATAAAAATCCTTTAATTTGTTATACATACTTATATTAAAGGGCTGATGGTTGTTCACTTTGATAATATACATTGAATAATGTTATAAATGAAACAACACGATTTAAACGACTCCATTTTGCGAAATTTTTTTTGATTGTGATACGTGTCATTAGTCGAGTCTGATCAGCAATCAATGGGCAAAGAAACAAGATTTAATTTATATGGCGATTTGTGGATCGTGTTTGTTGAGATACTCAATAGAAGGATTAACTAGAAATTAAATCCAGGTAATCAGCACAACTTAAACCTTAACAACAACAACAGCTATAAATATAAGAAATTGAAAATGCTATAAATAGATGAAAATGAAACAAAAACCAAATGGTGGACAGACATAATAATATCTGTTGACTTTTTTTGCTTTAACGGATTATTTGGGAAATATAGAAAGATACCCGAGTCGAAATTTAACTACTCTTTAAAACCTACAGATTCTACTATTTAAAATTTAGGGTATTTAAGTATCACTTATTTTCAATACAAATATAACATCTACATAACAAAAGCGAGTTACCGAAAAAAATCCCATTTAAGTTGTTAAATAGGCGTTAAAAATAAATTTTCTTTCAGTCTTTTTTGTAATAATAAAAAACGAAGAGAAACGAAATTTGTTTAATGATGATGATAATAAACAAAATAAAAGAAAGAATAAGAATAGAAAAATAAAAAGTATTTTTAAATATTCTAATATGGCTGGTTTTATTTAACATTTTAGGAAATAGCTTACATACGTTTAATTGAATTGAATAATTTGGAAATTTTTTAGTCAATATAATAAAACAATCTCGTTAAACAAACAGGCCGTTTCAATAATTAATTTTAGTGATTCAATAAAATTATTATTTTTTTTTAACATTTTTTATTTGTCTTGTTTCATGTGGATTTACCGATATTTTAATTTAATTTTTCAAAATGTTGAGAAAATTATGGAAAATTAGTTAAATGGCTACATAAACTCTGATCAGAAGGATACCGGTTCTATTCCCGAACCGACCGGAATTGATATAAAACATTTGTTACGGATTTTTCGCTTTTCAAAGCAATTTTTCATTCTATTCAATCAAATACATTCATTTCTAGCGAGTTATAATTCTAACTACATAATGGTTAGATCCATTGCTACGATAACAATAGATATAGATAAAAATCTTAATAAAATTTTCTGATTTCTAAATTTTGGTCTTTTAAATTGTATCATTAAAATTGTATCATCCAATTTAGAACTTAAATATACGAACGCTATCCTCATGTATAAAAATGTTTGTCGGGTTTGGTGCGAAATAGATCGGAATCGTAAATAGTTTTTGAAGATTTGAATAAGATGTTAAATTTGTACGATGATAGAATTGAGAGGATTTTTCAAGTTCTTAGGATATGATAAATACTTAGTAAGGTGTTGAAAAAGAGGCTTATTTAGGTGTAAAGTAGTTTTTTAAGAAAAAGTAGTCTGTAAATAGTTTTTTGAGATTCTAATTAGATGCTAAATAGTATGTTTTTAGATTTTGTAGGAGTTTATAAGTTTCTTATTTATATGCGATAAAAGATGAAAAAAACTAAAATGTCTACTATACTTAAATCGTAGTTAAAGTTCGACTCGGGTAGAGATAGATAGGATTTTTAAATGAAATGAAATAAAATCAAAATATAAAATAATTTTTCTTCACAAATGAAACGCTCATCTCATCAGTTATTTAGATCAGTTCCAGTTTACTTCTCTTTGCATGCGCATCAAATATAATTATTGGTTAGTTTGCGTTATTTATTTTAATTCAAAATCTCGTCAAATGAATCGGAAGACCATCAATTAACGCAAAATGACGTAATACTATTTAAAATAATTAGTAGTTTACGTCCCGATTCAAAGTTGCTGTTCACTTCAACCGATAATCAATTTTTTCAAAAGTGCATAAAATATACGGATAAAGAATATTGGTATAGTTGCCGTATCACAGCGTGTGAGGCACATATTACAATTTCCACGTTCACCCATTAATGATTTATCAAAGTTTGTGAGGTACATTGAAATAAGTAATCTCGCTGCAGTAGTTGTAAGTTCCTCTATTGGAAAATGCGTGATTTAAAGAAAACTGAGAATTTTACAGCGAATTATTTATAAACTTACCGACGTTATAAGGCTTATTAAAAAAGCGGTCTACGATGGCGAGGTCTTTGTCAAAACAGAACTTGTTACGCGCTCTTTGATTCTTCTTCTCGTGTTTCATCACCGCAATGTTTTACGTCTATTCGTACTGTTTACTTCATAATATTCTTGCACTTTAAATTTTTCCAATGCAATCTCTTCGAAAGTTTCAGGCTGATCACGGCGCTCAATGATATAACTGTACAAAGAATCATATAGGACAGTTACCTGATTTACTTCAATGTTAACCGCCTGCAACAATAATTGGCATCCGTCGTCGATTCGCACACAGCCATACATAGATACATTACTATTTTTTTTTGTAAATGAGAAATGGCGGCATGATCTGCCCTTGGTCCAAACACCCAAGATTGTAAATCCGGCCCGGCAAACATCAAAAATCAATTTGATTTCTCGATTATTGGAAACCTTATTTATCCAGGTTCAATAAGTTTGCTCTATGATGCGGTTGTCTGATTCGAACGAATAGCTTAAAGTGAAACACCATACTTATTTGCTTTAAAGTCTGGCAATTCCTTCCATAGCATTTTGTGTATTAAGTTTTTCATTCATTTTTTATGGTTTCGTCCTTTGAAAAATTTTTTATAGTGAATTTTATATCAATACCTGTCGCATATCAGTATCAATTGCATATAAATACCTCTTGATGATCTCACAGAGATTGAAGCTAGTTGTTTGATAATAAATAAAAACTATTTTATTTCTCGTTTTTGAATAATATAAGGTATATCTATTAATAGTATATTATGCAACGATCGTGTATTAATAACCATTACATAAGCATACGCTTTTTTTTCTACACCCAATAAATAATGAAGAACTACAAATATTATATTTATATTCGTATTGAACACAATAACAGTAATAACTCGTATTTCTATAAAAAAAGTTCTAGAAAATTGTAATTAACAGTATTACCTCGGGTATTACCATGGATATAGAAAAACTATAAACATTCTCTTTCGGTTTATATTGAACATAATAATTATAATTAATCCGATTTATTAAAAATATTTAGATTATTTATTGTGCAGTTTGAAATGTTTATTCCAAGTCAAACTGATCTGGAAATGGGAGGAATATTTACATTTAGTCTCAATAGAGTTCAATATTGTGTTGGAAGTGCTAATTTTATTCTGAACCGAATTTTCAATGTAGCCTTCCACTGAATTGGATTTCCACCCAACATGACGTTGTTCACAATGGCATTAACTAATACGGTTGCAGATGTCCTTCGAAAACAATGTCCTGCACAGTCAGATCAGGCAAATTTAAATATGTTGCTATTTGCTTCCCTAAATTACCAAATTTATTAACACCAATGTTTTGATTTGTGCATTTTCCATTAAAATAATTAACGAAAAACGATGGGGTGGGGTAAATTTTCGGCCGTAGATTCATATATTTTTACTAATTTCGTAGTATTTTCCGGTAATTGTAAATATTCGATGTACTTTTGTTTTACCTCATGTACTTCGATGTACTTCAATGTACTTTTATTTCTACCTCTTTAACAATTAAGATTCCATTCATATCTTTGACATTTTCACTATTTAAGTTCATGCCTTCGACATGCTCCGATTATTCCAAAAATTATTGCTACCTAAACCAAAATATAAATTTAAAAAAATAAAACAATAAGAAATAAAGAAAAGAGAAAAAAATAAGAAAAAAATAAATAAAAAGCATGATGACCTAGGCTAGCTTCGAACCCGTGTCTCATGCTGTAATCTAGTTCAAAAGTTCAAATCTAGCGCTTTAGCCCGCTGCGCCACGAGTTAGCTTACCAAGTATTCTCGAAGTTAATGAAATATATCATGCATGAGTCGAATGGCAAATGTAATCATGTAATGTAATCAATTTTTAAAAATGCAATGTCAGGTAGATACTTATTTTTATAAATAAAATCGGGTGCTTAGTCGATAATAGTACATTATGATGCTAGGACGTAAAGCTAAAGATTTTGGACGGATGTGGAGTTTGCGAATCGAGGCGCTTGCCGAGATTTGCACCCACATTAAGTCCAAAATAGCTTACGTCCGTGCATCATATACTATTTTTTATTCGCCGCAAGCAAAATATTTTAAGAAAAGTTGTTTATTCTAAATTAAAATTATAAATTTTCATAAATTTTAAAATAAAAATATGTGGAACAAGTAACCTTTGACAAAATATTTAATATTTTTTCCAAATTCTATGACAACAAATGATAACAACTATTTTAATTGTATAATGAAATTTTGAATTTGCGGGTTGCTTTGATAAAAAAATTTATTTTTCATAGAATTTAAACAAATACAAATGCTTTTTACTTTTTTAGACGTAGCTATGACGACAAAATAAATAGTTGAAAGGTGATACTTTAAAGCCGCAAATCACAGTAATAAAGTAACACTTTAATATATAGGCGAATAAAAACATTTTTATTTGTTCAGGTGAAAATATTTTAGATTTTTTTCAAACATATCCTTCGGACTTTCGCATTATTAAAGCTTGTAGCTTCTTGTGTTTCATAGAAATGTATTTATTATGGTTAAAATTTATATATTATGTTTAATATTTACCAACGATTTGACTAATGTGAGTAATACCCAGGTTAGGAATACCAAGGCTTATCAAATGGGCCAAGCTTGGCCCAAGCTTGGAAAACTAAGAAATGATTATCTAAGCATGGCCAAGTCTTAGTCTGATACATTTTGTCATACTAAGCCAATGGTTAAAATAAAAAAATGGAAATTGTATCTTTTGACTACTATATTTAGTTTTGGGCCAAGCTTGGTCCAATGTTGAAACTAATTTATTGTAATTCTTATATAATTTCAGCATTTGTAGAATGATGGACTGTAACCAACAAATTTACAATATACGAGGAAATTCCATTACAATACCCGGGTAATAAAAGGCTAAGGGGCCAGACCTGTGCCAAGCCCGCACAACAGCTTTCAGGGTTCGGGCCAGACTTAATATTTTCAAACGACCCAAGTTTGTGCCAAGTTTGGACTAATGTCCTTGGGCCAAGTCTGGCAAATAAGACTTGAGCCAGATCTACCAAACCAATTTTTTTCCAGACCTCCTTTAAATGTGTGGAAAGAAGTTGTTGAAAGAGTAAAATTTATAAAATTAGAGAAAAACTTAATATGGCTTGCAAATGTTTACACTACATTAGACTAGTAAATAATGCGTAACATAATAAACTGAATCTTGGTTCAGTCTAGGCATTTAAAACTGGCCCAGACTGTAACCAAAGTTAGCTAGCCAAGGATTATACTGAATTATACATTAAAATGCAATATTTAAAAATATACTTTTTTAATGTTTATTTTTTTTTTTATTTGTTTTATTTTATTAATAATAACATAATCTTCCTTATCGTAACAATTTGAATTTGATTTTTTATTTTAATGAATATCGATTTCGACTTACGTCATCCTCAGTTCTTAAATTATTATTACAATCTTTGCTTAAACTAAAGTCTTATATACTATTTCAACTGCTATTTTTTATTATTATGTCATATATTTTGTTAGTTTTAGTGTTGATTTTATCATTTAAAATGTTGTTATTATTTTTATGTTTATATATTTCTATTTCTTCCAATCTATCTAGATGTTGTCCTCTTCTTTTTTTATGTAATATTGTTAAATTTGTGTTGATATTGGTATATTTATGTTTTTCTATTTTCAAATATTGGGCATATCTGGATTTTGGATCACTTTTATTAATTTCACAGATGTGTTCAATAAATCTTTTTGTGAAGGACCGCCCCGTTTGACCTATATAAAATTTACTACAGTCATCAGGTTTGGGTTGTTTTGGTTTTTAGGTAATTTTCTATTTTATTTTTGTTTTTGTAAGCTGCAATATATCCATATTTGTTTAAAGTTTTTTGCATTATTTTGAATGTTGTTTTATATTATGTTACGATTCAAAACAAACATTCAAAATATTCCGAAAACCAACCCAAACGGATCAAACAATAAATATTAAATCACATCATCATCCATACCAACGTAAACTAGTTGCGTACAACCACATGATCAAAAGATTGAACAATATACCAATGAATGCAGAAAACTATCAAGACGAATTAAATAACATCCAATACATCGCCAGTAAAAACGGATATAAAAACGAAATAATTGACACATTAAATAGAACACATCAAAACAAGAAACATTTGCAAACCCTAACAACACTGAGGAATGAAGAAAACTTAGCAGGCAAAAAATACATAGGCGGAACATATAATAAAACAACATTCAAAATAATGCAAAAAACTTTAAAAAAATATGGATACATTGCAGCTTACAAAAACAGAAATAAAATAGAAAATTACCTAAAAACCAAAAAACCCAAACCTTAGATACAGGTGTTTATAAACTTACCTGTGATGACTGCAGCAAATTTTATATAGGTCAAACGGGGTGGTCCTTCACAAAAAGATTTATTGAACACGCCAGTGAAATTAATAAAAGTGATCCAAAATCCAGATATGCCCAACATTTGAAAATAGAAAAACAAAAATATACCAATATAAACACAAATATAACAATATTAAATAAAAAAAGAAGAGGACAACATCTAAACAGATTGGAAGAAATAGAAATATATAAACATAAAAATAATAACAACATTTTAAATGATAAAATCAACACTAAAACTAACAAAATATATGACATAATAATAAAAAATAGCAGTTGAGATTGTATATAAGACTTTAGTTTAAGCAAAGATAGTAATAATAATTTAAGAACTGAGGATGACGTAAGTTGAAATATTCATTGAAATATTCGATATTCATTAAAATAAAAAATCAAATTCAAATTGTTACTATAAGGAAGTTTATATTATTATTAATAAAATAAAAAATTAAAAATAAGCATTAAAAAAGTATATTTTTAAATATTGCATTTCAATTCAAAAGTGACAAAAGCACACAAACAGTGAATAATATGGAAAGCCATAACAACACGTATAGTGAATTATACATTGAATAATAAATTAAAAAGCTATGAATTCGATTTATTTGTTTTAGAATTGGTCTAGCATTGTATATAAATATTGATCCAATGTGTAAAAATAATAATGGTACGTGGTTATCATATAAGGTTAAAACAACATTCAACCAATTTTATTTTAAAGCTTGTCTCAACGTTGTTCAACCTTAAAACAACCTTGGCTCAATGTAAAAACAATCCTCTCTGCTTACCTGGGTAAGATGATTTCCTAGTTTCCATTAATTCTTGAAAATAAGCAATCACAACATTTTCGGAGAATGTCGAAAGTCTATAAACCGTTGATACCCAGGTTTACAGAGAGGATTGTTTTGACATTGAGCCAAGCTAGTTTCAAGGTCGAACAATGTTGGGACAAGCTTTAAAATAAACTTGGTTGAATGTTGTTTTAACCTTAAATGATAACCACGTACCATTATTATTTTTACACATTGGAACAATATTTAAATACAATGCTGGCCCAATTCTACTCAGGTAAGCAGAAAGGATTGTTTTTACATTGAGCCAAGCTTGTTTTAAGGTCGAACAATGTTGAGCCAAGCTTTAAAATAAAAATGGTTGAATGTTGTTTCAACCATGATTAATAACCATGTACCATTATTATATTTACACATTGGAACAGTATTTAAATACAATACTAGGCCAATTCTAAAACAAATAAATCGAATTCATAGCTTTTTAATTTTTTATTCAATGCATGTAAGTATAATTCATTTTTGTTCAAAAAACAATAAAAGTAAATCAAAGTAATTTATCTAACAAATTAATTAGCTTCCTACGACAAAGATATTAATAAAAATTTAAAAGAATGAAATTATAAAATGGATATTTGGACCGGCTTAGACCGTTTATGAATTGAATTGCATGATTTATGGTTGCCCCGGGTAGGAGCTGCCAATATTAAACAACAAACCAATATTGGTCCAGCATTGGCGAGCCAAACCTTGGCTAGTTTACTTTGGTTTCAGTCTGGGCCAGTTGTAAATGCCTAGACTGAACCAAGATTCAGTTTATTATGTTACACATTGTTCACTAGTCTAATGTAATGTAAACATGTGCAAGCCATATTAAGTTTTTCTCTAATTTTATATATGTTTCTCTTTCCACTACCTTTTTCCACACATTTAAAGGAGGTCTGGAAAAAAATTGGTTTGGTAGTAGGCCTGGCCCAAGTCTTATTAGCCAGACTTGACCCAAGGACTTGACCCCTGGCCAAGCCTGGTTTGCTAGACTTGACCCAAGGACATCAGTCCACACTTGGCCCAAGCTGGGGCCGTTTGCAAATATTAAGTCTGGCCCAAACCCCAAGCTGTGGTGCAGGCAGGCTCAGCCCAGGTCTGGCCACTTAGCCTTTTCTTACCCGAGTATTGTAATGGAATTCCCTCATAAATTGTTAATTTGTTGGTTACAGCCCATCATTGCACTAAGAAGGCCTTTTATGCATTGATCTTAAAAATATAAAAATGCTGAAATTATATAACGATTACAATAAATTTGTTTCAACATTGGACCAAGCTTGGCCCAAAACTAAATATAGTAGTCAAATAATAAGCTTATTTATTTATTTTAACCATTGGCTTAGTATGACAAAGTGTATCAGACTAAGACTTGGCCATGCCTTGATAATCATTTCTTAGTTTTCCAAGCTTGGGTCAAGCTTGGCCCATTCGATAAGCCTTGGTATTTCTAACCTGGGTATAGTTTTTCGTACACTTTCTTAGATTCTTGGGGTAAAATATTTTGTTTTGCATTTAATGCTTTCTCCGATATATGTGGAGGGGTCGATGGTAATTCTTCTATATCGCTGATATCAGACATTTTGATAGTTTAATTTAATAACTACTGATATTGACAAATACAACAATTAAGATAGGAATCCAGCACAAACGTCAAATGCACAGCATGCTTGATTGAAAAATTATGGGTTTTTATTGATTAAAATTCTGTATCGTTATGAAAAATTTGTATCATAATGGATCTCATTATGAAACGGATTATGAGCATATAAGTGTATTATTATAGTACAGGTGTAGAAAAAATTATATAAATTTGAAGATATTGTATCTGCTATTCATAATATGTTTCTGGTTGTTTGTTTATTTTCAATAAAATTAATTTTGATTAACGCCTACATAGATTTATAGTAGACCAGAATATATAAAAACAAATCACGTATAATTCATAAAACACAAAAATATATAAATAAATCAAAAATGGCAAAACATTTTCTAAACGTATTCCCCTCGACCCATGATGATAACTTCTCATATTTTTTTGGAAAATTCCTCAAGGAAGTGGCATTGATAATAGCCCTTGGCCTACGGCCTTGTACAGTTATCCATTAACTTGCTTTCGAAATCGCAAAAAATTATTTCGAATTATCATCACGACTTTCAGTTTGAATTCAAGGATGAACTCAATATCATAGATAAACTCACACCGTACCAACGAATTACAAACCATATTATATTCTGCAACAACACAGGTCAAACAAATATCACTATCCACGAACTATATAAACGTTGAAAATCTTTAAACATGGTAACAAATGTTAACGGTACAAAGTAAAAAAAATAAATAAAAACCAACAGCCAAAAACCAATATTTTGAAAGCTCAACAGAAATTTGTATGACAACAAATAAATAAAAAATGTTTGTTTAAAATTTTTGCTAAAATCCATCATGCTATGAAGTATGAAGAAGTTTTTTGGATTTCTATTCAAAATAACTTATGGTGAACAAAATGGGAAAGGTTAAAGAGTTACATAATAAATATATGTAATCTAATTCTGTTTGGTCAGCAATTGAAATATACAACAAATACAAATTCTTTTTTATAAAGCATCGATTTCGTTTGGGTTTTACTGTGATTTAAAGCTTTCGATAACAAACATATGTTTCGCTTTACTGTTTATACATACTTACAATTCGGCTCAGATTAAAACGAAAGTAAATTATATATTTTAATTTAATTTGGCTTATTTATTTATTGTTATTGTATACTTATAATCTTTCAAAGCCAATAGAGAAACAAATAAATAAATACAAGCATTTCGCTTTCGTTGAGCAAATTGTAATTTCATTTTGTTTTCTTTTCTTTTGCTGTTTCGGTTGAACGACCTAACGGATGTACGATTGACCTTTCTTATATGTAGAAAGATTAACGTTATATTTTTTATGTGTAAAAAAAATTTATTGTTTTGAAATGGAAAAAAGTAGAGAAAATATAGATAATTGTAACATTTAGTATATCGCAAAAGTTTCAAAAGCGTATCATAATATTATGGTAAAATTTAGTTAAAATCTTACCATAGTATAGTTTCATAATTTAGAAATTATGAGTTTTTGTTGGTATTGATTGTTTGCATGTAGAAATTACAACTGAATCTTTAATGTATTACCCTCTTATAACTTATTGTGTGATAAAAACAAATGATCTGGTTGAGTAAAGAGACTGCACCTCATTTGCTTTTAGATTCTAAATTTTTGAAAATTCTCCTGATTGGTAAAAATCTTTCATTGTTACATAAACTTATTTTATTCAGCAGACACTTTTTAAGGTTGGACTTTTTGATCCACCCCGGAAATATTTATAATAACTCTTTCACAATTTTTAAAGTTTATGCATTTCGTTAAAATCCTTTGTCACAATAGATTAAGGTGACCAGACGTCCCGCTTTTGGTGAGACAGTCTCGATTTTGAATGTTTAGAAACATTTAATCATTTTGAAACGTTTTTTAAACGACATTTGAATAAAAGACTGCACTAAACTCATTTCACGTTCGTGGCATCAAAGTGTGTTGATCGTTTAATTTTTTCCTTAATATTAATTTAAAATTTTAAATTTGAAGTTTTTAATCTTTGATTTTGTGATTGTTGTAAGAATGGAATAAAACGTTTTGTGGTCATTTAAGTGAAAACTAAATACAATAAATATAAACTACTAAGTAAGAGAAATAAATCAAAGTGGATAACTGTGTTTTTGCAGTAATAAGTTCCCTAATTCCTATTGAACTTGTATATTAATTATTATTATTGATGAATTCATAGTGTTATTTTCTATTTAAATTTTTTTTATCAATCTCGTATTTAAGTGAAAACTAAAGACAAATATAAATGACTATAAAAATATAAATGACAAATAAAAAAAACTAGTGAACAAAAAACAATAACAGTAAACCTCTTGATCATAGGTTAAAACCAGAATTCAAAATCAGAATTCGATCATTATAATTACATATTATAAAGTTGTATAATTTATGATTTTGTACAGTGGCAAAAATAAGTAGCTAAATTGAATTATTTTCTGTTTTATAACATATAATAATCTAATCACAAATCATAAATTACTAAAATTGTATTTAGTTTTTTATAAAGTCTATCAAATTATAAAAATATCAAACTAAAAATCCGCAGATTTGTTTGTAAAAATGAAGGTTTTTTGTTCTATTTGTGTGTAGTCGGTTACCAAATCTACAAAATCCATCCATTGTTCCGCATGCCTTCACATACTCCATATTAAGTGTGCTGAGATTACTCAAGCTGATGTGGAATATCTTAAGGAACAAAACATTTTAAATCAATGGAAATGTCTGAACTGCATCTCTAATAAAAGGCGTAGCAACGCCAACTTTGATGTATCCGTTTTGGATGAGGAGGAAATCAATGAAGAAGTTGATCTAACATCAACTAATAAATCTCTATCTCAAGCTATCGGGGGTGTCATAAAACTAATGATCCAGTCTGAAATCTCACCTAAATTCAGACTGGAATTCGCAGAATTGAACAAATCTCTGGTAAATATTTCAACTGAACTCAAAGCATTGAAGATCAAAAACAAACATTTGAAACCTTAAGCAAAGAAGTACAACACCTCAAAACTGATACACGGTTGAAAATATTGTTATGAAATTGGTAAAAAATGGTATTTATATAAATCCATAAAGAAATGGTATTAGTTAAATAAAGTTCGATGGTATAAAAGTTCATAAATATCTCCATATAAATTGCATATATTTATGTATAAAGATCATTTATATGCATTGGTATAAATTATATATCATAAGTTTATGAGTTTCGTAAAATAAAAATTGGTATAAATTATATACCATGAGTTTATTGGTTTGGTATAATAAAAATTGGTATAAATTACATATTATCAGTTTATTAGTTTGGTATATAATCCATATATGTTAAATTTATACCTACACTTTATACGTGTCTTTTAATAAATATAATCTATAAATTTTATACCTACCATTATAAAAGTTCTAAACCAAACGGTATAAAATATAAACAAATTTTTTTTTATGTTAATTAAAATACATTTTTTTTGTTTTACATTTTTATTTTCAAAAAATTTATTATCTATAACAATGCGTTTTTCTTAATATTTTACTTAACATTCTTTTTGTTAAAATGTATGTTTTTTGGTTTCTCGCGATGTCGCTTTACAATATGTTCCAGGATTTACTATGTAGGCTACCTGAAACACGTAAGAAAAAACAAAACCGTCTAAGGATGGATCAGTACATGTTTACTTTAAAATTAAACCGAATCACACATTGTTTAACATTACGATATTGTGGAATATTTTATTCAATTCAATTATATCAAAAACTCTTACCTGGATATAGAAAATGAAAGTAATCCAAATCCGCAGTGCTGGTTGAATCCCCGAATTTATTTGCTTGCACTACGCGTGCATTTATTCCATGCAAAAATGTAATAAAAATTTATTTTCGCTTTTATTTTCTATTTTCAATATGACTGCACACACCTTTGTTCAGAAATGAAATTTTATTCAATTTCTATACCAAACGCGTTTAACGCAATAAAAATAACGGTACTTTTTGTCATCGTGTCCTAATTTGGTATAAAAATGGTTATTTTCAATTTATAAATCTCATACTTTATAAGATTAGAAAATAAATTCAATACCAAGCATATATAAACGCTGCGCGGCAAATTGTAACTAACTGTATTTTTATCCCCGTTTATATTATTTGGTATAGAATTGGGAACTTGAACATATTACACTGGTTGGATATAGAAATGATGTAGTTTCAATTTATAAATCTCCATACTTTATAAGATTAGAAAATAAATTGTATACCAAACATTGATAAACGCGGCGCGGCATATTGAAATAACAGTGCTTTTACCTGAGTTGATATTATTTGGTGTAAAATTGGGAAGTTCAACTTATAAATTATCTGAATACTTTGCACTTTATAAAATTCAATACAATTTTTCGCATACATATACTTTATAAAGAGAACGTTATTAAAATAGTATCAATTTTAGACTAAAATTTTCAACAGTGTAGATTTTCGCTTAAATCACTCAACACTCAAAAAAGCCTTAATCAGAATGAGATTGTTTATAGCAAGTCTTTAGTTTGTCGTCACATTCCAATCTTGATGTAATTGAGAATGTCAACAACAGTCTGCCTCCACCTGAGTTACAATCATATCAGAGTCATAGTAACTATGATGAAATAGTGGGCACAGCATCTATTAATGATACGATTCGCTCTGTTGAAACAATACACTACAAACATCTTTATGTCAGCAGACTCGATCCTAACACAAAAGTCGACGATATGGTTTCCTTTATCAAGAGCATGCTGAACATTGACGATAATAGGAAATTGTCTATTCGTTCATTGACACCAAGGAATATTGAACTCAGTCGCTTGAACTTTATTTCTTTTAAGATCAGTCTAACTGAAGATTTGTTTGATTTGGCACTAAACGCTACCATCTGGCCTAAAGGTGTGCTGGTTCGTCAATTTGTTGATCGTCCTAAAACATCATCATCTTCAAAAAACTAAGATCTAAACAACTTTTGCTCTCTAGCGTCGTAAGATGTGATAATGTTGCTGTTCAATATAATAATGCTGTTAAAATCTAAATCATATTAGTGAGCTAAACAATATTCTTCAAATTCATTTCAACAACTCTAGTGGTATTCGATCCAAGGTGGATAAAATTTACATGTCCGCTTTGAATACAAATTTTAATGTTATTGTTTTAGTCGAAACTTCACTGACCTGCAGCTTTAACTCTGAAGAGTTTTTTCCTCAAAAGTTTTTTCCTTTCTAGTGTTTCGTCGTGATAGATATATAAGTGAAGAATTAAAAGGTGGAGGCATTTTAATTGCAATTAAAACCAACTTCAAGTCTGCTGTCGTATATACTTCATCTAGCGAGCTTGAGTTTCTAGCTGTTAAAATAAAATGTGGTCGGATTTGGATTTATTTATGCGCAACCTATATTCCGCCTAGAAGTTCATGTGAAACATACATGAAATTAATTGATGCAGTCGCCACAGTTTTAGCTTTAATGGATGGATCGGATGATATAGTCGTACTTGGTGACTTTAATTTACCACTTATTGAATGGTTTTGGGTTGATGAGGAGGCATTTTCTTCAACGTCAACAAATGAGCTGTCTAATGAATTTCTAGATAATCTTACTAGTTTTGGACTTAAACAGCATAATCGCATCTTCAACAATCAAAGTAGAATGTTGGATCTCATTTTTTCTACATGTGAACAGCTTGCAGTCTCTGTATGTGAGGATTTAGCGGGCTGCTCTAGTATTTATCATAAAGCATTACAATTAGAATTAAATTTTATTGACTGTGTTGATAATAGTGATAAATCATTTTCGTATTTTGATTTTTCTAAGGGTAATTATAGTTCTTTTAATTTGTTCTTGAGTTCCGTTAATTGGTTTTCTTTATTTAACGGTCTTAATGTAAATAATTGTGGGCGTAAATTTGATGAAATTTTAAAAAGCGGGATAAATAAATTTGTTCCTGTTTTTCATAGTATTGAGTCATATCGTGAACCATGGTTTAATAAAAAGCTAATTAATTTAAGAAATCGCCGTGATAAAGCTCAAAAATTTTGCAAAAACAACCAAACCACTTCTGCTTACTATACTTTTTGCGTTCGTCGTAATGAATTTAAAATTTTGAATAATTTTTTGTATAGATCATATTTGTTGCAGATTGAATCAGAAATTTCTATCAATCCTAAGAAATTTTGGTCGTTTATCGACTCAAAGCGAAAAACTAATGGCTATCCTAAGACCATGAAGTTAAATGATGTGTATGCTTCGAACCCTGAAGATATCTGTAATTTATTTGCTTCCTATTTTAAAACAGTATATTGCTCTGAAGAGGGCGAATCAAACTCTCCATTAACTTGCTCCTTATCTAGTAGTCCTTATAACCAGTTGAAATTTTCCATGGAAGAAATCATTGCGGGATTGAATGAACTTGACATCTCTAAAGGGGCCGGGCCAGATGGCTTGCCTCCCATCTTATTCAACAGATGTGCATGTACCGTGGCTGCTCCACTAACGTTGATTTTTAACATGAGTTTATCCTCCGGTATATTTCCAGAAATTTGGAAATTATCTTTCATAAGACCAATTTTCAAATCTGGTAAGCGTGACGATATTAGTAAATAAAGGGGTATCGCTTTAATTTCAGTGTTGCCAAAGTTTTTTGAAAAACTAGTTAAAAATTTTTTGGAATTTCATATTAGAAAGTTTATTGCTCCAGAACAACATGGTTTTTTATCTGGACGTTCAACTACAACCAATTTAATGTTATTCTCGCGCTATATTTCGGATGCACTGCAAAATTATGAGCAAGTTGATGTAATATACACTGATTTTATCAGTGCGTTTGATAAGGTTAAACACCCTAAATTATTACTTAAGCTTGACAAACTTGATTGTGAAATGATTCCTATTAAATGGATTTCATCATATCTATCACAGCGTACGCAGTATGTTAAAATTGGTAATCATTGTTTTACGTCTTTTAAAGTAACTTCTGGTGTGCCGCAAGTTAATCATCTTGGACCTTTGCTTTTCATTCTATTTATTAATGATGTTTGTAACTGTCTTAAATTTCTTAAATTCCTATTATATGCAGATGATATGAAGGCCTATATTACTATAAAATCAATCACTGATACAATTAATTTCCAAAGTGATTTGAATAGATTACATATTTGGACTGTAGAAAATGAGTTATTTTTGAATATTTCTAAATGTAAAATTATGTCAATTTTTAAAAACAAATCGCCTATCTTAGCTGCTTATTATTTTTGCAACAATAGCTTAGAAAGAGTTTATAAGTTTAAGGATTTAGGCATTATTTTCACAGCTTCATACTCATTTAATATTCATTTTGACTACATGATTGGTCGAGCTAATTCAATGTTAGGGTTCATCAAACGTAATACTAAATATTTCTGTGATCCATTAACGCTGAAAACGCTTTATTGTGCATATGTCATATCAATTTTGGAATATGGTTCTGTTATTTGGAATCCGCTGTATGTTACCCATTCGTCACGGATTGAAAGCGTGCAGAAAAGGTTTCTTATCTTTGCTCTTAACAGATTGCCTTCAAATAACACTTGTCAGTTTTCTTTAGAACCTTATGAAAGTCGATTAGAGCTGTTAACTTTGAAAACGCTGTATAAGAGAAGAGAGGTTGCTTGAGCGGTTTTTGCAAGAGATATTTTGTGTTGTCGCATAGATTGCTCAAATTTATTAAATTATTTTGATATATATGTTCCATCTCGGCAGCTTCGCCAACGTGATGTATTTTTTGCGATTAATTTTAGTAGTACTAAATATGGCTCTAATGAATCAGTAAACAATTGCATGAGAATTTTTAATAAATTCTTTGAATGCTTTGATTTCATGAAATCGAGAAATGTTTTTAAAAGATCTGTAAGAAACCTTTAGGCATTTTGACTTAAGTACCTTTATTAATTTAATTTTGTTGTAATTTTTGTAACTGTTGTGTTTTATTCTCGTAAATGTATTAGCTAAATTAATATATATATGGATGGCAGCAATAAATAAATAAAATAAATAAATAAAAAATTTGGAATACGCGCTGTTTTTACCAGGGACTAAAGCAGCAACTGGACGCGTTTTTCTACGGTAAATAAAGTGTTAAAAAGATTCACTCAAATGAGAAATATGTCAAAGAAAACACCGCGTACTATTGGCATGCGTTAACGTGAGATATCACATACCACTGGCAATAGTAGTGAGATATCACTAGCCAAGGTGGTGTCTTAGGGGTGCTACCGGATAAACTGTATTCAGTCAACGGTAGCAGCCACAATCTTAGCTATGGAATAATCCTTAATGATGTCACGCTGTTGCTTGCTTGAATAAACGAGCCTTCATATAACTCTATATCTGGGCTTCAATCATTGAAGAAGATAGTGTGTCACATAATCAAGGATTATGCCACTAGCTGGATTATTGACAATTCATTTTAGTTTTGTTCCTGCAAAGTTTCAATTCATTTTAGTTTTGTTCCTGCAAAGTTTTCAAACAAATTTGCTTTTTATGTCTTATTTTATTTATATTTTCTCTATTCTATCATGAAATATTGGCCTATGTCAAATTTTATATGTGATCAAAACAATGATGTGAAAAAAACAAAAAGATCTGCGTCCATTAACATCCTTAAAATGCATGTTGTTGTGGGACCTTGGTCATAAAAGATTTTTATGTGTGGTTAAAATTTCATATACAGATAGCCAATGACAAAATAAAAATAGCATTTTTTCAAAAAATTTAATTTCGCTCTAGGGATGACACAGGGTGGCGGCAAAGTTTTAGGTTTTTTCGAAACACGAGTATCTTTGAATACCGATTGCTAACGATTGACTTAACCGATTTAAGTCATTTATAGCTCATTGGAAAGGTAATTGATAGGACTTATAAAAAAACCTAAACCTACCTAAAATTTAGTAATAAGTTTTTAAAACTGTGTTAAACTTAAAAAATATTTTCATATATGGTGCTGTTGGGGGTACCCTCACTTTTACCACATTTTTTCAGAAAAAAATGTTGCATTAATTTTTAATCCATACTAAAATTTTTCTGATGGCATAATTTCTCGTTTTAAAAGTAAAATTTTTACAAAATTCTTATTTCCGTTATTTCCAATCCACAGTGCTGTCATCATTTCCACATGCCGATAAAAAACTAAACCAGAAGAAACAATTAATGGAGTGAAAAATTTTTATACGAATGATTCCATTAGCAGATTAATGTCAGGTAAACATGATACGATATCTGTAAAACGTGGTAGTAAACGAACGTTTCTCCAAAATCGGTTACTGCTATGCACGTTAAATTTTTTTTTTTTTTTTTAATAAAATGTGATGTGCAGTAGGCATTACAATATGTGTCACAACAACACATTATAACCTTTTAAGACCAAGGTCCCACAACAACATGCGTTCTAAGGATGTTAATGGACGCAAATCTGTTTTTTTTTGTTATTTTTTTAATATTTTTTTGTTAAGTAATGGATAACTAAACCATAAATCCTATCACATATAAAATATGACATAGGCCAATATTTCGTGATAAGATAGGGAAAATAAAAATAAAATAAGAGATAAAAAGCAAATTTGTTTTACAAATTTGCAGGAACAATACTAAAATTGGTTTGCCAATAGTCCTGCCAATGGCATAATCCCTGATTATGGGACGCAGTATATTTTTCAATGATTAAAGCTCAGATATGTAGTTATATGAAGGCTCGTTTCATCGAGCAAGCTACAGCGTTCCAGCATCAAGGAATATTCATTAGCTAAGATTGAGAGTGCTACCGTTGACTGAATACAGTTCATCCGCCAGCACCCCTAAGATATCACCTTGGCTAGTGATATCTCACTACTATTGCCAGTGGTATGTGATATCTCACGTTAACTCATATGCCAATAGCAGGGACTGGAATACGCGGGGTTGTCACACCCGTGGATCAAAAAAATAGAAAAAAATTAACAAATTAATAAAAACTGATCACTCCATGCGATCGTTCGGATCGTTCGAAGCAGTCGTTGAGTTTAAGAGTAAGTTTTCTGAATTAAAAGTAGAATTTACAAAATTTGCAAGTCTTCGGCTTTATGAATGGGTAAAATTAGCGCAAGGAGTTCGTAATGTGTGTGTCTGCACAATCCATCAAAACTTGAAACTTTTGTTTCAATATTTAAAACTAAGTTGTTTCGGTAGTGAGCAATTTTCAGACTACAAAAGTTTAATCAAATTTGTTAGCTGTGGTGAATTACAAGATGAATGTCATTCATTGCAGTGTGTGGAATGTGCTGAAAATCTGGAAAAACTGGCAGATAAATTACATGAAAATTATGAATCTAATGCAATTGTTGAGATGAAATACCTGCAACGGAATACCACTGATCGATGCAATTTGGACACGTTCATCGATTCTTTTTCAGAATTTATACATAAATTAACTCACAGCCTAAAATTATTATACCTCACCATTTTGTTCACAACAACAGTTCGTGTATTTGGAAAACACAAAAGCAAACTTGAAAGTAGGAGAGTGCTTAGTATTTGGCGATTTTTCGGAAAATTGCTCTTTTTTTATTCAAGATTCTGTGCAGAGTTATCATTGGAATAATTCACAAGCTACGATACACCCATTTTTAATATATTGTAATTCACCTATACTAGTCAAGGTATCGAGCACTTAAGTTTTGTCATTATCTCTGATATAACTGAGCATGATAGTGTGGCAGTGCATCTATTCATATCACAAATGATTGATTGTATAAAAGATAAAATAGAGCATCCTATTGAAAAAATAGTCTATCAGTCATATAGCGGGATCTTAGTATAAAAATAAATATAATTTTATAAATCTATGCTACCACAAATCAGATTTTAATATAGACGCAGAGTGGCACTTTTACGCTACCAGTCATGGAAAAGGACCGTGTGATGGAATAGAAGGTACATTGAAACGAGGTGCTCATCGATATAGTTTGTCTAAGCCCCAATGAATCTTTATGAATGGGCAACAAAATGGCAATCAACAATGAATTTTGCATATACCAGCTAAAATGATTATAATAAAATGAAGTTACGGCTAGAAGCAAGATACAGAGAAGCTGTAACTATAAAAGGTACACAATCATTGCATGCATTCATACCTCAAGATGAAAAAACATTGCTCACACAAATGTATTCTAATTCCGTTAAAACTATGCATTTTAAGATAAGCCGTTAATATGTTATGTAAATTTATTTTATATTAATAATAGATGTATATTGTTTTTTATTACATAATCTAGAATATTGCATAACCTAGAATAAAAGGTTATTATTATATGAATTCAATAGAACATGCATTTTATTTGGCATCATTTTCTCCACTATTTACTGCTCAGAATGAGTTTTAACTAATTTCAGGTAAATGTATTTCAAAAATCAATCAAAATTAATTATATGAGCAATTATTCACGCAAGTTCAGCAAATTTTTGGGAAATTTTGACTTGACCCCTTTTAATTTTGGTTATTTTTTGTTTATAGATAGTCTTTGATAAATAAAAAATACAAGTTCTCTTAGAATTTTTTTTTTCGACCAGGGTACTTCACAGGGTGCCCCTCAATTTTTTGTTACTTATTTTACAAACAGAAGTTTCTTTTGAATAGGAAAGCACTTCTGCAATTATTTTCTTTGTATTAGATGGCATAGAAAATGAAATGTTTATTTATCACTTTTAGTAATCACTTGTCACTCTTATAAAAAATAATTTGACAGTCTTGACTGCAAACAAAAAAGCCGTATAAACAACTAAATCTATTTAGGAACTTTTGACTGGAGAAGTATTATGTTCGTATTATGTTATTATGGAATCATAAAGTAAAAGATTGTTTTTCAACATTAAATTACAAATATTTTATTATTGAATAAACTTTTTAAAATATCATACAAATTATATATGTGAAAATAAATATAGTTATTAAAAATTATTTACTTATTTTACATTCAAAAGTTTCTTTTGAGTTGGAAAACATTTTTGCATTTATTGTCTTAGTATCTACTGGTACAAAAGAATGAAATTTTTGAGTTTCACTTATAGTAATCGCATTTTTATATCGATTTAGTAAATTTTTCTTTTGTTAATTGATATTCATTTTTATCGGCGTATCCAAAGTTCATGGTAGATTCCCATTTTAAAGCCCATTCGAAAAGTTTTTTTGGTGTTTCAATAATATTATCTTCGCTCGCCATACTATAACGGTGTGCAGCACGCTTCAGTGTACCACCAATTCCATCACAAGGTCCCTTTCCATGGCTGGTAGCATGAAAATGCCATTCAGCGTCAACCTTAAAGTCTTCTTTATGGTGGCATAAGTTAATTAGTTAATTTAAGGTTGACGCTGAATGACATTTTCATGCTACCAGCCATGGAAAGGGACCTTGTGATGGAATTGGTGGTACACTGAAGCGTGCTGCACACCGTTATAGTATGGCGAGCGAAGATAACATTATTGATACACCCAAAAAACTTTTCGAATGGGCTTTAAAATGGGAATCTACCATGAACTTTGGATACGCCGATAAAAATGAATATCAATTAACAAAAGAAAAATTACAAAATCGATATAAAAATGCGATTACTATAAGTGGAACTCAAAAATTTCATTCTTTTGTACCAGTAGATACTAAGACAATAAATGCAAAAATGTTTTCCAACTCAAAAGAAACTTTTGAATGTAAAATAAGTAAATAATTTTTAATAACTATATTTATTTTCACATATATAATTTGTATGATATTTTAAAAAGTTTATTCAATAATAAAATATTTGTAATTTAATGTTGAAAAACAATCTTTTACTTTATGATTCCATAATAACATAATACGAACATAATACTTCTCCAGTCAAAAGTTCCTAAATAGATTTAGTTGTTTATACGGCTTTTTTGTTTGCAGTCAAGACTGTCAAATTATTTTTTATAAGAGTGACAAGTGATTACTAATAGTGATAAATAAACATTTCATTTTCTATGCCATCTAATACAAAGAAAATAATTGCAGAAGTGCTTTCCTATTCAAAAGAAACTTCTGTTTGTAAAATAAGTAAATCATTTTTAACAATTGTATTTATTTTATTTATTGTACTACATATATAATTTTTATAATATTTTAAAAAGTTCATCTAATAATAAAATATTTGATATTTAACATAAAAAAAATATCTCTTAGTTTATAACGCCATTTTTATAATTTTCCTTCAGAACAAAACAAAATGATTCCCGACAGTCATATGCACAACGAATTTTATCTTTAAAACAAAAAATAACGCGTGTCCTCAACTTTCACAAGTGGTTAGATATAAAATAAGCTTCAATTTAGTTTAAAAAAAAAAAAAAAAAAAAGAGGCTATGCCATCTTTTTTTCAATTACACCGTTTTTTTCTTATGTTACACCGTTAAAAATTATTTCAAAAAATTAACAGTGTACATTTTTAAAAACTTTGTTCTAATACCTATTCAACGACATATCATTTATGAAAATCGATTCAGTAGTTTTTCTACAATCGCTCGTCAAAATGCACTCACATCACAAAATAACAAAAAATTGAGGGGCACCCTGTGAAGACCCCTGGTCGAAAAAAAAAATTCTAAGAGAACTTGTATTTTTTATTTATCAAAGACTATCTATAAACAAAAAATAATCAAAATTAAAAGGGGTCAACTCAAAACGTTGTTGAATCTTCGTGAAATTGCTCATATAATTAATTTTGAACAGGTATAAATGGATGAAAAGATAAATTATATTAAAAGCATCTACACCCTCAAATACTTAAATTGTATCCTTGAAATAATTAAATGGTCATTAAATTACTATAAAACAAGAATTCCAGTGGGTTTAGTTAAATGGATGATTCACTGCAGTGTTTAAAAAAAAATTGAAAAAAAAACGGAAATAAAAATTTTGTGAAAATTTTATTTTTAAAACGAGAAATTATGCCATCGGGAAATTTTTAGTTTGGAAAAGGAATTAATGAAACATTTTTTTTTCTGAAAAACAAAATGTGGTAAAAGTGAGGGTACCCCTAACAGCGCCATATTTGAAAAAAAATTTAAGTTTAACAGAGTTGTAAAAAATTATTACAAAATTTAAGTAGTTTTTTTTTAGTCCTATCAATTACCTTTCCAATGAGCTATAAATGACTTAAATAGGTTAAGTCAATCGTTAGCAATCGATATTCAAAGATACTCATGTTTTGCAAAAACCTATGCCGCCACCCTGTGTATTCCCTAGAGCGAAATTTAGTTTTTTGAAAGAAACGTTATTTTTATTTTGCCATTGGCTATCTGTATATGAAATTTTATCGAAATCAGAGGGGGTCAGGACCACCGATGTTGCGGGGATGTGGAACTGCTCTATAATGTGCCTACTACGCAACACATCTTATTAAAAAAATAATAATAATAATAGTACTGGTGAAATTAGTGATCTACGCGACCGATACTGATACCGACCGATCGTTTTTGGTCGACTTTATATTTGTAATATGAGTAGTGATGATAGGTGAAATAAAAAATCATCTGTGTTTTTACTTCTTAGAAAGCATTTACTTTGAGAACAGGGTGGTCCGAAAATTTTCTGAATATGCAAACATAGGATTATTTTGAAATCAAATAGCAAGAGAACGGCTCTCCCGATATCAAAAATTTTATATGTGCTGAAATATGAATATAATATAATTTTATATGAAAGGCAATTGGCCAGTGGAGAAAAAAAACAAAATAAAATGTTTGTTCATACTATTAAAAATTAATTGAGTAAATTAGCTGTGATACAACATCACTCCGATGGAAAATCTCCCATCATGAATATAAGAACTGAATCTAAAAAATGATGGTGCAAATTATGAAATTTTTTGCAATCCATACAATTTTCGAAAGACCTAGTTTCGAACTAAAAAGAAAATTTTAAACTTTAAAAAAGTTTATCATTCTCATCAGGGCTAGCCTAATGAGAATGATAAATTTTTTAAAGTTTAAAATTTTCTTCTTGGTTCAAAACTAGATCGGTCGAAAATTGTATGGATTGCAAAAAATTTCATAATTTGCTCCATAATTTTTTAGATTCAGTTCTTATATTCTACTATTAAAAATGTTAAGAAATAAATTTTTTACAGTTGGTACTGATTTCGTAGTCTAGAATTTTTTCAACTCGATATGGAAATTCCAACCTTACCTTAAAACAAACTAACATTAATTAATTGAGAGTTTTTGTGTTTAACAGATATTAATTTTTAAAGTTGTGCTTCAAATTTGATAACCATAAAATGTCAGTTGAAAAATTTAAACAAAACCAAAAATATTTTAACAAGGACTATCCTGATCTGATAACATACAAAAATATGATAATAATGAACCTCCGAAATAAATAGATATTAACTGATTTAACGAAAGATATCCGATTTTAAAGACGTATTCGAACGTATTACTTCGGTTTGAAAGACGTAAGTTTTACATTCATGAGCCAAAAGTGAAATTTATACCCCATTTTTTTTTGGCATTTCTAAAAAAGCAAAAAAAAAGGTATGTCTGTCTGCCGGACGGTCGGTCGGCCATCATTACCTACGAAATTTAAAAAACTGCTAGAGGGATTTCAAAAATTTTAGTTTCTACAAATAGGTACACTTTATAGACAGGTCCAAAAGGACGATGTGTTCGATAACTGTACCGGAAGTGTGTCAAAAAATCGTCAAGTCAAAACAAGGAAATTTGCATATTTTTTGCTAAAAAAACGTTAATTTTAAGTGGTTACGAGTAGAAACATTGAATTTGGAGAAATATTGATGGTAGGGATTGGTATATGAGATCAAAAACTAGATTATTGCATTAAAAGTTTGTCAAAAATGTTGTCAAGTGTGTCAAAAGAAAGATTTTTATTTATTTTTTTACCCAAATTTTTGGAAAAACATAAAATGAATTATTTGTATGACATGAAATTTTATTATTGAGAATTAAGTCAACTTATAAGTTTGTCAAAAAAATAATGTCAAGTATGTGAAAAACATGATTTCATTATGTCAAGTATGGTGAAAAACATGATTTCATTTATTTTTTTAAGTCAATTTTTTGGGAAACAAAATTTAGCTGTCTGTATGACGTAAATGTAATTAAAAATGAAATTGGACATAGACATTTTTGAATTTGTTATAGTTTTTAAAATATTTTTGGAATTTTGAAAAAAGTTTGTATTTTTGATTTTGTTATAATTTTTGCAATAATTTTAGAATTTTGGAAGAAGTTTTAATCTATAATTTTGTTATAATTTTTGCAATATTTTTAGAATTTTGAAAAAAATAAAATTTTTGAATATGTGAATTTTATATATATATATATATATATATATATATATATATATATATATATATATATATATATATATATATATATATATATATATATATATATATATATATATATATATATATATATATATATATATATATATATATATATATATATATATATATATGTATATATATATATATATATATATATATATATAAATATATATATATAAATATATATATATATATATATATATATATATATATATATATATATATATATATATATATATATATATATATATATATATATATAAATATATATATATATATATATATATATATATATATATATATATATATATATATATATATATATATATATATATATATATATATATATATATATATATATATTTATATATATATATATATATATATATATATATATATATATATATATATATATATATATATATATATATATATATATATATATATATATATATATATATATATATATATATATATATATATTATTACGATTCAGAAAAATCTAGACGATTACGGTCACTTCCAGGAAAATAAAATCAACAAAACACAACAAACAAATTAATGAAATGAATATTGTTGTTGTTGTCTCTTCTTAGAAATAGGGTCAACATAAACGATTTTATGAATCAAATCAACATAACGTAAAATAATCGAATATTCTAATATTTTCTCAAGGTTTCTGGAAAGTGATGTCGAATTATCTAGAAGTATTGCAGAAGGTCTATAAGAAAATTACCTCTTGTAGTTTTAAATTAGTTTTATTTTAAACATGCGACAGTAAAGTGAAAATTATAAAAGTGATCTTTAAATTAGTTTTTGTGAATAAAGTTTTAAGTTTTATTGAGAAGAAATATTTTGTGTATTATTTTGAACGTGGTGTACTGGAAATTTCTACAATCAACCGTTGGAGTTTCTGAGGCTGTTCAAAGAATATTCTAGTTGGGAATATTGTTTGCTGTAGTGTTTTCCTGCTGTTGTGAAACAATTAAGGTGTTGAATACTTAATAAAGCCTGGTGTTTGTGCTTACTAATCAGTGATCGAACTCAGGAAAAGATTGGGAGTTACGTTTATCGAATTGAGAGTAAGGCCAATTCGAAGGGAGTTTGGAAAAACGT
>OY856188.1:172696898-172757031 GCA_963693315.1 Diogma glabrata
CATAGGATAGGTCTTAAGTAGTAAATGTGCCGGAAAAATACTTTTTTTTGAATTTTGACGATTTTTTCAGAAAAAATGGCAAAAATGTGATAATTGCGTTGTTAGAGTTTTTTGTTCGGCTATTTTATTTTTTTTATCAAGTTATTTGTTTCACAATTCAAAATCAATCTATTTCTATATCTATATATAACTATATATAAATACGTTAGTAATATTTTTGCGGTACAAATTTAAAATATTTGCTCCATCAAAAGTGTGGCAATATGTATATCGTCGGATAGGTCTTGAGTAGTAGATGTGCGAAAAATAAATTTTTTTGAATTTTGACGATTTTTTCAGAAAAAAATGACAAAAATGTGATAGTTTTGTTTTTGAGTTTTTTGTTCGGTTATTTTTTTTTTTTTTTTTCAAGTTATTTGTTTCACAATTCAGAATCAATCTATATCAATTAATTAAAGTCTGAAATAATGTGTTGTAGATGTTTGGTTGGGAGATCTATTTACAATTTCTATTTACAATGGCCGAATTTCAGCCACTGGGAGATTCCTATTTTTTATAATTAGAACTACGTGAAATGTGTAACAATGGTTAGACATTAATTAATTAAATTTTTTTATTGATATTAGCTCACTATATATCCAGAATATTTTGTTTCAAAAGCTGTGGTGAAGTTAACCTATGCATCAGTGTTGCAATATTTTGAATTGTTTTATAATATAAAAGTTCCAACATGACGCCAAAACATTTCCAAATATAAAGAAAGAGTTTGTTTTTGTTCTTAAATATTAGTTTTTAAAAATGTACATCTCAGCTCAAAAATTTTAGTTGGAGAACTAAATGTTTTGATCTGAGATATCTTTAAATTTTTACTGTATTTTTCGATTGTTTTTCGGGTCAATTTTCTTACCAACACATATAAACTCGTTGATATCGAGCGAGCCGCTCTCTCGCAATTTGATTTCAAAGTCATCCTAAATTTGAATATCCAGAAAACTTTTGGACCACATTGTTCTCAAATTAAACATTTTAAAATTTTTCTAAGAACATAGTTATTTTTAGGGTTTCGTACTTTAAAAAAGTAAAAACGGTACCCTGTTGGTCCGTCCGAATTTCTACATAATCGATTTACTCACAAACTATAAGTGCTATCAAGTTAAAATTTTCTACAGTTTTTAAATGTGTTTTCCCACGCCTACTGATTACAAAAAATTTCAAAATTTTCATCTATGTTTTATGAACATAGATAAGTAGTTAGGAAAACAAAAGTTTTTTTAAGGAATTGCCTTTGGTTTAGAAAAATCCAAAAAGATCAAAATATTTCAAAAAATAAATTTCAATGAATTTTCGACTGTTTAATTTTGAGTTATTGCCAAAAACTAGTGTTTTTCCGGCCCTCCAGAGGTAAAGTTCCTGCCCTCCAGAATTAACTTGTTGAGTTTATTTGTTTTTTAGTTACACCTTTTTCTCAGCCAAATGGATTAAAAGAAATTTTTTTTAAATTTTCATTGTTATTATTTTTATTTTTAAATTTCTTTTTTTATTTAAACAAAATTTCGCCTACAGCGGCATTATCAAGTTGTTAACATATTGTAAAAACACACAAAAAAAAATCAAATAAATAAATAATTTTTTTCAAAAATTTTCACTATACGTTGTACATTTATATCACAGTTTTTTCAAAATATACTAAAATAATAAATTAAAATCGTAAATTAAAATCGACTGTTTATAAACATTTTTTATATACTAAAAATTATTTTTAGTATATAAAAAAATATTTATCATTTTTAGTGTATAAAAAATGTTTTAAACAGTCGATTTTAATTTACGATTTTAATTTATTATTTTAGTATATTTTGAAAAAACTGTGATATAAATGTACAATGTATAGTCAAAATTTTTGAAAAAAATTATTTATTTATTTGATTTTTTTTGTGTGTTTTTACAATATGTTAACAACTTGATAATGCTGCTGTAGGCGAAATATTGTTTAAATAAAAAAAGAAATTTAAAAATAAAAATAATAACAATGAAAATTTAAAAAAAACAAAAAAATTTTCTTTTAATCCATTTGGCTGAGAAAAGGTGTAACTAAAAAGCAAATGGTAATGGGAAATGTTGTAAAGATTAATTGAAAATTATAGAGATGGGCTCGTTATTTTAAACGTTATTTTGAAGGGGTTCAGCGTGAAGATGTTGATAAAAAATTATTTTTGCACTTAAAGAGTGGGATGTCATATGAAAGGTGAATTTTTAAGTACCAACACAATTTTTTTTTAGTTTTCGAAAACACCATTTTTGATTCATTTGATTAAAATTATAAATTGTGTTTTTGTGAAGGACTATTCAGCTTGGCAGGATTCATAAAGAAAAAAAGAGACCATTACTCAATCAAGTGAATCGAGGTTGGGGTCTATTTATTTTCGTTAGGTCTGATACAGTACCACTAGTGCTGAAAAAAAGTAGCAAGCATCAGTTCGATTTTAGCTCTGACGGTAGCTATTGTGAATTTTTATTTTGCCAACTAGCTGGAGTTCAAATCCTGTCGGCATACCGATCTCCTAAATGTTCAGTTTTCACTTTCAGACAAATCACTCGACGTTTTTTAACCATGCACTCGTTGTCAATAATTTGACGACACTTTTGTCTCGAACTATTATAATAGGTGACTTTAAGGTTGATTTCAATCAAAATTCTCAAAACTGGCTCTCAAACTGGCTCATTTTCTACAAAAAAATTTAGAAAGAAAAATTTATGATATATTTTCGAATATAAATAATTTAGAAACTGGCTTTATCGAAACTTACTTTAGCCACGAATAAACAGCTTTGGGTAAGATTCAAACCAAAGTGAAACTATATTAACAAGCACTATTTTTTCTCAAATATTTTATACATGGAACCTTCAGCGAGCGAATTATATTCGCACTTGCCTGACTTTTTTATTTACCTTTATTCTTTATGTAACGACTTGTCTTTTTCGACTTTTAGTCTAAAATAAGGATATTAATAATTAAGGAAATTCTCTTATGGTTTCCTATTTTATTTTGGTTACGACCTTCAAATTAAAATAATCCATCTGAACCAACATGAAAACATTTCTATGTGCTACAGGTCGATCAACCAATTTTTACCATTTTTTCAGATAATTGTAATGTTGCGTAACTCAACGTCAATTAATAATACATGTTTGTATCTACATAAATGGCGAAATTTTTTTGTTATGTAAGGCTTTGTAATAATATTATATGTAGCTATTATACGGTTGATCAAATTGTAAAAAGGAGAATGGTTCTCTGTAGTTGTACAGGAGAAAATTTGTTCGTTGGTAGACTTTTTTATTTATATGATATATGGAAATGGTTTTACTTGCATTGAGATGATATGGAAAAATTTTAAATTTGTGTGCGATGAAAAGTATAAGTGAAAAGAAACAACAAATTGATAAATTAACTACATATACTCATTCAGATGTTCGATTGGTATTCAGTATGTTAATTTAAATCAAAAGAAAAACATTGTGGAAGTTTGTAAATTTTTCGATATAAATAAATATGTAAAAAGTAATTATAAGCAAACTATATTATTTTATTCAAGATATATGTATTAAGGAAGAAATTTTCAATATAAAATATATGGATGCGGAAGGCAAAAACTTGATCGTGTTGGTCGATTGCATTGGGAATTCGAGTCCTTTAAAATGGATTTGATACTGGATGTAAATCCATGATTATATCACATGGAATTGGTTGATAGATTTTGTTTGGAATTAGCTGCCTCATTGCATGAGGATGGAAAACCTAGGAGTGGTAAATTTGATGAACAGAGGCCGAAGAAAAAATCGCTGATAGCTTTGAGTATGTAATGCTTAAAAAACTATATAGAATGAAAGGAGACGGATCTTAAAATGATACAGTTGTTTATCTGCTTGTGTTTCATAAGGTGGACTGTTTGTGGGATTACTGGAGATGCTAACAATGTGCATGGATAATCATATATACCAACTAGTGTTTGCAATTTTGGTATCCGGGTACCCGGATACCCGAGTATTTAGGAAGATTTTTCGGGTATTTAATATCCGGATATTTTGGTCGAATACCCGAAGATCAAAAGTTCTAGTTTTTTCTCAATAAAATCTACGAAATAAAATTCAGCTCATTCTCTTTTTGCAAATTTGAATTATTCTTTATGCTAGTTGTTGACAAATGATTCTATTCTAACCATACAAATTGCAATATGTCCATAAACATTAAACCAACCACATCCGTAAGGCATGCTATACACTTGAGCTAAACTATGTGAACTATGCGAACTATGTTATTTGTATACAACGTAATTATACAAAAAAATAATACGAAAACAAAACATTTAAAAAAATAAAATAAAAAGGGAAACATTACATTCATTACATTTTGTTTAAAAATATTATTCGCGTTAAAACATTATTTTTTTAAAAACATAGTTCGCATAGTTTATTAGCTCAAGTGTATAGCGCGGCTAAACATTAAACTGCCCTCTAGCTAATTATTATTGTTTGGATTACGAAAAACAACAGAAAAACAACGAAGAACACATAACAAAATTTATGGAATTTTAGTTCTTATTAAAATTAAAATTAAGTCATAAAAAATTAAGGATCTTCATTGGTTATTTGTTTATATTTAGTTTAAAATAGAAACGGTAAATATATTATGATAAGTTTTTAATTAAGATTTAAACTAATAATTAAAATAAGTGTGATCGAAAGTTTGGGACCAGTTCAAGAAAATGTCATCAGATAAATCTCGGTGCCACGTAGTCGGATGCGCACGAATAATTTCAACTAAATGGGGAAATGCGTCGGCAATGAAAAATCAAATCGGATAATGATGTGGCTAATTATAATATTGAAAATTTACAACTACAAAAATGTATTGCTGTCTACACAAGATCTACTATAGATAACAGTGGTACTACAGTTGATAAATAGCTGAAAATGTTGTATGTAAATAAAGAAAACGCAAAAAAAATGATAGAAAATTTAAATCAAACGTTATTGACCGTGAAGCTAACATCTACTTTATCGGAGCGGAATTTTTCTATTGCAGGAATTTAAAAAAAATACGAAATCGGATGAGTACAGCTACACTAAATGCTTTAATATTTTTGAAATATTATTTTACAATTAAAAAATTATCAATTTTTAGTTTACTACTGTGAGGTTTTTTTTATTGTTTTTCATCTTTTAATTTTTTTATAACTACCCGGGGTATCCGGGTAATCCGGGTAATTTGGAAAATACTAATCGAGTAACCGGGTAATTTGAAATCAGGTAATTTGCAATCACTAATACCAACTAATGTAAGCCTTAGATTTTTATATAAATCAATTGCTTTATTTTTGGATAATAAGAGATTTCCCAATACAGATCGTTTAGTTGGATACAGTTTTCCATAATTTTTTCTATTATAATATCTATTACTTTACACTTATATTCCAAGTATGAAATCGATCTATACTATATGCAAAAATGACAAAAATTGATCGTATTTTAAAAAAAAAAGTAAAACTTTACACGGTTTTTTATAAGGCAATGACAAACAAAGTACCCACCTGGCCAATTTTTCTAATTGACCATAAACTATTGAATTTTTAATTGTACAAATTCTACTTCACATCAAAAACCAATTTGGATGTAAAAACTACGTTTATCTGCAATTATATGGAGTGTAAAAGTGCGTCACGAAAGTCTAGCAGATTTTGAGTGCTTATAGCTAATAAACGAAGAATGGTAGAAAATAATAAAAATAATACACAGTTTGTGTAGTCAGATTCATGTGAGCGATTTAAACCATAACTAAAGTCTAGTTTTATGTTATTTCACGATTGATGAAGCAAAACTAGACTTTGGTTAATGTTTAAATTGAAGCTCACACGAATCTGACTACAGAAAACAGGCTGTGTATCATTTTTATTAGACCTAAATGACTTTGCTATTGTTTCCTCTTAAGTTTGCTTGCAAGCCAAATGCCGGCCAGCTTGTGTTGTGTATTTGCGATTATTTTTTCAACTGTTAAACTTTTATTATATTATTGCTATACAAATAAGTTCATAACTATGGATGTAATTTTTGTGACATGCCACTATAAGGTGATTAATGATTTTGTCATCAAAATAAAAAGGTCTAGTTAGTAAAACTTGGTTTCCTGTATACGAAGGCAGATCACAAATGAGGTGATAAATATTTCGATCTCAAACACATTTGAAAATTAAGCCGTATCAGCACCGTTTTTATTCATTGTAATTAAGACATCTTACACAAATCATATTTCCAATAAAAAAAAATATTTTTAAAAGTTTTAAAATTTTAAATTATAGAAAAAGTAATTATTTACCAGGAAACTTAAATCCTTAATTGGTAAGGGTCTTATGATCCGTACTCTACGGTACTAGTTATTTGCTTAAAATAGTGCAACCAGACAAGCAAATGGCAACTATGCTGGAAACAGCGGAACCAGGAAATATTATCCATTAACATGATTATAAAACAACCCCTGCTCTGTGAAAACAAGCACATTTTATGTTAACAATATCACAATCATTCACTTAATATTTTTGTAGTTCTAGACGAGTCGATCGCATATCGAAATTCTTTTACCCGAAATATTCTTAATAAAATTTTTGCTACTATTTTAGGTTGTTGTTGTTGTATTATCGTTTTTTGTGGTCCAATTTTACAAAAAAATTTCAAATTCATCGATAATACAAGTATAATCAAAACAGATCTAAATCTAAGAAAAATAAATAATATAACAACAGCAAATAAAAATTTCTTATAAAAAGTATTCCAGATCAATGTATTTAGTTAAAAAATATAATAAAGTCAGTTGTTAATTAGACATCATAGAGATCAGGCATTATTGGTGGAACATCTTATATTACAATATTGTATGACTAATAAGTTTCAAAATAGTTATGAGAGCCTAAATATTTTATATACAAAATAGATAGTATATATGCATATAGTAGAATTAGTAGAACCTAATGAGTTTTTCGTTTATTAAGTACCAAAACAGGAGCATATTTTAAGTTTATTTTTAACGCTTATTTAACAACTCAAGCTGGATATTTTTTCCCGGTAACTCGCTTTTGAAGGTGTTATGTTGAGGTTATTTTTCTTTAAAATAAAAATAACTAGCATTTAGATACTATAAATTCTAAATAGTAGAATCTGGAGGTTCTAAAGAGTAGTAAAATGTTAACTCAGGGGTCTCACCGTTCTTAATGTCTAAATAGAATCTCTTCATTCTTCAACAAAGTTGACTTTTAACAAAGTACATTCTGGATCTACGAATATGAAAGACAAATATCAACTAGAGCAGGATTGCTACCAAACCGATTCCTGAGCAGGGTTGCGGTTAGGTATCCCGTTAACTAGCCAATATCTGGCAAAAGAATGGCTACGAATAAATTTTCTAATCAAAACTTTTGCTGGCAACCGATATATTGGCGATTTAAGGCTTACTGCTGGTTCAGAAGAAACACTTTTAATTGTATATAATTTTTAATATGAATAAAATGAAACTGAAAACGAAAATTAATAGGAAGAATAAATTATAATTGTTATTATACGAATTTTTCCTCTAATTATATTTTCCAACATTATTATAAAATTTGTTTTAATTTTTTAACTTCAAAATTTAATTTAATGATATTATGTTAATAAATTTATCGATATTAAATTGTTCCTATTAAGGTGCAGTTATCGATGAAGAGCATTAAAATAGTCTCATTTGAAAATATCAAACACTTAAACCTTGGGTAAAGTACGGCTCGGTATAACTTTTATTGTCATAATATAAAAATAAATCCTTAATTTTGCTTTTGATTTAGGTATAATGTTTTAGGCCAGGGGTGCCCAACCTTTTCAACCCAAAGAGCAACTTTTTTTTTTTCTAAACGTTTGGCGATCGACCAAACGATAATAATTGACGTGCTAGTGAAATACAATAATAAAAAAATAAAAAAATAGTTTTCATTTCAAAAAAAATAGTATATTTTCCTACAAGAGATGAAAACATTGTTTTTTTCGTGAGTAAACATTTGTTCACGAGACGCGCTAGCGTCGAGTGAGACATGTTTACGAACGAAAAACGTTTTTATCTCGCGTAGGAAATGCAATTTTTTCTATGATAGTAATATATAATCGATATTTACTATAAATTATAAAGTTAGAAATCGACAACAAAACATTCAAAATTCATTTTCTATTTTTTCATGGCTACGTTGTTTAAAATACTTTGCAAAATTATATGAAAAACCATAGCAACTTTAATTTGTTATTCTATTTCACTAGTGAGTTTACTTTTCGCATAGAAAAAAGAAATTTTTTTATTTAATGAGATGGTTGACATTGAATATCATCATCATTTTCAAGTATTCGGGCTCATAATTACTTACAGCTAAACGTAAACAATCATCAAGATGATTTTCAGTCATACGTGTACGGTATTTAGATTTTACGTAATTCATATGAGAAAATGACGATTCACATAAATATGTGGATCCAAAACATGAATGCATTCTAAGATAGACATCTTTCTTTTTAAAGTAGATATTTTTCAATAGAAACAAAGTTCCATATATCAATTTGATCACGCGATCTCAAGCTAATGTCACTTTGTAATTCAACTAATTGCATTTTTTAGCTACCTACATCCATACTAAATGTTTTTTCGAAAAGTGCAGCCATATTTTCTATATTTATTTTCGAAAATGGTGAATTTAAAAATGAAGTAATTGGACGAAGTACTTCAAAGTCTACAAATCTTTGTTTAAATTGCAGGAAAATGCTTTTCAAAATATTACTGAATTGTTGATATTCACAAATTTCTATATTTCATTTCATTTCGTCTGCTAAATTTGAAAAATGCTTCAGATCTTTCTTATTAATTTGAGATATCCACAATTCCAGTTTAGTTTTAAATGTATCGATACATGAAATCATTTCGGTTGTTGTTTAGTTTTTTCCTTGCAAATCCAAATTTAGTTCATTCAATTTTGTTGTCAGATCCGTTTAAAATGCCAATTTTTGCAGCCAAATCTTGTCGTAAAGTACAACAGCATAGGGATCTTTTTTTTCGTCTAGAAATTCTTTTATATGTGGCAACAACTTGCGAAATCTTTCCAAAACTTTGCCTTTGCTCAACCATCTTACTGAGTTATGAATAAGTAGATCACCGTACTCTGCATCAACGTATTCTAAAAAGGATTGAAATAGCCTCCTTTATAAAGCTTTCGCCCGAATCGAATTAATTATTTTTATTACTGCTTTCATAACATCATCAAAATTCAACATTTTACTACATAACGATTGTTGATGAATTATGCAGTGATATGTTATAAAATTAGGAAAATCAATATCTCTGTTACAATATGCTAAAAATCCATTTTCACAACCAGTCATAGAAGGAGCACCATCCGTAGTAATGGAATCGAGCTTCTTAAGGGGAAGCTGTTCAGATAATGCGAAAGATTTAAAAATATTGTAAACGTCTTCTCCTCTGGTTCGTTGTTTCAATGACAGAATTTTAACAAATTCCTCCTTTGAAGTTGAATCAGGAAATACTAAACGTACAAATACGCTAAGCTGAGACATATCACAACTGTCAGTAGATTCATCAAATTGAAGTGAAAACCAGGTACAATTTTCAAAATCTTTTTTAAGCTGTGATCGCAAGTCAATTGCCAAGGTTTCAACTCGTCTTGTTACAGTTTGTCTGGAAAGTTGCATGTCTCCGATTGTATTAACAATCTCAGTTTTATTTTTAATATTTTGAAACAAGCTGTCTGCTGCTGCTAAAAAGGCTTCTTTAAATATTTCACCGTCTGTAAAAGACTTTTTGTGTTGAATAAATATTCGACAAACACGTAGCGATGCAATCGTTGCCATTGTTGATTTACTACAACTTTTTTTTAACAAAGTTTGTTGTAAAGTTAAACTTTTTTTTAATCTTTGTAATTCCAATTTTTTTACCATACTTTTTGGAGGGTATTTTTGGTCGAAGTTTGCGTGTAGAGTAGTAAAATGCCTATTAAGATTACCTCTCTTCGGTAACGCAACTGTCGTATTACATATCAAACAAGTACATTTATCTTTGTACATAATAAATAGAAATTCTTCCTCCCAATCATCGTTGAAATGGTATGTTTTAGATTTTTTATTGGAACTCATAACTCCACGTTTTTGTAACAAATATTTTTCACAAAAAAAGAAATCCCCGGCTAGAAATATTAACATAGATGTGGATAATAATTTTAAACACACAAATAACCAAACACACTTACTTGTTAAGACTTTGTTTATAAATAAAATACAATACAAACGCAATCCCTGCCTTTTCTAATAAAATGGTGCTATTTAAATTTAAAAATTGTCACTGTTAATTAAATTTTATCAGAAGATTTCACTTTTTGAACCAGCACATGAAAATAAATCGTATTAGTTTTTCTAATTTCTAAGAAATTAGTAAAAGAGTAAAATAAAATTAAAATAAAGCTGGGTTTTGGTAGGCAGTTGATCTGTCGACAACATTTTTTCTGTCGACAGTCAAATGTTTATATTTAAATCTTATTCCAATCTAATAAGACCTTATCTTCTGTGTTTTGTGCAATGGATGATGATTTAAAAATATGCTTATTTTTGGAATTTGCAGATATATGGGCGAAGAAGAAAAATGCTTTTTGATACATTGTTTTGAAAGGAAAAATCCATCCCAAGTAACAATTCTTAGAGCTATTAGTATCAAGATACTGTACTGAAGCTCTAGAGAAGATTGTATGTTGCTAGTTGCGCGTTTTATTTGTCGAGTGATACTTGGAGCTCTAAACAAAATTATTGTTGCTTTATAAAATAGTTTTCGAAAACTCATAGCTCTAATAAAATATAGAGCAGGCAGTTGTTAGAATAGCATTACAATAGCTTCATAACCTAATATAGAGCTTTTAAACTAAAGTAGTGCAGCACCACTTATTATAGATCTATGAGCTGTATTTCACCGTTGCAATAGCAAAGCGAGCTATAATTGAGCTTATTTAAAGCTATAAATATTATAAAATCTTACTGTAATATGGCGTTAATGTCTATTTATAAACTGCTTTTTTCTAATATAAATAGCGCTCAAATATAACAGAGTTTATTTTTTACGTAAATTTTGAGTTATTGCGAGTTTTTGAATCTTCATTAGTTCAAAATGGTTGCGTTTTTCAGTCAAACGTTAGTTGAAATTGAAGCATTGACATTTGATTATGTGTGACATTTTCCTTAAAATTTTAGAGCTTTCTTAATCACACTACTTCTATATAAAGCTATTTGCTTTGTAACATAATAAGTTTATTATACAATAAAGCATTTGTGGCACAAAAAAAGGAACAGTTTCACAGAGCAAATAGCTTTATAAAAAAGTAATGCGATTGTGATAGCTCTATATTAAAATAAACCGTTATAAATAGCATTATAAAGGAGTAATATGTAATAGGTAGCTCTATATTGGTATAATTTGCCACCATCTTCGTTTTTATAAAGATGGAGTAAAAAATATCACCATAATGGCCAAAAATGTTTTAATAATTATTTTTGATATTCATGTATTTTGCAAATATGACATATCACGATAACTGGATTTCTATTGTTAACCATTTATAACTAAGAATTTTTTAAAAGATGAATTCACCAAAATAAATTTATTTAACAAACCTGAAACTATGAAAACTGTTTCAAAATATTAAAAAAATATTTATAATTTTTCTATTTTGCCACCAAATACACAAAACTAATAAGGGCGCACTAAAAATTTAGTTCTAAACTATCACTATTCACCATAAAAAATAAATGGCACATAAAATTTGCATACATATTTTCAATAAAAGTAATTACATATATTATTTTTTTAAAATATAACAAATTGCCATTTAATTTATAAAAGAATTTATTTGACAGAAACCATAACATCAAAACATTTTAAAACCATGTCGATATGTATTAGTTTATGTAAACATAAAGTTTCATTGAAAAAATTACTTGTATTTGTATTCAAAAAGTAATATTAGCTCTTAAAAACTCTAACAGTCAACCTTTATACAGCTAATATAGCTCTATTAAATATTATTAAACAACTTCTTTAAAGGAAATAATGCTGTAAAAGTAGCAAATTTAGCACCACAATAGCTCTGCTAGAGCTGTGGCAGCGCTGCATCAGCAAAATATAAAGCAACCAGCTGTATATTATAGCTCTAGAGCACTAGAAGAGCTTATATAAAACTGAAATTGTTACTTGGGATCAAACGTCCAATTTTAGTCTTGTATGTTTCTGGTACTAATTTCTTAGAATTTAGAAAAACTAATACGATTTATTTTCATGTATTGATTGAAAAAGTGAAATTTTCTGATAAAATTTGATTATTAGTGATAATTTTTGAACTAAAATAAATATTTTTATGGAAATCTTGTATATAGAAAAATATTTATATGGAAAAAAGAAATTTGTCGGGATCGACTTAAAATTTCTTCGAGATCGACTAGTCGAACGCGATCGACGGACTGGGCACACCTGTTTTAGGCGAATGTGATTACCCTCTGCCCAGGTAAAATTTAAAACGGTTGCAGTATATGGCAAGTGCCGCATTCGCAATAGAGCAAACTGGCAGTGCTGTCTTGGATTTGATACCTTTAAAACTTACTCTCCTGATTCATACATATGTAAAGTAAAAATGTGTTATAATATGTGTTTTACTTACTTTACAAACTTGAATGAAATAAAACAGAAGATACGCGAAAACGGTTTGAATTATCTATGCACTGTGTTTTATCTATTTTAAACATTTTTTGGTTCACATGCTCTCCTTATTTAAAAGATCATGGAGTTTAGAAAAAAAGAAAAAAATTAACATATTAAACAGATATAAAAACAATAGAAGCAAATTAATATAAACATTAAATGATTTCCACAAACAAAAACGAGAACTCTGAATGCAACATAATTTCAATTCCCTTTTCATCAACAATAGTTTTTCCTTTATAAATCCAAACATTTCAATAATTTCTATTAAATAATTTTTTTTTTTCTAATTACGTGCAATAATAACCACAACGCGTAATGATTGAAAAACTATTAAGTGTGTAATCTACATAATTTGAAAACAATTTTTGCGCAAACCAAAAACTTACAAGGTATTTATGTTTTTAATTTGTTTTGGTCTATTTACAATATAAATCTAAAAACTTAAATTAAATCTTAAAGATGTTTTATTTATAACTAAGATTTCATGTTAAAGATTTGGAGAAAAAGAGAAATTATGGATTAGATTTGTGTATTAGAATAGAACGAAACTTCAATTATTGCAGTTGCAAATGCAATTTCGATTTTACAATTATAATATAGAGTGGGAGATTGGAACTACGTTTTTTTAATTAAGAATTTGCAATATAGATTTTTAAAATTAATTATGGATATTAATCTGAAAAAGGTATAAAATATGAAAGATAATTTTATTGCAATTACAGTGTGAAATTTTATCTTTAGTAGAAAACATCTACTTAGTTTTTAAATAAAATGTTGTCAAAGTTGTTTGTTTTATTTTGTTTTTTAAGTGTAACAATAGCTCGAAGTGCCACATCATCAAAATTAAATATTGTTGTCGATGATAAACTGCCAGATTCAGTTTTTAGTAGCCACCTCTTAACTGGCTCAACTGCACGGTCAAATTTACATGGATTATCTTCTTATATGAATGATATAAAATATTTATATAGAGCATATCAGGATTGTATGAAATCGGATGTAACATTATGCTTAAAAATGAAATTAATTACAACAATGGATAGAACGTTTAGGAATTTAAAAGACGTAGAAGTTATTGAAGGAATTAAGTTTGTAAAAGACGAAAGTGAGTTTGAAAGAAATACTCCTGTAAAAACCGAAGAAGATATTGAAAAATCACTTCCCAGATCATTAGAGGAAAAAGATAGTGTTTTAAACTCGTATATTTTCAAGGAAATTATTTCATTCCTTAAAAGTCATACATTGCAGGTGAGTGTAATACATATTTATTCTTAAGAGCTTGAAAACTAAAACGCTTAGCTCCAATTAATAATTAGCCTATGACAAAAACTTATTGAATGAGTGGAAACAATGTATTTTGTGTCATACAATTTGTACTTATGCGGATGAGTGGAAACATTGTATTTTGTGTCATACAATTTGTACTTATGCGGAATTCGGTTAGAAATATTAGTAGTGAATCTAATAAAATTGCAGGTGGTGATAGATATAGATAATGATGATGGGTTTTTGCTAAAAATCACCTAACCAGGAAAAGCAATTTTGTTCTGACAATTATGAAATTATTATTTGAACATAACTATACTTAGCCATTTTAGCTTAATCATAAGAAAAGTAAAATTATCTTAGAATTGATTGATTTGGTAAAAAAAGAATGAAGAATTTTGTTTTTAAAATTTGATGCGAATTTCGGCATGGTTTGAAAATAAAATAAAATAACTATAATTTTCAGCCGGATAAATAAAACTTGATCCTTAATTAAAAAGATTAAATCGATTAAAATTATTATCAGTTAATAATCTTAGTTTCTAATAATTTACAGATCAAATTTCCCTCAAATGAGGAACGATCAGTAAATGAGAATAATACAGTTGAAGGACGTGGAAAAGATAAAAATAAGGGCAGCTATGTAATGATTCCACTTTTACTTGGTGGGACTTTTATACCTATTGCTTATGGCGCACTTGCTTTACTAGCTGGAAAAGCATTAATTGTATCTAAGCTAGCTTTAGTATTAGCTTCAATTATTGGAATAAAAAAATTAGTATCAGGTAGTGGTGGACATCATGAATCGTCGCATGAAGTTGTTGTAGGCCATGGCCATTCAGGATGGGGAAGAAATGCTGATGGACAAAATCTAGCTTATAACGGATATTCGGAGAGTAATTAAATAGCTTAAGTTTTATTTAGTTTAGAAATTTCAAATTATTTATTTTGTTTTACTTTTCATACTGTAGATTGATTTTATTTATTTATTTTTTTGTCGTCACCGATCGAAAACTTTTAAAACTTATTATTTTATGCTGATTATTTCACAGATATTGAACAACCTCTATTTTAGATATAGCTATTGTTTTTATGATAGATATGTTAATATAATTGTATAATCCATATGAAAATAATAATAAGCATAATTAAAACAAAAATAAAAATGGTGTTTTTATTCAAATAAATTAAGTTGTAATTGTAAAATTAAAGGAAATGTCTGGTAATTTGGTTGATCAACAACAACTTCATATCTATTGAAGTGGCAGATCAAGCATTGATTATACTAAAGAATTTGGATGCCTTTGTGAAGTTAGCCAGTAATTTATTTTCAGTTGGTATTCAAATTTTGGTTAAAGAAAAAAATAAAACTAAATTACAAATACATGAGGTATAGAGATACGCTTTTCGCGACATTTTCTGTTTCTCGGGAAAAATTGAGAAGGGAAATCTGTTTCTCGAGAATTCTCAAGAATTCTCGAGATAACTCTTTATTAATTTTCTTTAATTAATAAATAATTTTCTAACCCACCCAATAACTCCTCATAAACCCTATTCTCTAATTATCAACAGCTATCTGGGATTTTTTAAAGTGAATTGAGAGATGTTTCTGCTTAAATCAGCGGACGCTTTGTTAAAGTTTCTTGACAGTCAAATCATTTTCTGTATAGGAAACCAGTCCTGTAAAAATACTCTATCAAAGTAAACAAACTATTCTTACGAATTTTGAAATCAAATAGAGAAAACCGTATTTTTTGTCGGTTTTTACAGAGTATTGCGATAAACAATTTTTATTGGGGGTGTAATTAAAACAACTGTACTATTTGAATAGACTTTGGTCCTCACTTAGGTCACCCATATAAAACTAATCGATTAAATTAAGTCTTCAAGTGAAATTCGGCCATGAAAATTACGTTCGTCTATTACGAAAAAAAAAACTATTCTAATAAATCGTCAGCGATTCATCATTTTTATCATATGGATAACGGAGTCCTCACTCTCAATATTTACAATATTTATCAAATAAAACAAAAATAGTGTTCGTTATCTAATTTAAAATTTTAGTTTATAAGATAAACATGATTTTCAATCTAATTTAATGAATTATTCTGACAGAAAAATTCTAGTTCCTGGGCCTTCACCTACATAATTTTGTGATTACCACATATTTTATACTTCGTGATGCGCCTGTCCTTGACGAGCCTGAAAACATTTGTTCTATGATTTTTCTCCAATCGGCCGCTTTTGCGTTCGGCAAGCTCCGAAAAATGCCGATTGCCCGCGATCTTGTAAATTTGCTACCACATTTATTTTTTTTGACTGTGGAGGTTGGAAATTTGTTTTAGAATACGAGGGTAAGCTTGTCCGACCAAAATGTGTTTGCTATTGTCGAGTCCCACAACTGACATTTTGGATGTTTGGGTTGTCGGACTAGACAATAGCAGACCAATTTTTGTCGGACAAGGTTACCCTTGTGTTCTAAATCAAATTTCCAACCCCCATAGTCAAAAAAACAAAAATTTACAAGATCCCGGCAATCGGCATTTTTCGAAGCTTGCCGAACGCAAAAGCGGCCGATTTGAGAAAAATCATAGAACAAATGTTTTCAGGCTCGTCAAAGACAGGCACATCACGAAGTATAAAATATGTGGTAATCACAAAATTATGTAGGTGAAGGCCCAAGGACTATTCGTAAAATTTTAGAAGGGTTGCACTGACTGCAAGAAAAGCTTAGTGAGTTTTAAAACATTTAAATTTAAGGCTTAAAAAATTTAATGAGTGACTTTTGTTTGTCTTTAACTTTTTCAAATTCTCGAGAAATAAAACAAAATTTCTTGAGAAATGAGAAATAAAAATCTATAGGGAATTCTTGAGAACTCGAGAAAAAGAATTCTCGAGAATAATCTCTAATGAGGTATGCCAAATTATAAACAATGAAGAAAAAACTTGTAACTTTAAAAGTGACAAAAAAGATTTTTCGAATAACTATTATAATTTAATTCGATTTTCTTAATACTTTAAAGTAACGTTAATTTTCAAAAAATTCCACTTGACAACCATTTTTAAGCTAATTTTGACATAGTTATCTAACACATAGTTTATATATCAAATTTTGTTTTATATAAATGTCATTTAATTATTTTATTTCAATTTTGATATAATTGTTATTTTTTATATAATATTCCTGAAGATAGGCCTAGCCTGAAATATATTGATCAATTAAATAACAAGTATTAATATAAATTGAAAACGAGATTTTGAGGAAATACAAAAGAAAAAATTAAAATGTTTCTTATTTTTAATTATATATCGTCATCAATTAGAAAATTAAAATTAGAAAATTAAAATTACACTAGTTTACAAATTTTGAACTTTTTTTGTCTCCCTGAATAAAACCCAACTTTTCTTATAGATTTGGACCTCCTGAACACGAATATTATATTCATTTTTTTTGTTAGCTCTTGTTTTTCAGATATTCACGAAAAACCAATTTTTGCGGTGATCAAAAATGTTGTTTCGGTTTTTTGTTCTCATATTTTACAAAACAAATAAATTAAATATACTAATGAAACATGTGCATAGTACATATACCAACAAACATTTTGAGTTATATTTTGAAAAATCCATTCTGGAAGATTCTGGAAGTTGCAGTCGAAAAAAATTGAAAAAATACGAAAAATTCACGTTTTTTTTAAATTTTTTCCATTTTCAACACCACAAATTTTGAACAAATAAAGACACTAATTTTTTTTAATATCTTGGAGCCTATAGTACCATTAATTTCCTTTCTTTTAAGCTAAAAGATACGAATATTGGTGCAGTTTGCACCAAGTTATTAAAGTTTTCTCACAGAAAGTCAAAACTCTAAATTTGGAAAAAAAATTTAACTATAAGAATAATTTAAATTCTGCAACATATTTGACTTATATTTAAATTGTTTTGTAGTAGATCTAGCTCCTCCTTCCTTGGACTTATTTTAGGAGTTGGAAAATATCAGTTAGTTGATTATGAAATGTCTCTTTTTGACAAAAGTTGCATTTTATTTGTATATGATTTTTCTCGAAATTGAGATTTTTTTTGTGAAGTTTTTTGACATGTTCTAGCTCCTCCTACCTCGGACTTATTTTAGGAGCTAGAAAATATCAGTTAGTTGATTATAAAATGAAATTTTTTGACAAAAGTTGTATTTTATTTGTATTTGATTTTTCTCGAAATTGAGATTTTGTTTGTGATGTTTTTTTACATGATCTAGCTCCTCCTACCTCGGACTTATTTTAGGAGTTGGGAAATATCAGTTAGTTGATTATAAAATGTCTTTTTTTGACAAAAGTTGTATTTTATTTATATATTGATTGATTGATTGATTTATTGATTTTTAAAAACAATACACTATTTAAAATTTATATTTGTAATATTTTTTCTTTTTTAATTAATATTTTCACTTGAATGTTTGGAATTAAATTTATCCTCAGAGTGATTATATTTGCAACTAACCAAAAGACAATTATCTATTCAAAAAGAAACCTCATTAAACTAATTAAAAAAAAGTTGGGAAATCCCAAAAACTATTAAAAAGGAGAAGTAATTGCTTTTTTAAATTTAACTTAAAATAATCATAAACGTAAGGAGTAACACAAGGGCGGTGATAGAAAAAAATTTACATTATCAAAAAACAAAAAAAAGAGAAAAAAGAAAAGAAACAAACCTTACAGGTATTAACAGACATAAATAGGGGCTTAACATTATGGTGCTTGAACTAACTTAAATAGTTCTGATGTTATGATGTTTTGCTTCTCCTCACAATTCATTATCTTTTGTTTATATTTTTCTATATACGTCTCATATTGATCCAATTCCCAACTTCGAAAAAAAGGAAGTTATACTTTACTACTTAAATATAATTCTTTACTGATGTTTGAGAATGACTGAACTTTTAAAATTATTATTTATGGCACAATAAATTAAGTAAAATTTTATTTTTTCCAAATTTTGAGTTTTGACTTTCTTTGGGAAAACTTGAATAGCTTGGTGCAAACTGCACCAATATTCTTGCATTTTAGCTTAAAATAAAGAGAATTGATGGTACTATAGGCTTCAAGAAATGAGTTTTTGGTAATAATTAGTTAAGCAATGTCTTTTTTCACTTCAAAAATTTAAAGTTTTTCCAAAATTCTAAAAATATTGCAAAAATTATTACAAAATCAAAAATACAAACTTTTATCAAAATTCCAAAACTATTTCAAAAACTATAACAAATTCAAAAATGTTCATGTCCAATTTCATTTTCAATTACACTTACGTCATAAAAACAGATGGTTTTTTTTCCAAAATATTGGCTAAAAAAATCATTGAAATCATTTTTTGACACGCTTGACATTATTTTTTTGACAAACTTATAATGCCATAATTCTCTATAATAATAATATATTTTCATGCATCTTATATATTAATACGCTAGATCAAAACTTTGTGGAGCCTAAGGCTTTTTTATTCGCAGATGGATTCATTTCAAATTTTCACAGCTAACTGATATTAGTGTAACCTATATTCGGATTCGGATTCACACAAATCGGATCATAAATAAAAAAGTTATTATATACGGAAAACTTTTTATATACATATGCATTATAAGTTTACATACATATAAAAACGAAATTAAAAATTTATTTTATTTTTTTATATTTTCTTTTTTATATATTAGCGAACAACGAACAACAAAAACGAAACTTTTTTTTCTCATTCATTTCAGTCGTCTTTTGTCTTTGAACAAAGGACGGTTTTCGATATTATTTCGATTATTTTGTTTATTGATATAAAGATATTTGATAATTGATATAAAGATATTTTGTTTGATATTTAATTTATTTGATATTGATATTATTTGATATTTTTGATATTTTATTTATTTGATATTTTTGATATATTGATATATTTATTTATTTCGATGCCAAGACCACGTCGTAAACGTTTGGATGTGAGTGGTACATCGAGTCGTCGGAATAAAAGAGATTATATGCGTAATATGCGTAATAATGTTGACTAGGAGGGCCCGGCGTGCTTCGCTACGCTTATAAATAAAGTTTTTGTGTAGACCACGCTTATAAATAAAGTTTTTGTGTAGACATTTTGTTGACGTAGAAGCAATGATTTCAAAAAGTGGTAATGAGAAATGCTAGCATATAATTTTTAATTTTTCTTTTTAAATATATGAATGATAAATAATCAGAACTCTAGCTGATCAGTTCGGATATATGACAAATTAGCGATCAAATAAGTTAGAGATCAAATAAGCTTACTTGAAAACTTATTTGATCGCTAATTTGTCATATATCCGAACTGATCAGCTAGAGTTCTGATTATTTATCATTCATATATTTAAAATGAAAAATTAAAAATTATATGCTAGCATTTCTCATTACCACTTTTTGAAATCATTGCTTCTACGTCAACAAAATGTCTACGCAAAAACTTTATTTATAAGCGTGGTCTACGCAAAAACTTTATTTATAAGCGTAGCGAAGCACGCCGGGCCCTCCTAGTACATATTATTAATTTTATTTTTTTGGCGGACGGTGGACGGCCGGCCGACAGACATACATACATTTTTGTTTGTTGCTTTTTTAGAATCAGTAGGTCCTAAAACGTCAAGAAATGCCAAAAAAGCAAGGGTAAGAATTTCACTTTGAGCTCATGAATGTAATCTTAGGTCTTTCAGACCGAAGTAATTATATCAAACACGACCAAATAAATCAATTTAAATCAAACTCTGACCAAACTAAATTGATATATTCTAAAATCTAAAGTCATCGACATAGGACAATAAAAACTTAATATAGCTCAAATCCATTTAAAAAAAGATGAAAAAATAAATAAAAAATCTTGACAACAAAACAAACAATTCGTAACCCAAATAACAAATTCTTTAAAAATTAAAAAATTTGCTTGACCTTCGTAAAAGTAAAATAGAAAATATACAAAAACAAAAAATTATCAATGAATGAAATTATATTTGTTAAATATAAAAATATATCATAAAAAATTATCATCCCAATACAATCCTTAAATTATATATTTAAACACTCATACATACGAGTACTTTTTGTTTATTTTCTAATTTATAATTATCGTATTTTATCGTATTTAAGTAAAAGTAAAATAGAAAATAAAGCAAAAGAAATATTTCTCTTTCAAATATAAATTCTCATTTTTTTATTTTGATTTGCTTTGTTTATTCTTTCATATAAGACAGAAAGAATGCAATGTATAATTTGTATATTGCTTATGCCTTCAAGTCTGGTTGTACTTTTATTTGTACTAGGAGGGCCCGGCGTGCTTCGCTACGCTTATAAATAAAGTTTTTGCGTAGACCACGCTTATAAATAAAGTTTTTGCGTAGACATTTTGTTGACGTAGAAGCAACGATTTCAAAAAGTGGTAATGAGAAATGTTAGCATATAATTTTTAATTTTTCTTTTTAAATATATGAATGATAAATAATCAGAACTCTAGCTGATCAGTTCGGATATATGACACATTAGCGATCAAATAAGTTTTCAAGTAAGCTTATTTGATCTCTAACTTATTTGATCGCTAATTTGTCATATATCCGAACTGATCAGCTAGAGTTCTGATTATTTATCATTCATATATTTAAAAAGAAAAATTAAAAATTATATGCTAGCATTTCTCATTACCACTTTTTGAAATCATTGCTTCTACGTCAACAAAATATCTACGCAAAAACTTTATTTATAAGCGTGGTCTACACAAAAACTTTATTTATAAGCGTAGCGAAGCACGCTGGGCCCTCCTAGTCAACATTATTACGCATATTACGCATATAATCTCTTTTATTCCGACGACTCGATGTACCACTCACATCCAAACGTTTACGACGTGGTCTTGGCATCGAAATAAATATATATACAAATATATCAAAAATATCAAATAAATAAAATATCAAAAATATCAAATAATATCAATATCAAATAAATTAAATATCAAACAAAATATCTTTATATCAATATCAAATATCTTTATATCAATTATCAAATATCTTTAGATCAATAAACAAAATAATCGAAATAATATCGAAAACCGTCCTTGTTCAAAGACAAAAGACGACTGAAATGAATGAGAAAAAATAAATATAAAAAAGAAAATAAAATTTTAAGTTTCGTTTTTGTTGTTCGTTGTTCGTTGTTCGATAGCTAATATATAAAAAAGAAAATATCATTCATAAAATATCATCATAAATATCATTCATAAAATATCATTCATAAAATCAACATTATTACGCATATTACGCATATAATCTCTTTTATTCCGACGACTCGAAAACCGTCCTTTGTTCAAAGACAAAAGACGACTGAAATGAATGAGAAAAAAAAGTTTCGTTTTTGTTGTTCGTTGTTCGCTAATATATAAAAAAGAAAATATAAAAAAATAAAATAAATTTTTAATTTCGTTTTTATATGTATGTAAACTTATAATGCATATGTATATAAAAAGTTTTCCGTATATAATAACTTTTTCATTTATGATCCGATTTGTGTGAATCCGAATCCGAATATAGGTTACACTAATATCAGTTAGCTGTGAAAATTTGAAATGAATCCATCTGCGAATAAAAAAACCTTAGGCTCCACAAAGTTTTGATCTAGCGTATGAATATATAAGAAGATTATCAAAAAGTTACCTACAAAAAGTAGGCTAGCTGTCAGACAGAGCGGCTGTGTTTTAGTTTTGCAAAATACAAATTTAAAATAAAAAATTAATTTTATTTTTTATTTTATTACATTTTTTAACTTAGGGTAAATAAATTTAATAATTGATAACTTTTGTCTCTTTTATTTTTAGGTAAAAGATAAGAAAATTAAAGAATTTTAGTTTTAAGGAAACTACATTTTCGAAAAAACGAATTAGACGGGTTTCAAATTTGAAAACTTATTTAAAACACAAATTGATAATAATAATAAACTATACAGAGTCAGATAAATATTTTGGATAAGCATTTTTAAGAAAAATTAAGAAGTTTTTTCAGATAAGTTTTACTTTATTATAATATATTTTTCCTTAAAAGATTTTGGTGAATTTAGTTTAGTGACATAATTTTCTTGCTGTGTTAACAGTATACACGTAATATTTTTGTATTATTTTTGTTTCCTTGATCTTAGAAGACCTATTTACAAAAGTTTTTATTAGTTACGTAAATGCGTTACATTAAGTTTTGAAGTATTTGACTTAAAAATTTAATTTCGATTTCAAAGCTTGAATTGATTTGACTGCTATTCTAAGATTTAGACATAAATTCAAGTCTTTGGTTTGTAGTTCGGTCAATTTAGATTTTATGATTGATTCGAATACAATTGGGGTTTATCTTTTCTCTCTACTCAAACAAATTAATTGTAATAGCGTTACATTAATTGTTAATTGTATTTACGTTAATTGTATTTAGATTAGTTTGATTGTTGGTTTGTTTATTGCAAGCAAATTTTTCTGTTTGTCATTTTTCTTCTCAAGTCTTGTATTTTTCTCTAGTTTCGTTTTCTCTCAGGTTTCGTCTGTGTTTAAATCTGGGTTTTTCGAATTTTTATGTGTTCTAACAACTTTTAAATTTTCTATTGTCTGGATTGGCAATTTTGACAGTAAACTTAGACATAGTATCGAGTTATCCAGCTGTTAGAATTGCCAATCTAGATATTGTCGATTTGGTTATTTTGTGTTGATTTTGTTGAAATTTATTTTAAGGTTAAAAATAAATTGTTTATTTGTAATGACGAAATTATCAATAAATTTTGCCAACATAAGAGGATTAAATGTCAATCTTCATTCGGTTCATCAATATCTGGAAAGCTTCAACCCCGACATTCTTTTCTTAACTGAAACGATAATCAGTGACCGAACTATATCTCTAGATCATAGCAAATACCTTTGTCCTCATTATGATATGGAATCCTCTTTTTATTTCAAGCATGGTGTTTGTGTATATATCAGAAACACTATTCCATACGTTAGAATTAAAAATTTTGAATTAAATTCAAAATACCACAATATGGTTTCACTTAAAATTTGTTGTTCTAATCAAACGTTATTTGTCTTTGGTCTTTATCGTTCACCTAACTCACCTGAGAATATCAACTTGTTTCATGATCTATCTGAAAAAATAGATAGATTGACTGAGTATCCTAACGCAAAGTTTATAGTTCTTGGTGACTTTAACGTTCACAATAAAGAATGGCTTATACACAGCTCTACTAATAACGATATAGGTAGACAGGCTGAGCTTTTTGCTGTTTATCATAATTATACACAAATTATAGACCAGCCTACGAGAGTACCTGACATTCCTGGACAAGGTAGTAACCTACTTGATTTGTTCTTGACAAATGATCCTTTCTTGTTACAATTTAAAGTATCAGATCCTTTGGGTGGTTCAGATCATAATTTGATCTCCACTCAATTAAATATCCAAACTCCTAAAGTTTTTAAACCAAACCCCCGTCTGGTTTGGGACTATAAAGCGGCGGATTGGCAGAGTTTACGGACTTTTTTCAAATGGTTTCCATGGAAACATAATTGTCGTACTGATCAAGACCCAAACATAGCGGCTTTAAATTTTTCTAAAACTGTTCTCGAAGGTATGCACAGATATATTCCTAATAGATTGACCATCCCAAAGACTGATCTTTGGTTTTCAAATAAATGCAAAAAAGCAATTAAAGTTAAGAAAAGGGCTTTTCGTAAGTTTAATCTAAACAAAACTGATGAAAACCTTAGACAGTACCGTAAAGAGAGAAATATTTGTAGGCGACTAATAGATACAGAAAAGAATCTCTTTAATAGAAAAAAAGCGTCTAAATTTGCTGAACACCCAACTGGTTCACGTAATTTCTTTAAAACTGTTAAGGCAGTCCAAGGTAATTTTTGTAAGTCTTCTCTACCTCCTCTTATTGATAGTGATATGCCTGTAATTGACCCAAAAGAAAAAGCTAATCTTCTTGGATTTTATTTCTCTAAAAATTCTACACTAAAAGAACCCAATTTCTTACCTAAACCAATTCCTAGAGCTTCTCATAAAATGATGCGTATAATTTTTCGTAAAAACATTATTCGGAAAATGCTTTTACAAATTAACACTAACAAAGCTTCTGGAACAGATCGTATTCCGCCGATTATTCTTAAAACATTTACAAAAGAGCTATCACCGATCCTCACTAAAATTTTCTATTTGTCGTATAAGAAAGGCATTTTTCCTGAAATCTGGAAAATGGCAGCTGTGCAACCAGTTTCAAAAAAGGGCAGTAAAACTGATCCAACTAATTACAGACCCATTTCAATTTTGTCCGTTGTTGCAAAAATTTTTGAGAAATACATTAATTTTAATATAATGACCTTCTTAGAGTCCTCAAAATTGCTTAATGAAAGACAATACGGGTTCCGTAAAGGAAGGGCGACAGGAGATTTACTCTCTTTTGTCACTCATGTATGGAATAAATCTCTTGAAAACCATGGTGAAACTTTCGGTGTTGCTCTTGATATATCTAAAGCATTTGACAAAGTATGGCACAACAATCTTATTTGCAAATTAAGTTGCTATGGTTTGGACGACCAACTTATTACTTGGGTACAGAGCTTTATTTCGGAAAGAAAATTTCGGGTCAATGTTGATGGTTTCTCATCAGAAATTTTTTCAACTAATGCAGGCGTTCCTCAGAGTTCTGCCTTATCACCAACTCTTTTTCTTATTTATATTAACGATTTGTTGAATTCAACTGTTAATCCTATTCACAGTTTTGCTGATGATAGCACACTTCATGCATCACATGAAATGTCTAATATACATTCTCCATCAGCGCTTAATAACTGTAGGTCAAATTTGATAAATTCCTTAAACGATGATCTAACGACAATCAACGATTGGGGTTTTATTAACGGTGTTGAATTTAATACGAGTAAAACACAGGTTTGCCATTTTTTCTAGATTATCCGCACCTAATCCGTTTCCTTTAAAGTTTGACTCCAAAGATCTTGTGGAGAAAGAATCTGTAAGACTTCTAGGAGTAGAAGTTGAAAACAATATGAAATGGAATTCTCATATTTTTAACCTAGCTAAGAACGCTGTTCAAAAATTGGGCTTTTTGGGACGATGTCGTAAATTTTTCAATAGCGATCAGCTTCTATTAATATATAAATCATTTATACGTCCCTGTATGGAGTACTGCTCTCACATCTGGGGGGGCGCATATATTAGTAGTTTAAAGTGTCTTGACTCTGTTCAGCGTAGAGCTGTTAAACTGATTGGCAACTCAACTCTTACTAATGAGCTTGATTCCTTGCAACACAGACGAAATGATGCTGATCTGACAATTTTCTATAAGTACGTTATGGATGAACAAACTTCCAATAAGATCAAATCTATTTTACCTGAACTAGCAAACCTATCGCGTAACACCAGAGCAAATGTTGTGGCCCATCCTTTTTCAGTTCATATAAAAAAGTGCAGAACTGTTGCCTTTCAGCATGATTTTTTCAACAGAGTCTCTCATTTATGGAATGCCTTACCCTCATAGGTTTTCCTTGATAGCTTTAATACTCAAAATTTCAAAGTTAGCGTCCATAAGTTTCTTAAAGAAACTGAATAAATATTCAAACTTAATCCCAATCTCTAGTTGGGCATGGTATCTTCGGATATTCAGAGACGTTAATTTATAATTTATTATAATTAACACTAAACATGCCTAATTTCGAATAAAAAAAAATTATCAGTATTCTATATACAATTTGTGTGAATAGAGGTTATTTCTCTCTATATATATTTCTCTATGCTTTAAGTGCAAAAGACACAATCAACAAGAGGAGACTCTGTTTATAACTCTAATAATATTTTGTCAGGTTGATATGAGAAGAAGAACCGGAAAATTTATAGGAAAAACGTAGTTGCAGATAAAACGTTGTACATACACTCAAGTTGATCTTTAGATTACGCCCTTAGTTCAATAAAAGTACTCGTTTCGCGTCGGTCTTCGCGTTATCTTCTTTTTTCAGCCCTCGGTATGTAAATAACTATTATTACTTAAAGACAAAGCACTGCTTAAAACCTTAAACAAACACATTATTTACATTTTTATAATCAAAACCGATCCCCAAAACCCCCGATATTGTTAGCTCGTTTGTCTTTGTAGCACAGACAATTCGAACATGTAGTGTCATTTGGAAATTAAAACTCAATATAAAACGAATTTTAAAAAATTTAATCAAAAACACTAATCCTGTTTTTGTGTTGTTTCTTGCATATGGCGTTCATTGTTTTTTACGTATGGCAAGAATCAAACGGGCTATGAATATTGCAGGTTTTGGATCCTTACAAAAAATTCTAGTTTGCGTGCTTTAAATATTATAGTGATATAAAACAAACACAGTTTACCAAACATAACAACAAGAATCGTGACGTTAAATTTTTTGCATTTTTCTGTTAATTACTTTTTCTTAAGATCATTTTAAAAAATGAAATTAAAACTCTCACTATTTCCGTTGTAGAAATTTTTCATAAATATATTAATCATACATCCAGATGGAATTTAATTTTGTGTTAATGTTTGTTTTTAAATTAAAAGAATAAATAATAAGTCCATTATCTTGGATGAACTCAAAAGAAAAAAAAGAATTTCTTCAAAATTATTATTGATTTTGTTTTAAATATAAAAAGAAGAATCCGCTTTTCAACATAGTAACATAGTTACATAAATCTGAGAACCACATATACAAATTATTTGATGAATATTCATGACTGAAGTAGCTGATGTTAAGCTATAGTGACATAAATGTTGTAGTTTTATGATATTGATTACTATTACAAGCCATTCAACGATTGGCACATGTGTTATTTCTGATAGTGATTTTTTTTCATAAACTATTTGTAATAGATTGTAATAAAAAAAGTAATAAATAAAATTTGCAATAATTTAATACAAAAATAATTTTCATGCTTGTGATTTAATTCAATAAAAAACTTAATCGTCTGTTCTTGAATGTTTTCTATTCTATCATAAACTAAACGAAATGATATCCTTCTAATGAGCTACATTATATTTAGCTACATTATAATTACTACATTATAACCATACGATATAATTTTTATATATGTATTTGAAATCATTGCTTCTATAAATTTACATTCAAGTATCACATCAACTATAGTAGAATTTTTTTGCCAGCGAACACAAAATTTGTTTGTTATGCGCATATTGTTTGCACATGCGCATGCACATGCGCATATTGTTTGCACATTCAGTGTCTCGATTAAAATATTAAAAAAAACTATTGGGGTCCCATCGAAATGGACAAAAAAAACTCATAAAAATTAATATATTACTATTGAAATTCAACCAATTATAATAGAAAACCAAAAACTAGTAAAAATATTAATGATTTTGTAGGCAATGTAACAAAATTTTGATAATTAATAGTATATTATTGAATTAGGAGCTAAAGTCGTACTTTTTGTGTTGAGTCTATAGTTTGGCGGCCGACCGTAGGGAGGCCGACAATTATAGACGAAACACAAAAAGTCACTTTAGCTCCGAATTCAATACACTATTTTTTCGGCAAACGTTTAAATTTGTTTAAAAATATGAAATTAATGCATCAAATTTTTTAAAAATATGTTTTAGGTAATAAATTTTCTGATATTAATTTTTTTTTATTTTTATTCATTAAAATGAACTGAAATGCATTCTGTTTTGAACAAATTAATAATATCATTTTATTTTACTTTACTGCCGCCGTAAAAATATGAAAATTACTTTACAGCCGCCGTAAAAATATGAAAATTACTTTACAGCCGCCGTAAAAATATGGAAGTTACTTTACAGCCGCCGGCAGAAAAAGTAAAAATGACGTCACTTTTGCAGCCGCCGGCTAAAAAGTAAGACTTTAGCTACTCCCCAGCGGCAGTAAAGTTAAACTTTACAGCCGTTAGCCGAAAAAAATAATTATAATAAAAATAACGACGCCTATGTAAACAAATATCACAACAAACAAATGGTACGAACTAGAAGTAGAAATTTAACTAATATAATTGTTTTGAAAACAAATTTATCCCAAAATAAATAATACATCTCTGTTTTACTTTTTGTCTCATCTTTTATCTCTTGCTGCGTCCTAGCTGTCAGAAATTCGCTGGCAAAAAAATTCTACTATACTTTTCATTGATACGATCATTTGGGATTGTAAATATTAAGGGTATTGTAATTTACAAAAATAAAAACAGTAGTTCTATGATGGGACTTCCGTGTCCGTTCCAAATTCTATACCTAATCGATTTTCTCACGATTTCGCTATCAACATTTTTCTTATTTATAAAGTGTGTTTGTTCGCGCCTACTCTAAACAAACAAAATGCATATATTTGTTTGTAGTTATATTTTTTGAACATAGAGTGGAGGTAGTCCAAAAAGAAATATCAATAGAATATCGACTAATGGCGAAACACTTAGACTTTAGAGTTTAGACTCTATCTCCGAACATAATAAAACAAAAATATTGAAAAAATCACGATTAAACATAAGAAATGTTGTAGATTGAACAAAAACTATAGCCTCATCTTTTAAAATATTATTTGGAGCGGGTGCGCGACAGTAGAAAAATAAAAAAAAAGTTTTTGACTTTGATGCATGAGGTGTCATGTGAAAGGTGATTTTTTTGCTATTCCGTTGGTATTATTTGTGTAATTTCGACCGCACATTTTTCGATTTATTATGAACATTTCTGGTTAACCGTTTTTTACAAAAAAGTGTTGTATGTACAATATGTGTAACCTGTGTATTTTAATTTTATTAATGAACGCTTTTTCAAAACCATTGTGGATTGAATTCACCAAATTTTATTGCGGCGATAACTTCTTTCATTTTTATGCAGTTCGGAGACGGAAATGTATTGCATTTTGTCACTATGACATCGTGTGATACTTCGTCATTGTTTAATATGGACTATCTCTTACTGCTATGACGCATCCGATTTCATCTCAACACTAACAATCACATTTTTTATAAAAAAAACACTGACAAAAGTTCGGCATTAAAATGTGAATATTGCTAAAAACATTGCCTCAATTTTTGGAAACAGGTTTTATGCGTCCTGCCAGTCCTAATATTACATTGATTTTTGTTCAATTATTGTTTACCTTTTAGAAATGCAACGTTTTTCTAACATTCTAACGAATGTACTGAATGGTTTTATTTTTTACAAAATTTAAATTCTATATATCGGACAAACTAGATGTGAAAATCAAAAAACTTAATAAAAAATTCAGTGTGTCAAAAGCAAAATCTAAGCCCACAACATTTTTTAGCAATAGTGAGCCAAAAATAATCCCTAACTTTGTGATCAATAAATCATCAACGGAATTTGATGAACACGAATTGTAGTTACTAAATAAAGGTTTGAATTATTCTATTAAACATAAAAAGCCTCCTACTTTGGATGTGATAGCATAAAATGAAATGAAATGAAATGCAATATAAATCAGATTACACCAAACTTGATATCAGATTAAAGACTATATTAGAAGCAACCGAATTTAGTAACGCACCAAAAAGTGAAAACAAACGAAAAGCTTTACGTACATTAACACAAAAAGAAGAGGAAGTTGCTTTTGTAAAAGCAGACAAAGGTAACGCTTGTTGTTTTAAATTTAATGGATTATCATCAAAGCATGTCGGATACAATTTGTAACGGAGAATACGCTGAAGTTAAGAGAACACCATTACCATCCATGGTAAAACAAACACGGGATATCATATATGATATAAGAAGACTTTCCCTACTCGCATGGATTTATGGAAACTAACGGTGTCAAACCCACGCGTACCACTCATGCATGGACTGCCAAAAATTCGTAAAATAGGGAATAAATTAAGCCCGATTGTATCAAACATAGATGCTCCCTGCTATAATGTAGCTAAATAGTTAGTGCGAGAACTGAAACTCTTGCCACAGTATCCTATAGCCAATCAATTAAGAATTCATTAAAATTTACAAAGAAAATTGAAAACTTGATCATAGGTGAGGATGAATTGGTGGTCTCGTTCGACGTGGAAAGTTTATTTCCTAGTATTCCTATACCGAAAGCACTACGTGATATGAAAAGTTGTCTAGACAAAACATCAATTTCACCGGATACCAAATCAATATATTTAAGGTGCGCTAAATTGTATATAGACCACAGCTACTTTAAATATAAAGGAAAGCTTTACAAACTCACACACGGAACCAATATGCGAAATCCAAAATGTCTCCTTTGATATCTGACATTTTTATGTCTACTTTTGAAAAAAGTCTAATAGCGAAAAATATTTTACCTAAAACCTGGATAAGATACGTAGATGACGTTTTTGCAGTGGTTAAAAAATCCGATGTCTCCAATTTTCTCAACATTTTAAACGCAGAGAATCCTTCAATAAAGTTTGCGGTAGAGCTTGAAACTAATAATACATTACCATTTCTGGATTTGATGCTAACAAAAACAATGTCAAACAAGGTGATGATTTCAATCTACAGAAAGCCAACACACACGGATCGTCTTATCACTAGTGATTCGTTTTGCTCGATAAAACATAAACATGCTGCCTTCCATTCGATGGTTAATAGAATGGCTCGGCTGTCGCTATCGTTAGCTGATTATCGCAAAAAATTTATGTACTTGAAAGAACTGGCAGTTATTAATGGATTTCCAACCAATTTGGTTCAAAATTTGATTGTATTCAAAATTCTCACTACATTTTTCCGGTGAAATTTCAAAAAGAGTAAAATCAGTTTTCAAAAAACATAAAATGGAAATTGTGTACAATAAGAAATCAAAACTTCGCAATTTATTCAGAAGTACAAAGGACAAAGCTGAAGATGGAGAAAAATCCGGAATTTATGAAATGTTTTGTGGTGATTGCAATCTCAAGTATATTGGTCAAACAAAACTAAATATAAACACCCAACACAGAGAACACATCAGCCACATAAAGTTTAATCGACCCATCAAATCCGCGATAGCCCGGCATGTCATAGAAGAAGGTCATGATAATATACCATCACAGGCAACTTTAGTCAAGTGTGTTCAAAATCCTGACCTTTTGAATGCTTTTGAAAGATTTTATACTACAAAAAATATAAATAACCTTATGAACAACGAGACTGGACCCGTTGAATCACACCTATTCGATATTGTTTAAAAAAACCGCTGATTTTTATATATTTTATTTCTATTTTAATATACCTTGACCATGAAAATTGATATTAATTTATACTTGTGCTGATATGATACATAGTAACTGATTTTTATTTATCAACTCTTAAACCTGTGTTATAAATGTATCTGTATGTTGTTTAATATTTTTTTACTCATCTATTTGCTTTCATAAAATTTGTATACATGAATAAAAAGTTTTCTTCGCGCAATTAGTGCAAGCTGTTATGAGACTATAACGAAATGCATTCGAATAAAATGAATTAATTTTGAAATCTATAGTCGGTGGCGTTTGAATTATCAAACTATATTATTATAAGTTTAAGTAATAGCACTAATAAAAATTTTTATAAATATAAATTTGGTTCGGAAGGAGGAGGAGCAGGAAATCGATTTTTTACCCAACGTATCTGGAATCTTTTAAAAGAAAACATATTATGAAAAATAACTACACTTTAAAAGCCGATTTCAATGTACACAGATTTCTCAAACAAAATTTTATCCTCTAACTCAACACGCCAATAACATGGTATATTGAAGAAAACTTGGCTTCACAGTTTTCTATCAGTTTTATGCCGTTTAATATATCAATTTAAATGTATAACCTTTCAATTTAAATCATCCATTTTTTTGAGTGTTAAAATTAAAGCCTGTTAAAATTAAACCTGCCTGTTCATATCAAAGAAATTATATTTTTTACAGTTTCAAAGTTAGCCCACACAATGTGTTTATCTACATATTTCATCGACTAATCAAAATAATAAAATAAATTTCTTTTCATTTACATTCTTATAATTCCATCAATCATAACTTTGATAAACGTATTCGTATTAAAAATAATTTAAACTTTACATCCTTCTCTGACTCAAAAGAAAGTGATTCATTCAAACGACAAAAAAGTCACATTTCTTTTCCATAAAAAATTATTGCATAATTATTCATTCATTCATTCATTCATTCACTATTTTTTCGATTTTTAATTTTCTCCTTAACATAATTTTTATTTCTGTTTAACAAGTTGGAGAACGTTGTACGGTAATACCCTCAATTAATTTCACTTTTATTTTAATTCCGCCTAATTAATCACAAAAAATATAATAAAAGATGATGAAAAAATTAATATGATTAATAATATAGTTTAATTAATTAAATTTTAGTTATATATTGCAGAGTAAAGATAATATTTAGATGCATGATATTGCTAAACTAAATTAGATGTATGTATGCTAGTTTTAGAATTTTAGATGTGTGCGTAACTAAAAAGAGAAATGGAATTTGAGTGTTTAAATGGCACACATTATAGTATTTTTTGTATGGACAATATATTATGTATTATTATTATTATTAGTATTATGGGCAACTAGTAATGCTTTTTCAAGTGTAGTTTTAATTGGGCTTTTGATACACTTCTAGAAAAAAAACAAGTGTTTTTCTTCGACTAAAAGGAGTTCTTGATAAAATCATTTTTGGTGGATGTCGATAAAAAACGCTTGTTTTTTCAAGTCCAGTAGTACGAAAAATGGCAAAAGTTTATTTATATACAATTATATCATAACTTGATCTTTTTAGTGCGAGTGTCTTAGTTCATAAGACTGTAAATGTATTCGTATTTTTTACCAATAACCTTTGTATTTGAATGTTCTCGAATTGGAAATCGATATTTTTTTTTTTTTTTTTTTTTTTTTTTTTTAAGGCGTTCATGCTCCATGTAGGAGCGTTGCCAGGTTGATCATCTTTGAGTATTCACCACGGTCATTCGCAACAGCGACATAATTACCATGGCAGCCGATTTTTTTAAGGTCGTTTATTGCGTCAGTCTCCCATTGTAGTCGTGGTCTACCTCGCGTACGCCCACTCCCTGGGGTACTAACGTACATTTTTCTAATCATTCCAGACTGTGAATCGGCTCGTAGAACATGCCCAAACCAAGCAATCCTATTAGAACGGATACAACCTATTATATCAGGACCCTCAAGAAGGTCTCTGATCTCAAAGTTATACCGGGTTCTATACTCTCCATCGTCTGTCTTAAGTGGACCAAAAATACAGCGTAGGATCTTACGCTCAAATACAGATAAATGCGATTCGTCATTTTGTGTAAGGGTCCACGTTTGTGACCCATACATCACAACCGGTCTAATCAATGTCTTGTATAATTTGAGCTTGGTGTTAGTTGATACATACGGTGATCCAAGGAGAGGTTTAATTGAGTAGAAAGTTCGATTACCTGCAGCGATTCGAGCTTTTATATCTGTAAGTATGCTGTTGTTTGAGTCAAGCATTGATCCCAAATATTTAAAAGATTCAACTCCCTCAATTCGTTCATCGCCGCACATCAAATCTTTCTTCTCAGCCTCCCTTGAAACATTCATATGTTTGGTTTTATTGTAGTTAATTTGCAGACCAATTTTTCTAGCACCACTCTCAAGAGACTTGAAAGTCTCACTCATGGCAGCTTCACTTCGGCCGAGGATGACAACATCATCAGCGTAAGCAATCATCTGTACTGAGTTTATTGACAAGATATTGTTATTAGTCGGTAGTTTCTTTTGACGGCACACATATTCCAAGGCTAAATTAAAAAGTATAGGAGAGATAGCATCACCTTGTCTTAAACCGGAGTCAACTTTAAAAAACTTTGATATTTCGTTCTCTACTCGTACACAGCATTGAGAGTTCTGTACTGTCATTTTGCATAGTGATACCAGTTTACCAGGAATTCCAATTGACACCAGAGCAGACCATAGAGTCTCTCGTTCGAGAGAGTCGTAGGCCTGCCTGAAATCAATGAACAGTTGGTGCACAGGTATGTTGAACTCTCGGCACTTTTCCAAAATCATCCTTATCGAGAAAAGTGCATCGGTAGTACCTCGGCCCCGCCGGAAACAACACTGATATTCTCCAAACAGTTGTTCAGCAAAAGGATTGATTTTGGATAGCAAAAGGAAAGAAAAGATTTTATATGCTGTGCAAAGGAGAGCGATTCCTCTGTAGTTTGCACATTGTAGGCGATTACCTTTTTTATGGATTGGTAACAGCATAGCTGTGTTCCAGTCCTGTGGCATGGTTTCAGTCCTCCAGATCATTTGAACAAGTTCAAACAATCTTAAGGATAGAGTTTCGCCACCATGTACAATCATTTCGGATGTTATATCGTCGATACCAGGTGCTTTATTGCGTTTTAATTTAGACAGCGCCGCATCGAATTCCTCTTTGGTTGGTTCGTCTACATGTACCTTTGACGCACGAATAAGCTTTGCTCGTCGCCCGACTTGTTGCTGGTCACTTAAGTTGAGAAGATTCTCAAAATAAGCGGCCCAAGTATCTAAAATATTTTTAAGGTCTACTTGTAGCCCCCCATCTTCGTTTTGAATAGCAGTCGATCTAGTTTGAGGGCCCTTCTTTAAGGTTTTAACCTGTTGAAAGAAGTTACGCGATTGATGTTCCTTATTGAAGCTTTCAATCTCTTCACACTGTCTCTTCCACCATTCTCTCTTCGTTCGTTTACATAGCTTTGTAACGGTTTGTCTTGCCAGTTTATAATTCTCCTTCGTGGACCTGGTGTTGCGTCCTTGTAGACACTTCAGATAGCAATCTCTTTTGTATTGAATAGCATCAAGGCATGCTTGATCCATCCATGGCTTCTGGGAGTGGTTCTCTGGTCGTCCAAGTATTCCCTCAGCAGCGCTTAAAACAGCATCTTTGAGCAAATACCATGACTTATCGACGTCTCCATTAATGGTTTCTGATTTCTCCAATGTTTCGGCAATATGGATTTGATATCTCTCTTCTGTTTCAGCATTCTTTAATGATGAGATGTTAAAACGTTTCCGTTGATTGAATTTTGGAATGCCTGGATTTGGGAAGTGGAACCTTATCGTTGCACATACAAGGAAGTGGTCACTTCCAATGTATGCACCTCTAAAGGATCGCACATCCCGAACGCTCGAAAAGAAACGTGTTGTTACTAGAACGTGATCAATTTGATTTCGAGTATTTCCATTCGGTGAGACCCAAGTCTGCTTATGAATCGATTGATGCGGAAAGAACGTACTGGCAATTCTCAAATTATTTGATAATGCAAACTCAGTCATTCTCTCACCATTATCATTCGAATTCAAATGCAAGTTGTTGGGACCCACCACATTTCCATAAAAGATATCTCTTCCAACCTGTCCATTAAAGTCACCAAGAACCATAATGAAGTCGCGTGTTGGTGTTTGTTTCATAACCTCTTCCAGTGCTATGTAGAAATTATCCTTCTCGTCGACGGTCTTAGCTTCAGTTGGTGCATGCACGGCAATAAGAGAAATATTGTTATATGTTCCGCGTACACGTAGGTAGCAGATCCTCTCACTGACCGGGATGAATTTCATCACGGCTTCTTGTATGCGTGCACCAACAAGAAAGCCAGTTCCAAATTCTCTTCGAGAAGGATGACCACTACAGTATAGAGAGTGACTATCCAAATCTTGTTTTCCGATTATCGGCTGTCTAATTTCTTGTAGAGCAATGATATCCATCCTATACCTCTCAGCCTCTGTTTCTAGACTTATAAGAGCATCAGGAGCGCTCAGGCTGCGCACGTTCCACGTTCCGATTCGGTAGTCTGGTCCTTTTTCACGTCCAGGTAAAATTCTTTTGTTGTTTCCGGGTCTGTTTTTCTCTTTCTGATAACCAAATTTAACATATTAGTTTTTTTCCGGGGTTAGGGTGTTAACCTTAGGCCCAACCCAAATTGTCGTGAATGGGTCCGTTCTGCATATTAAGGTCACCAGAAACAACCTTTTTTACACGTTTATATAGCGAGCCGCTTGATTCAAGACAGACGCCCGCTCCAAGCCGCCCCTGACATGGAAAACAGACGCTTGAGTCGCATTGGTTGTAAGGCGCCAATTCGCCGTGATGTAGCGTCATTGACTAAGCAGTTTTTACTCTGCTTGTCTCCAATACACCAACCTAATTCTGTCAGCATTACCCAGGCAGCACGGCGTGGATGTCGAATTTCGGATTTCGCTACCTCGAAATCGATATTATTAACTGTAAATAAATCATCCACACCAATTGAAAAATTTGTTGATAACTGATTAAAACCAATTTTACATATTCATCATGGTGTTACAAAAAATTTACATCGAAATCATGGAAGAAGAATGATGCCATGATTAAAAATTGAATTTCCTTACTTCATTTGGAAATATAAAATACTAGGGGGTATCCCACGGACTTCGCCCTATATAAAAGAAAGACTAAAAATCATTTAAAACATAAGAATTTTTATTGGTTTGTAAAAAAAAAATATTATAAACGACTTTAACAAAAGTATAATAACAGAAAAGTAATTAACTACAAAATCAAAATACTATAGTTGCAAAAAATTTGTTACAGTTTTTCCAAGTTATACGTTTTCTATGCATTTCTTTGGGCAGAGTTGCAACATTGAAAATGACAAAAATATCGTGTTAAAAATATCGACCTATCTAAGTTTAAAATGAAAAAATAACTTCACAATTTTTGATATATCAAGCAAAAACTATCGCAGTTTCGATATATCGATATAAAATCAATACTCTATATTCCGAGATAGAGGGATTTTGTGATAGAAAGATTTTACTGTATTTAATCTTCAAAAATATGACGAACGACGCTTCTGCTATGAAGGATCGACATATCGATATTTATCACCAATATATCGTTATATCGTTATAAATATGTCGATTAATATCTAAATTTCAATATATTGATAAATCGATATTTATCGATATATGGGTACTTCTACACACGAAGGAAGAAAATGGAGCTAATTACGCCACGACATGTTTTTGGAGTATAAGTTCTGGCAAGTAATTTTGGTTAAAGTTGATGACGTTCTTTCAACTTTTCTGAATGTGGCCAGTCAAAAAAAATACAAGAGTCAAAATTAAAAAATATCCTTCTTACTCCTAAATTAATTTAAAATTATCTCAATATTATCTCAAAATACGAAATTAACATTTATTTAAGTCAAATCCTGCTTTTAAACTTCCAGGGGACTGAGACCAGGGGACTGATATTGCTTAAAAATGACAAAATTACGTCTAAAAAAAATAAACGAATTCTACACAAAGGCAATACATATTCACCATGTAAAAAAACTACAAAATTACCTGTAATTAAAATACTTTTTACGAAAATACTTGCCAGGGGACTAATAGTTTGACTGGACAAAACACGATCTTGCTACCTAGTAATGATGACTGTTTTGATTAATAAAACCTCGGACTAAGTAAAACACTTGTAATATTATATTTATTGAACTTTTATTAATTCCTGTGACGTGCAATAACTTGATAGAAATATGAATTTTCAATGTGTTTTGATTGAGCAGGAGCATAATAAAAAATTCGTGGGACAAACTTTAATAGAATATATCTTATATGAAATACAGAGTAAAGCTTCATTATTAAAAATTTTTACTACAGTGTAAATTTATCTCTACATACTTTGATTGATTATTTAGTTCACCAGCCAGGGGACTGATAATTTGACGTTTTGAAAAATTTTTCTGTAAGAAATATATTTCGAAACGGGTTTATTTTGGGTAACCAGTTAGACATAGTTAACTATCGTTTTTCTATCGCAGAAAACGTGATTTTTGGAATTTTTTTTGACTCGATTTTGTGATTTTGGTATCAGTCGATCGGGCTTGGCCGTTTCCCGAAAACTTTATGAGATTGGGGTGGTAGGACCCATTCCCACCCCATTACACCCTCCTTAAGTTTTAGCATATAAAAATCTATATAAAATAAAAGGGAAGAGATAAAAAAAATTTAATCGCACCATTATCTTTTATTCAGACCGGCGCAACTTTTGAGTCCTAAAATTGGTTTGCACCCTACCCCCAACCAACCCCGTTGGTGTGGTTGACACATTAAATGAGTACAATATGTCATGTGGCGTATCGTTAGAATCAGAATTTTATAACAAATACAATCCTAAATATTACCCTCGATCGGTGACATAACCATTTTTTACTCCCAAGGGGGTAGGTACCCTTATGGTAGAAAAAAATATTTTTTTGCATGTCATGTTTGGTGTCGATTTCAATATAATCGGGGATGCTGAGTTCAATGATGATGATAAAAATGGGGGCCGGACTTGGGGAGTCCAAAAAGGGGTGGAGGTTGGGGGTCGGTTATAAAAAATATTGAATTTATCGTCATAATTAAAATTGGGGTCGGACTCAAGGTATTCCAATAATAGGTGGGGGTTGGGGGGTCGGTAATACAAAGTATCGAAATTATTGTCATTATTATCGATTTTTGCATAATCGAGGATGCTGAGATCAATGGTGATGGTACAAATGTTGACCGGACTCAGGTTAGTTCAATAAGGGGAGGGTTGGGGTTCGGCTATAAAAAATATCGAAATTATTGTCATCATTATCAATTTTAACATAATCGAGGATGCTGTGTTCAATTATGATAATAAAAATTGGAACCGGACTCAGGGTAGTCCAATAATAGGTTTTGGGGTCGGTTACACAAAGTATCGAAATTATTGTCATTACTATCGATTTTTACATAATCGAGGATGCTGAGTTCAATGGTGATGGTAAAAATGTTGACCGGACTCAGAGTAATTCAATAAGGGGTGAGGGTTGGGTGGTCTGGTCATGAATAGTATCAAAATTATCGTCATCATTTCGATTTTAACATAATCAAAGATGCTGAGTTCAATGGTGATGATCAAAATGGTGACCGGATTGTATTGTGTATAATGTATATTTCAACATTTTTTTATTCTCCACCCCATCCTCCAGCTTCTGATTATGCTCCTATGGTTGCTTGATTGCATATTCCAAGACCACTATTGGAATCAGTATCCTCGATTCATAGAAATACCAATACCTATTTTGTTTATTTGAACATTTCCCTAATTTTAGACCCAAACTCTTATCCTCTAGTTTCTTGCCTGGACCCCAAATACTAATTTCAGTATCATCATTGCATTCAGTACCCTCAATTTATCCATAATCGGTACCCATAATATATTTTCGGCTTTCAGCCCAAACTCCCACCCTTTAGTGACACCCTTATATTTTTGATCCCAATTTAAACATCATTGTTGGATTCAGCGTCCTCAACTATGTTAATAATAATGACGATAAATCAATTATAATAATGACAATTTTGATACTATTCATGACAATCCCCCCAATCCCCACCCCTTATTGAACTACACTGAGTTCGGTCAACATTTTTAACATCACCATTGAACTCAGCATCCTCGATTATGTAAAAATCGATAATAATGACAATAATATCGATACTCTGTATAACTGACCCCCCAACCCTCACCTTTTATTGGACTACTCTGAGTCGACCCCAATTTTTATTATGACGATAATTTCTATATTTTTTATAACCGACCCCCCAACCTCCAGCCCTTATTGGACTACTCCGAGTCCGGCCGCCATTTTTATTATCATCATTGAACTCATCCCCGATTATATTGAAATCGACACCAAACATGACGAGCAAAAATGGTTATGTCACCGATCAGGGGTACTATAGGTGATTGCATTTGTTATAAAATTTTAATTCTAACGATACCCCACATGACATATTTTACTCATTTAATGTATCAACCCCACCCACGGGGTCGGTTGAGGGTGGGGTGCAAACCAACTTTTAGACTCAAAAGGTGCGCCGGTCCGAATAAACGATAATGGAGCCATTAATTTTTTTTATCTCTTCCCATTTATTTTATATAGATTTTTATATGCTAAAACTTAAAGAGGGTGTAAAGGGGTGGGGGTGGATCCAACCACTCCAATCTCATAAAGTTTTTGGGAGACGGCCAAGCTCGATCGATTGATACCAAATTTGTAAAAAAATATTTGACAATTTCCGCGACTGCCCGATTCTTAAAAAAAACGATAGTTAAGGTTTACAAATTTCATTTGAAAATTTTTTTTTTCATATTAATGGAAATGTGTTAGATCTAGTCTTTTCTTCAGAAAAATTAACGGTTAATGTTTGTGATGATCCATTAGTAAATTTAGATGCTACCGTCTTCCCCCGAAAACAACGCCCAGGCGTTGTGTTCGAGGGTGAGCAATTTTTCGATTTTCTTAAAAAGGGATATAATTATTCGAATAGAACGCTGTTTCAAATAGAACGCATATCTCGAATAGAATGCCACTTTTCGAAGTAAGCGATTTTTTAAAAAATTTAGGTTTAATTAAAACTTTTGTTGTAAATAACACATAAGTAAGTTAGTATTTCAGGTAATCTGTATATGGTTATATCATTTTGTATGTGTTGTACATTGCCATTTTATTCTGTATACAATATTATACCGAAAAATTTATTCAATTTTAATAAAGAGTTTGTGCCGGTGTTATTAGCCACTTTCCAATCGATTGAATTGCTGAAGGAATTGATTGTAGCCAATTGGTCTAATATTCAGTAAATCATCAAAAGTAAAGCCAAATCAACAGAAAAAGCAATTTTTTGGCATTTAAAAAATACATAACCAAAATCGAAAATTTAGACACAATCAAATATGTACAGATTTAGTTTTTATTATTTTTAACGTTGGAAAAAAATTATTGTCGTCCCGCGCTGGAAAAATTAATTTATTTCTAACAGTAAAACTCATTTCTCCATTAATTAGATATACGTTTTAATAGAAATTTTTTTCGATATAAAGTCCCTACGAAAAATTTCAGCCAAATCAAAAATGTGTCGGTCAGAAAGGTGGTTGTAAAAGAATGAACCATAAACATTAATCGTTCATTATACAACTGTTGTTCACTTCCACAACAGTAATGTTGACATCTTCTAGTTTGCAAAAAGCTACAATATCCATTCCACATGATGTCAAATACCCTTTATGGAGCTTGGCGTTGTCGTTCTCGTCGATAAGATCATTTAGATTGGCTTCAATTTCTAGGATGGCATCGCTTATAATACTACTTAGCCGTAGTACGTACGGTTTAAAACTGATTTTGAAGTTTTTGAAATAATCAAAAAGATATTTTTAGTTTTTCTCTGTCAAAAATCAATTGCTTTCTTGTAAAAATCAAAATACGTATGATATTATTTATCATACATGTAGTGAATGCCCTAAAAAAATTAGTTTGTGTTCATAATTCAATACATAATGCCTAGGCGTTATATTTGAATAAAACGCAGGGTAGGCGTTCTTTTTGTCTACAACGCCTAAGCGTTTTTTCGGGGGAAGACGGTATTCATGCTGCATTCGATATTACTATATATGTTACTAACACTAATGAACTACGTCACAATCAAAGAATTTACAGTTATAATAAAGCTGATTATGAGAAAATAAAAATTAAATTAAATGAAATAAAATTTACAGATATTTTAAAAGCAGATGATAACGATGATGTAAACGAATTACTTCATTTGTACACTCATTTGTATAAAGTTATAGATGAAAATATACCTGTTAAAATTACTAAATCTTCTAATTTTCGTGAGTCTTCGATAAAAACGAATTTGCCAAACAGCGGTAATTATGTAAATATTTAACTAAGAGAGACTATAAGGAGATAATTAATGTTATTGACGCCAATTTGAACACTAGCACAAAAGGATTCTGGAATTTTGTTAAATCCAAAAGGTCAAATACATCAACTGAAATGGTCTTTAAAGATCGGACGGCCAATGATGGGAAATGTATTGTTGATCTGTTTGCTGACTGTTTTGGAACTGTATAACGAAATTCTCCACTAAATATTATAGATAGTTTTGCACACAGACACTACAGCTTTGATACCTTGTTCATTACCACTGGAAATATTGAAATCTCAATAAATAAATTAAAGATTGACACATGTCCAGGGCCCGACAATATACATCCTTTGTTTGTAAGATCTGTAGCAGATTATCTAACACCACTATTACTCATTCCATTTAATAAATCAATACATACAGCAGTTTATCCAACGAAGTGGAAGGAACGTTATGTAACACCCGTATATAAATCTGGTAATAAAAATGTTGTCAACAATTATAGATTACGATTGCTAATACATTTGCCAAAATATTAGATCGGATTATATATGATAAGCTGTCTAGTTACATGTATAAGTTTATAATAGATGAACAACATAGTTCCATTCCAAAGAAGTCAACAACTACTAACTTGCTTGAATATAAAGAATATATTATTAAATCTTTTATCAACAAGGTTTGCACATACACAATATATACAGACAGCATTCGATACAGTTGATTTTGATTTACTTCTTCAAAAATGCAAAATGTATGAGATTGGAGCTAATATTTTGGAATGGTGTGGCTCGTATTTGAAAGGTCGAAAACAATTTGTCAATATGTACAACTATATTTCAAAAAGTATACTAGTAACATCTGGTGTTCCACAAGGATCCCATTTAGCGTCTTTGTTTTATATAATCTTTATCAACGATATTAAAGATGTGATCAAGTTCTCGAAGTTTCTCTTTTTCATAAATGACATGAAGTTGTATAGAAATATTAGAAACTATAATGATTTGAAACTCCTTGATCAAGACTTGCAGAGTGTTGTTATTTGGAACAAGAAAAATGGTATGGATTTCAATGAAAAAAAGTGTAAGATCATGGTGTTTGGCAATGTATAGTAATAATATAATAATGTAAAAACCAAAATCACACCTGGTGGTTGTGATTTTGGTTTTTACATTAATGTGTGCGACTGAAGTACACAGATACAGTGAAAAACTTAGGTGGTGTTTTCGATAAACATCTTAGTTTAGTGATCACATTGACTACACTGTTACAAAAGCAATAAAAGCCTTGTGGGTACTAAAAAACACAGTCAAAGATTTCAACAGTATCAGTGCTATTACAATTGTATACAATGCATCTGTTAAATCTATCCTCATGTACGCAACTATAATCTCGTCAGTAAATTATTTAATATGTAATATTGAGAAAGTACAGCATTTTTTTTCGTTTCGCTGCATACAAACTTAGAGAGCCAATACCGTATTTTGAACACGATTATACCTACACTGGCCACATTCAGAAAAGTTGAAAGAACGTCATCAACTTTAACTAAAACTACTTGCCAGAACGAACTTATACGCAAAAAACATGTCGTGCCGTAATTAGCTCCATTTTCTTCCTTCGTGTGTTCGTATTCTTCGCCCATATACCTCGGTTGACTAATATAGTCAAGTAGACTAATATAGACCTCGAACATTATATCCCTCTGCAATACGCGCCTCAGGATCTAAAAGTTCTCAGTCAATAATAGCTTACTTCTCAACCTTGTTATATAATGTACTATTATTTTTTTTAAAATAATGAAGAAACTAAACAATAAGTTCAATATATCATGATATAGGATAATGGAAAAAAACATAAAATAAAATAATAATCCGCATTAGAGACTATTCATTGATCATGTGACGAACTGTTATTCCATGACAAAGACTATCCTTAAGATATCACCTTGGCTAGTGATATCACACTGATATTGTCAGTGGTATGTGATGTCTTAAGCTAACTCGTTTTTCAATAGCAGTAGCTAGAGTACACTGATTTGTCAAACCCGCTGATTAAAAATAAAAATAATTTACAAATCTGATGATTATGGTGATCGTTTGGTTTATATAATATATGCTAATTTCTGTTGCCACGAAAAATCTAGGCGAAAAGAATCTTTGAACTTATGTTTATCGGACAATGTGATAACTTCTTGGCCTTTTTTCGCTTTATATGCCAGCTAAAAGTAATGTGGCATATTGCTTTCGGAACCATCTATAATGAGGGGTTTTGTGTAATCAAGTTGATTATTCTTGCCGTATTATTTCGTTTAAAAGTTATAACATCCAGTTAATACTCAGTGTTGTAAGAGACTGAAGGACTTGAGAGCGAGAGTTTTGTATAAATAAAAGGAGAGTTAAAGCTAATCAAATTTAACAAAAAAGTAAGAAGAGCTTTAACCTCTGTCCAACTAAATTTTAACAATGGAATAATCACAAAAAATAACGAAACTATTTTATCAAATACACGCATATTTACTTTGCTAATAAATTTTAATAAAATTTCGCCAAAGTTGAAATTTGAATCAAAATAATAATAATTTTGTTTGCTGAATTGAAAACATTAATAAAAACAAAAAAAACTCAAAATTTATAAAATGAAATTCTCAAAACTAATATTTGCTAATTCAGAAAGTTATATACTGTAACAAATTAAAACAGAATAATTGTTTTCATAAAAAAAGTTATGTATGGATTTTGACTTTGATGCATCATTTTAATGTTTTATTAAATTATAATTTTAATGAGAAAATGTTTATATAAATAAAAAAACTAGTTTAATTACAAAATACAATGGTTGTATTTTGCAATTTCCAATTCGTTACTATTGCAAATTTTAATTTATTATTCGTTATTTTTAATGTTTTTTAATAAAACTAGATAAGCGGTTTATTATTTGATCAGTTAAAATTTAGATAATATAGTTTTTAATTTATTGTTTTAATTAGGACATTATTCTAATTTCTCAACTATTTTTTAAAATTTCAATTTAGAAATTTGAAAAACGGGATCTTACAATAAAACTTAATATTTAGTACTAATCAATGCAATGAAAATCAATTCAATAAATAAAATCTCCATATTTTGGAGATTGCTGAAATCTCACAGCCCTGAGATATCAAGACTTTGGTCTGGGTTAAGGATTTTGATATAGTTTTCGGCAAAAAACTTTTATGAGGACTGGTTTTAGTTTTGGGCAGTGATGTATATCAAACATAACTATTTGTATTTTTTTGTATTGTATTTGTATTTTTAAAGTATTTTTTTATCTCTGTTTAGAAGTTTATTACAAAACTAACACGAAACATCAATACGATGCCAGAAAATTATAACAGATAATAAATTAACATAATTTAGTGCAAAGATGATACAATCAGCAAACTACTCAAAAACCTCTCCATTTAGCGTTTCGAGAAAATATTACAAAATCACAAATTCATATTTCTTTCAAAATTCCAAAAATATTGTTAAATTAAAATAAATCAAACTTTTTTCAAAATTCCAAAAATATTCCAACAATTAGAGTAAAATCAAATATTTAAACTTTTTCTAAATTCCAAAAATATTCCAAAAATTCTTAAAAATTCAAACTTTTCCAAAATTCTAAAAATATTGCAAAAATCAATTCAAAATCAAAAATTGAAACTTTTTTCAAAATTCCAAAAATTATAATAAAATCAAAAATTTAAAATTTTTCAAAATTCTAAAGATATTCTAAAAATTCTTACAAAATCAAAAATTAAAACTTCTTCCAAAATTCTAAAAATATTGCAAAAATTATTACAAAATCAAAAATACAAACTTTTTTCGAATTTCCAAAAATATTTCAACAACTATAACAAATTCAAAAATTTCATTTTCAATTACATTTACGTAATAAAAACAACTACATTTTTTTCCCAAAAAATTGGCTAAAAAAATAAATGAAATCATTTTTTAACTCACTTGTCATTATTTTTTGACAAACTTATAATGCCATAATTCTCTATAATATTAATAAAATTTCATGTCATACAAATTATTAATGTTGAAAAAATTGGGTAAAAAGTAAATGAAAATCTTTCTTTTGACACACTTGACAACATTTTTTTTGACAAACTTATAATGCCATAATTCTCAAAAGTAATAATAAAATTTCATTCCAAACAAATTATTAATTTTATTTTTTTTCAAAAAAATTGGGTAAAAAACTAAATAAAAATCCTTCTTTTGACACACTTGACAACGTTGTTTGACAAACTGATAATGCCATAATTCTCAATAATAACAATAAAATTTCATTTTAAACAAATAATTAATTTTATTTTTTTCCAAAAAATTGGGTAAAAAAATAAATAAAAATCTTTCTTTTGACTCATTTCACAACATTTTTTTGACAAACTTATAATGCAATAATTTAGATTTTGGTCTCACATACCAATCCCGACCATCAAGATTTCTCCAAATTCAATGTTCCTACTCGTAATCACTTAAAATGAACGTTTTTGAAGCAAAAAATATGCATATTTCCTTGTTTTGACACACTTGACGATTTTTTGACCCACTTCCGCTACAGTTATCGAACATATCGTCCTTTCGGCTCTTACGATTAAGTGTACCCTATTTTTAGAAAAAAAAATTTTCAAATCCCTTCAGCCGTTTGCTAGATTTCGTCGGTTGTGACGGACGGCCGGCCGGCCGGCAGACAGACATACATTTTTTTTTGCTGTTTTAGAATCAGTAGGTCCTAAAACGTCGAAAAATGCCAAAAAATGTGGGGGTAAGAATTTCACTTTTAGCTCATGAATGTAATACCTAGGTCTTTCAAACCGTAGTAATTTAGAAAAATCAGATGTGTTTAGGTATTGCACATTTTTACACACCTTTTTTAAAATTGATTATAAATTGAAACATCGAAAATGTTATATATGTTAACAAATGTTATATATGCAACAAATTTCAAGTTTGTTTTAGCAAATGCACAAAAGTCCACTAAACGGCTAAAAATTTAACTTCACTATGTTTCTATAGAGAATGTTAAAGTCTTACATTTTTTTACATATAACGCCATGTTTCACATTATTTAACAGCGACGGCAAAGTGACGCCATTTTTTCACATTACATTCTAAAAACTAAATCTCTGCTGCATTCATTTGCAAAATATAACTATAAGTAAAGCAACTGTATTGATGCAGCTGTTACTCCATGGCGAAACATTTTAAAATAATATTTTATGTTAAAAACTTGTTGTTTTTATTTCCAAAAAAATTGTTTATTTAATATAGTAATGTTAAATTTTAATATAAAATGAATATATGAATAAAAATATCTGGATCGTTTTCGATTTATTTAACAATTTTCAAGAGAAGTAAAAATATGGGTAGTTCTCACAAAATACCGAAACTCTTGTCGTTTTAGTTTGAACAAAAATCTAACACACTACGCTAACTATTACTTCCTTTCAAATCAATATTATTGTGGCTATAAGTGACCGTTAAAATTTTTAAACCATATGGTTAAAGAAAAAAAGTACAACTCAAATATCCCTAAAATCATTCCCTCACTATGTGCAAAATTTACAAAATGTTTTCCGAAAAAATTGTATACTTTATTAGCAGCCAAAATTATTGGTAAACATTGAGTATGTTATATACTCAAAACAAAAAGTATCATTTTAGCTCCTAAATTAATTAATATATACTATTTGCATACTCTCCTCTTTAAAAATTTATTGTACATGAGAGTGCGTGCACTTTCTGAAACATACATATTTGAAGTTCATTCTTCATTCGAAATTCAATGTTAAATTTTTATAATAAATAAAGTTGATAAGATTGTGTAAAATTAATTCAATAGCGTATTTTACCATCAAAGTAAGTTAACAAAATCAAAATACTATCGCAACAATACAAAGTACATACATATTTTCAATGAAAGTGGTTAACATTATTTTATTTTTTACATATTGGTTTATTAATACAAATAATTTTCTTCACGTAATTTGCTTTTGTTTAAATCATTATTATATTGTAAAAATTCAAATAATTTTTAAACATTTTTGTTCGTCTTCAAGATATAATTGAACCAGATGCATATACAATACATATAGACATTCCAAGTATGTTTAACTGTTATTTGTCAGAATAATTTTATATCGACATTTTTGTCACCTTGGTCATATGATTCTTTTATAATTTTTATTAAATTTTAATTTTTATTGGTGTAGTGTGGTTTAATCTTTTTTTTTTTGATTATTGAATAAGAGAAAGAAAATCAGTGACCTAAAAGAATAAAATATGAAATAAATGTTTATGGTAATTGTTGGTTACTGAACATCTGATTCATGTTGTTACTGTAAACGTATGAAACAGTAAGATTTGGGTGAGATAATTTCTGTTTAAATAATCAAAAAAATATAAAAGAAAACGTTGGTGGGTGGAAGTTTAAAGAGAAAATTAATTAGTTAAATATTACGAAGTTCTTAAATATCAGTTTAAAAAATAGTTAGAGGGTCGTTTATCACCGCCTTCCCCAAAAACATGGTATTATTAACCTGTTACCACCAAAACAATGGTCCTGGGTCCGGTCCTGCTAGTAATCCGGGTCCTGCTAGTAATTTTATAAATAATAATTTTTGCTAGTTAAATTTTACAAAGGAACATTGATTTTAATTTACTTAAAATTATAAAACAAGAGATAAATTTTATTATGTATTTTCAAAAAAAAACTAAATTGGTTAATAAGAAAAATATATATAATTTATTTAAAAAAATCGATCAATGGAACAATAAAAAAAGGTGTAATAAATTGATATATGCAAGAAAAATATTGAATTCGAAATTTGATTTATCGAAAAATAGTTTTAAGTTAAACAATCACAATTATAACATAGAATGAGTGGACCTGGCAAATACCAATTAAAATAAATTCTTGTCGCGTTACATATTGCAAGGATTAAACGTAGTTCTGAATCTATCTTTCGGTTTGTAATTGCCATAAACAATTTTTTATTTCCATTTCCATTTCTTAAGTCTTTGTATATACTACAGTCCACAGATGATATGAACTTGATGATTTGGATAGTATTTTAATAAAAGGTCTCAGTCTATATATTAGGAACATTTGATCGATTTCTAAATTGCATTGAAAAAGCAGTCCGAGCGGCAGGATATCCGTTTGTCTGTTGCGGTTTTCAGATTAGTTTAAAGAAAAAAATTATAAAACAATTTTTAGTTGAATTGAAAAAAACACTTGTTTTTGTTTTGTTAAATAGTATTTCTGTAAAAATTTAATAATAAGTATATAAATATTTAAAAATAATTACAATATTTTTCTTAAGCCTAACTCAATCCCACTGAATCGATTTTGTTATTATTATTATTTTATGAAAAATTATTGTTATATGCAAAATTATTATTATATGAAATTATTTTTTTTATAATTCGCTAGAACAGTAGACTACTTTTGGTTTATAGGCGTTAACAATTTTGGTAGTTTATCTAGTCGACTATTCCTTAGTGATCCTATTTAATTGACTTGTGTGTCTTGGGATCTCGTGCAAATTGCTGGTACAGAATCTGATGAGAAATAATTTTATTTCGGAGGTTTTTGTGAACTCTTTTTGCACAGAAAATCACAAAGCCACATTTTCATCTAATTTAAACTATATGAAATTTTTAAAATTTTACTAAACTATTTCAATGTTTCAAACATTTAGTTTCGTTAAAACTTATTTTATTTTTAGCAAATTCATTTAAGAAATATTCGTTAATTCACTCAATACAATTTTATAATAAATACACTTTTAATCTATTCAACGATTCATCAAACTCGACAAACATTTTCATACCGAAAGAAGCATATATTTGTGTAAAATGTGAATGCATGTGTAAATTATGCGTTTCACTTTGTTGCCATTTTTTTATTGATAAAATTTAAAAGACAATAACTCAGTAATAGACTAAGAGCCCGCGACGGCCAGACCTTCGTTATTTTATAAAAGCTGAAAGTTTCTCTGTGCATTCTCTGTGCAGTAAAGTTTAAAGTTTAAGGGTGTGGGTTAAGGGTGACGTGGCTTCTAATACTATCCCAAAGAATATATAAAAAAAATTAGCTTTTATACTTTCACGAAACTTTAGAGGTCCCTTTGGAACGTGCTCCCTGCCAAAGCCACTATGATCCAAACTTCATATGTCGCTAATCGTTCCTACCTGAGTAGGGGGTATGCGCAGAAAAACTTTCAGCTTTTATAAAATAACGAAGGTCTGGCCGTCGCGGGCTCTTTGTCTATAACCGAAACTCAGAAAAAATTTAAATATTTCTCTTATGTGAAGTAAATAATATTAATTTTCCATAATTTTTTTAATATTATGAACAAATTGATGAGCAATTTCACGAAGATTCAACAACGTTTTGACTTGACCCCTTTTAATTTTGATTATTTTTTGTTTATAGATAGTCTTTGATAAATAAAAAATACAAGTTCTCTTAGAATTTTTTTTTTCGACCAGGGGTCTTCGCCGGGTGCCCCTTAATTTTTTGTTATTTTGTGATGTGAGTGCATTTTGACGAGCGATTGTAGAAAAACTACTCAATCGATTTTCATAAATGATATGTCGTTGAATAGGTATTAGAACAAAGTTTTTGAGTATAAAACTTCGGTGCTGTATATATTCACTTGTGGCACTTTTAAAATAAATGACAAATGGATGAATAGTAGCTTGTGAATTATTATAATAATAGCCTTGAACCGCATTCTGAATTATGAAGCGGTAGTTTTTAAAATGCGATTACTATAAGTGGAACTCAAAAATTTCATTCTTTTGTACCAGTAGATACTAAGACAATAAATGCAAAAATGTTTTCCAACTCAAAAGAAACTTTTGAATGTAAAATAAGTAAATAATTTTTAATAACTATATTTATTTTCACATATATAATTTGTATGATATTTTAAAAAGTTTATTCAATAATAAAATATTTGTAATTTAATGTTGAAAGTAAAAGACTTTATGATTCCATAATAACATAATACGAACATAATGCTTCTCCAGTCAAAAGTTCCTAAATAGATTTAGTTATTTATACGGCTTTTTTGTTTGCAGTCAAGACTGTCAAATTATTTTTTATAAGAGTGACAAGTGATTACTAAAAGTGATAAATAAACATTTCATTTTTTATGCCATCTAATACAAAGAAAATAATTGCAGAAGTGGTTTCCTATTCAAAAGAAACTTCTGTTTGTAAAATAAGTAAATCATTTTTAACAATTGTATTTATTTTATTTATTGTACTACATATATAATTTTTATAATATTTTAAAAAGTTCATCTAATAATAAAATATTTGATATTTAACATAAAAAAAAAATCTCCTAGTTTATAACGCAGGTATAACTTAATGCCTTTCTTTTCTTAGTGTAGAATTTTTAAATTATCGTTATTGGGGCAACAACTTTTGTGATTTTCAGCTATTAAATTGTTAGAGAATGTGGAAGTTGAGCTACCGAGTTTCAAAGCTTTAAAATGTTCGGAACATCTAATCTATCCTGCATACTGCGACAAATTGACTAATTTAATAATAATGACTACTTTTTGACTTATTCGCCTATTTAATAATTTTTTGCAAATTGCTTTCAGTGGCTACAGTAAAGTATATAAATATATATCGTTTATATATATATCCTATCGTAGAAAAAATTAGCGGGTCCCGTGAACAAATTTTCACTCACTTTAATACAGTGCTTTAATCGGTTGCTTCAAAATGTTTTATTTTAGTTCCAAAACATATTGACACACCCAAAAAAGTAATCATGGTAGATCTGACAAAATTGCAGGTAAATTCGAATAAAATGACATTGTTTTGGCTCCGACGTTTTATTTAGTTAAATCGATTGCATCGCTACTTTTAACACAAATGCACAAAACTTTAACTGTCAAATGATTGAGCTTAATGTTATTTCGACAATGCTGTTGTTATAAACATCTAGAATATCAAGCATACTACTCTTTTGTAGAATTAACTGCAGTACTTTTGATATGATTATTAAAGTCAACAAAAATGTATTCAATTCAAGTATTTTATATATTGATTTAAAATTCAAAATCAAAAGTAGCTTTCGAATGCAGCATTTTCTTATTTTTGTTAATTTAAGGGCAATTTCTTCAATTTTGTATGCAATTTTTTACTTTGTTAAATCGATGTACCTCTGTCGATTTAAAATATTGAAATTTTTTTTGGGTGCACAACTTTATTTTTCATTTTACTATTTCAATTTAATTTTTTTGTAATGATTTACTTAGATAAATGAAAGACAAACAAAAGAAATTTTAATTAGAATTTGATATACATTTCTCAGTGAAATCCCATTACTTGAGATTGTCGTTATTCAGATTAGGATATGACTTATAAAATTGGAACCTCTTTGCTTAGAAGGTTGAAAATGTGTGATGTTATAGTTAAAAAGATTGTTTTAATAACAGGATGAGTTTAAAATAAACTCAAAAATGATGATAGCTTGCTCTTTGGATATGTTTTTGTTTCAATAGCAGTTTTGAAAAAAAAAAAACTAAAGTATTGAATTCATGAGCCAAAAGTGAAATTCTTACTCCACTTGTTTTGGAATCGCTCAACGTTTTGGGACCTACTGATTCTAAAACAGCAAAAAAAATCTGTATGTCTGTCTGCCAGTCGTCACAACCGACGGAATCTAGAAAACCGCTAGACGGATTTCAAAACTTGTTTTTTCTAAAACTAGGTTTACTCAATGGGAAAAGCCGAAAAAACGATATGTTCGATAGCTGTCCCGTAAGTGTGTCAAAAAATCAATGAGTGTGTCAAAACAAGGAAATTTGCATACTTATTGCTTAAAAAACGTTCATTTTAAGTGATAACGAATAGAAACATTGAATTTGAAGAAATCTTGATGGTCGGGATTGATATGTGAGACCAAAAACTAGATTATTGCATTATAAGTTTGTCAAAAAAACAAAAAAATGTTGTCAAGTGTGTCAAAAGAAAGATTTTTATTTATTATTTTACCCAATTTTTTGGAAAAAAAAATTAATTATTTGTATTGTCATACAAATAATTAATTTTTTTTTCCAAAAAATTGAAATTGAAATTTTATTATTATTATTGAGAATTATGGCATTATAAGTTTGTCAAAAAAATGTTGTCAAGTGTGTTCAAAGAATAATTTACTTCGGTTTATTTATTTTTTATCCAATATTTTGGAAAAAATAAAATTAATTATTTGTATGACATGAAATTTTATTATTATTATAGAGAAGTTTGTCAAAAAAATATTGTCAAGTATGTCAAAAATTTTTTCATTTATTTTTTTAGCCAATTTTTTGGAAAAAAAATTTAGCTTTTTGTATGACGTAAATGTGACATGGAAATTTTTAAATTTGTTATAGTTTTTAAAATATTTTTGGAATTTTGAAAAAAGTTTTAATATTTGATTTAGTAATAATTTTTGCAATATTTTTAGAATTTTGGAAAAAGTTTTAATTTTTGATTTTGTAATAATTTTTGCAATATTTTTAGAATTTTGAAAAAATAAAATAGAATTTTTGAATTTGTGATATACATTATTAGAATTTTGAAAAACGTTTCAATTTTTGATTTTGTAAGAATTTTTAGAATATTTTAAGAATTTTGGAAAATACTTCTAAGATTTTAAAATTTTGGAAAATTTTGAATGTTTAATTTTATTATAATACAATTATACAATTATACAATTTTTTATATTATACAATTGTATAATGTACATTATACAATTGTATAATATACATTGTATTGTATATTATACAATTTTTGATATTGTTATAATTTTTGCTATATTTTTAGAATTTCGGAAAAAGTTTGAATTTTTGAATTTTAAAGAATTTTTGGAATATTTTTTTAAATCAGAAAAAGTTTAAATATTTGATTTTATTCTAATTTCTGGAATATTGTAAAAAGTTTCAATTGATTTGATTTTGTTATAATTTTTGCAATATTTTCAGAATTTTTGAAAAAAGTTTAATCTTTGATTCTGTAATAATTTTTGAAATATATTTAGAATTTTGAAAAAAGTTTGATTTGTTTTAATTTTAACAATATTTTTGGAATTTTGAAAGAAATATGAATTTGTGATTTTGTAATATTTTCTCGAAATGCTAAACGGAGATATTTTTGAGTAGTTTGCTGATTGTATAATTGATCTGTTATAATTTTCCGGCAACGTATTGATGTTTCGTGTTAGTTATTATAAATTTCTTGGTTATTTGTTGTTATAAATTTCTAAACAGAGATAAAAAATATATGTACTTTAACAAAGAGTTTTGTTTGTTATACATCGCTGTCCAAAACTAAAAACAATGTCCTCATAAAAGTTTTATGCCGAAAACTATATCGAAATCCTAAACCAAAACCGAAGTTTTGATATCTCAGAGCTTGAGATTTCAGCCCCTCCATATTGTGTCGAAAGATATTTGTTGTATTTTTGTTTGTAAAAATTTTAAAATTTAAGCGTTTTCATCAATATCAAGGACATCAAAGTTTATCTAAATATTTTGCCGGATCCGATTAGGTTATGTTATCCCCCATTGTTTTTAATGTTGCCTTGGAATACATGTGCTCTTAAAAAACTAACCTATACCGATAAACAACAATATCTTGTCAATAAACTCAGTAAAGAAATCCGCCACGTTCTTAATGGCTGGATATAATTGGCTGAATCCACTCAAATAAGATTGCTAGGGTTGGTCATGCTCTACAAGCTGGTTCGCAGTCTGAAATCAACAAAAAAATGCACTTTGGTTTGACACCCCAGGTATAATATGTGCTCGCGAAGTAGACCACCACTACAACGAAACACAAACGTAATGAACGACCCTAAAAAATTGACTGTCATGGCAGTTATAACGCTGTTGCGAATGACTGTGTTGAATATTCACAGCTGGTTATTTCAATAACACTCCAACGTGGATAACACTAGTTTACAAAAAAATCTCTCTAAATGAAACCCAATTTTTCTTATGGATTTAGACCTACTGAACATGAATATCGCATTCATTTTTTGGTTTGCTCTTGTTTTTAAGATATTCGCGAAAAACCATTTTTTACGGAGAAAAACTTTTTTCGAGTGTAACTTGCAGAATACTTGATAGTTTGTTACAAAAAAATAGATCAATATGTTTGTTAGCATATTTACTATTCATTTGCTTCATTAATATGTTGAATTTTTTTGTTTTGTAAAATATGAAATCCAAAAACCGAAATAAACTGTTTTCCCCCAAAAATAAATGCTTATTTTGAAGAACATATAAAAAGTCTTATCAAGAACGACCTGCTTACAACAGTTGACAGCTGCAGTGTGTTTGATTATAGTAAAGTTGTCAACACGATAGGTTTCCATTAAAGATAATTTAAGCTAACTTAGGCTAATTTAGGAAATTTTCTTTTATCGACCATCAACCATTTTGAACAAAATACATAATTTTACCTAGCATGCCGTTAAAATTCTTTACCTCTTAGTATTTTTTAACGAATTCGATTGTGACTTTAGCAAAAAAAAATTGCCTTTCTTCATGGTTATTCTCATTTTTGTACGGTGCACATCATATGTATACATGTGTTATCTGTTATGTACAATTTCAAACTGCAAAGTTAATGCACATGTCCTGCATTTTTTCAAAATTATTTTATCATCCTAAACCTTGATTTTTATAACTTGTTTTCTATTTATAATCCCTATTGGGTAGTGAAATCCGAAATTCTACGTCCACGCCGTGCTACCTGGGTAACGCTAACAAAATTAGGTTGGTGTAGTTGAGAGGGGCAGAGTTAATACTGCCTATACTCAATGATTCTGCACCATGGCGAGTCATTGGCGTCACAAAACCAATGCAACTCAAGCGTCTGTTCTCGTCTGTTTGCTATATAAACGTGTAGCAAGCGTCTGTTCTCCATGTTAGGGGCGGTGTGTAGCGGGCGTCTGTCTTGAATCAAGCGGCTCGCTATATAAACATGTAAAAAGGTTGTTTCTGGTGACCTTAAGATGCAGAACGAACCCATTCACGAAAATTTGGGTTGGGCGAAGGGCTAACATCCCATTTCCGTAAAAAATTTATTGTCATGAATTCTGTGCACAGGCCTCGGATTATCTCGGATTCATTATTAGAACGACCTCGGAAACTATACCCGGACTACGATTTAAAAATGGGAACCTGGAACGTGCTAAGCCTTAGAATACCAGGAGATCTACTAAAACTTACAAACGAAATCGATAGCTATACACTAGATATAGTGGCGTTACAAGAACTAAGATGGCTAGGAAGTGGAATCCACGAAACAGCCAAGGGATACACTCTCTACTATTGCGGTCATGAAAACGGAGGAGAATTTGGAGTTGGATTTCTCATACACCGTCGCGTGAATCAACATGTTATCGACTTTTGCCCAATTAATATGCGGATATGCACAATGAGAATCCGTACGCAAAAATTTAATGTGACGATCATCAATGTTCATGCACCTACTGAAGACAAAGCAGATGACATTAAAGACCTGTTCTTCCTAGAACTCGAAAAAATCATCAATAACATCCCGCGGCACGATATAAAAATCGTGGTAGGTGACTTCAATGCGCAAATTGGTAAAAGTGCAGAGTTTAAAACACATATCGGCCCTAACAGCTTGTATCATACTAGTAACAATAACGGCTTTCGCGCAGCTGAACTGGCTATGATGTATGATCTAGTAATTTCTAGCACTTTCTTTCCTTATAAGAGAATCCACAAAGCAACGTGGAAATCAAACGATGGTAGAACTGAAAATTAAATCGATCAGGTCATGATTTCTAAGAGACACTCTACAAGTGTAACTGACGTTCGATCATACAGAGGTGCTGATATGGACACCGATCATATGCTTGTCATCTTCAAGTACAAGTGCAAATTATCATCTACATTTAATTGGCAAGCAAAAAAGACCGTGCGCTGGAATGTCGAAGCATTTAAACACCTGGAAACACTGAATAGATATCAGGAAATTGTAACGCAAAGCATAGAAGAGCATGACATCCCGTCTGAGATGCCATTAAACATACAAGAAGAATGGCAAACGCTTCAATCAACCATTATATCCGCAGCTCAAACTACAATGGGAAAACGACCACCGAAATCACGTAACGAATGGTTTGATGACGAGTGCCGCGAAAGCATTGAGCACAAACAAAACATGCGAAAAAAATGGTTAACAAGAAACACCCGAAGCTCACAAACTGATTATCTATGCGACAGAAAAGCCTCAGCAAAACTCCTACGGAAAAAGAAACGCGAACACATGAAGAGCTGTATCGAAAACATCAACAAACATGCGGCTAATGGAAATCCGAAAGAGTGTTTTGCCAATGCACGGAATCTGACAAAAGATTTCCACCCAAGATCTACAGCCATCAAAAATGGAAATAACGAGCTTACGAAAAGTGAACGTGATGTGCTGGAAGTATGGCGATCCCACTTTCAAGACCTACTGAATAGGACGAATGAAGAGGAGATTTTCGTCCCTTACCCAACAATAGAAGAAGTGGAAGCTGCCATCAAAAAATTAAAAACTGGCAAATCACCAGGTATCGATGGAATCCCTGCAGAACTATTTAAGAATGGAGGAGCAGCTCTATTGAGTGGTTTTGTGTTAGTTGCTTTCACTCAATAATAATAATTTGCAAAACTACTCACTTGGATATATTTTATTTCCACCAACACAAGTAAAAAACTTTAGTAATTAAAACTTTTAACTTTTATTTATAAATAATTTTATTTTGATTTTTATTTTGAGTTAAAAATAACAATTTAGATTCATTGATTGATTTTAATTGTTTTGATTGATTTTTAATGTGACTTATTGCACGTCTCGAAATTAATTAAAATTATTATTTTGATAAAGGTAAAATTAAAGTGATAACTGTGAGTTATGTGAACGAGACAACAGCATCCCGATGAAAACCAGCAACGATCCAATACATCGCTGTTGTGCACTCTTCATTTTCTTCTTCTTTAATTATTATAAACTTTGATATGTTAGTGTTGATGATTAAATACCATTGATAATGCGTTCGAACATATGTTAGTGAAATAATCAATTATATGAAGAAGAAATTATTCTGAGAAATTGTTCGTTATTTTTGTGGTGAATATAAATTATTTGAATAATGATTTATGTTGCCACAGCTCTGGTCTCACGTATATATGATCTGATTCTTGCAATTTGGGACCATGAAGAATTACCTGCTGAATGGAAAACAGCTCTCATTGTTCAGCTACATAAAAAAGGTGACCGCCTAAAGTGTGCGAATTATCGTGGAATCGCACTGTTGAACAATGCATATAAAATACTAGCTAATGTCGTCACGTTCAACGAATCTATCATCGGTGACTATCATTGTGGTTTTCGTCCCAACCGCTCAACCACAGATCAATGTTTTACCTTAAGGATGATTCTGGAAAAATGTTGGGAGTACAACATCAGCATCCACTAGCTCTACGTTGATTTCAAGCAAGCATATGATAGCATCATCCGCGACAACCTCTGGTCTGCACTCATATGCCTTGGTATTCTAGCGAAACTTGTTTCCCTGCGCAAACTCACAACATCGGGTTCAAACTGTAGAATAGTAATCGAAGGTCAGTTTCTGATCCTTTTGATATAACATTAAGTGTTCGACAAGGTGGATGCACTCGCGCCCGTACTATTTAATTTGGCGCTTGAGTACGCAATAAGAAAAAGCCGAATTGAGACACAAAACTGAATATATAACAAATCTAGTCAAGTTCTTGGCTACGCAGATGATATTGTGCTTCTCGGAAGTAGAACAAGCGATATTCAGGATAGTCTCTCTCAGCTTGAAAGAAATGCTAAACGATTTGGATTATGCATTAACACCGGCAAGACTCTTTTAACAACATCCAGGAATATACCTCCCGGCAACCTGAATACTGGCGACTATGAATTGGAACGTGTAGAAAACTTCAAATACCTCGGGTGTGTAATAACATCGTCAAATGACATGCAGGCAGATATTAAAGCCCGTGTCTCAGCCGCATACAGAGTTTTCTACGCATACTCAAAAGTTTGCGATCCAAACATCTTTCGCAGTCGTGCAAACTCACACTTTACAAAGCATTAATCCGACCTGTGCTTACCTTTGGAAGCGAAAACTGGACACTGACTTCCTCCGATTATAGAATTCTTTCAACATTCGAGAGGAAAGTCATACGAA
>OY856188.1:172757231-172810550 GCA_963693315.1 Diogma glabrata
ATTGTTTTCTAGCTTATAGATCATACATGGCCAAATTGCGGCTCGCGAGCCGCATGCGCTTCTTTGAAAGAACGAGTGTGGCTCTCGAAAAGAAATTAAAAAATTTATTAACCTTTAAAAATTTATTAAAATTGAGTTTTAATTAAATTACCAGTAAATTGCCAACTCTTAATCCAAAATACCGAAAAATGGGATAACTTTCGTTAATTAAAACAACAAAAAGTTAACTATTTCCCCACCTATCAGCCAATTTTTTCAAAGAAAAACACTTACCGGAATTAAAGGATGATCAATGGATTAATGACTGTGTATTCTTAATTGATATAATGGAGAATCTGCAGTTCCCAACCTAGCATTACAAGGAAAAGATAAAGTTGATACTCATCTTATTCAAACGATTCTGAGTTTAATTAAAAAAATTTAGCTTTTTAACGCGATTTAACAACAAAAATGTTAAACCAATTTCCTCGTCTGGAGAATAAACTATCTAAAATTGATGATAAAAACATGAGTGAAATACAACAGTAAAATAAGAAGGGGCTGACATCTCAAAGCTCTGAAATATCAAAACTTTGGTCTGGGTTAAGGCTTTTTATATTGTTTTCGGCAAGTTTTTAGTTGTGGGCAGCGATGTTTATTCAACATAAAAAAATGTTTAATATACACCGTTTAGAAGTTTATTACAGAACTAACCACGAAACATCAATACGTTAGCGGAAAATTATAACAGATCATAGATTAACATAGTTTATAGCGAAAAGATGATACACTCAACAAACTACTCAAAAAACCTTTCCATTTAGCGTTCAGTAATTTCAACTCCAACCGTCAAAATAAAAAGAATTAATATCCTACAATTTGTTATGCATTCGATTTCCTGTATGGGTATTCTTATCAAATTGTCTTTCCGTTATGGATCTGAATTTCCCTGTAATACTGGTGTAGGTTATTGTTTCGCGTTACATAAACATTCTAAAAATCGATTAAACTTACGTTTAATTCATACTAAATCATTGATAATTCTTATTAATGCGTCGGAAATCATTTGTTTCGCAAAATTGTTATTTTTGCAATGGTCAGTATTACAAAGTAACCACCCCGTTTCGTTTTATCGAAAAAAAGATCCTAACATTTATTTACATAATTAATTTACATCTGGAACCCTTACTCGAATCTTTCAAAATCCAAACAGCTGCGCATATTTGCCAGCCAATTCGTCTTGTTATCCTAAAATTATATCTCGCAATCATCATTGAAAATGGCCTTCGAAACGTTTATTATCGATACGTATTTTCTTACTGGGTGTAATCCAGCCTTTCGAATTTCCGAAAAGTTTTATTACCATATTCGGCATTGAATTTTGTTATAAATACTGGGTGTAACATAGCCTTTTCCTCTTATTCTATTACATTTCAGTCATTCGTTTTTGGTTGACGTCTCTGAGTCGATTATTATATTCATTCGCTGATGGAATTTCTATTTTGCACTTGAGCTGTCAATTTGGGAAAAAAAACATAAAACTAAATATATGAAAGGCGAATTTGTTGCTGATAGTTTATTTTGAAGAAAATGGAAACGTAATCTGGCATGCAAGTAAGGTATTTTATTATCCAAATTATTGATAAATCTACTTCATTGAGTGAATAGCATGATCTTACAAGTTTAATTATCGCGCAAAGATATGATGTCGCTAAAAAACAAGTGTCATTTTTTTTGGTTAATCTATTTAAATACGCATTTTAAGGAATGTTCAACAAAGATTTTCAAGTGTATTTTATCTTATAAATATAAAAACGGGAGTGATCTCATAGTGAAACAGGTAATAATTTACAAAGAAAATTAACCTAACAAACGAATTGTTTCAGGGCCATTGTTGTTACCGTAGACAGTTTTTTTTGTTAAAATGCATGGCAAGATCCTATAAGTTAATGAGTCACGATACCCCGGAAAACTAGTCGCGCTATAGTGCAACAGCGCAGTGATTAGTAGAATTACCACAGCCAAATAAAAAGTTGGTGCCATTCAGATAATACTAGGAATTGGCGCTCATTAGCGTGATTGTAACTTTGATTAACTTCGACATTTAGTTGTTGAATAGTGAAATAAAACTGTTTTTCTTGTACTTAATAGCTGTAACTTATTTTAAATGAATCCTTATGATAATGTGGAGTGTAGTAAATTATTAAACGCGTATCTGTTATTTTGTTGTGTAGTGTAGTAAATTTTAGACTCTCGCTTATAGTGTTAATCTGATCCACATAATTATCGGGATACGTGGCATGCAAAATGCAATAAAATTGAGCATAAATAGAATCCTAGGGTGATAATCAAAAATTTTATGCTTGTTAGTTATATAGACGTAATTGTCCGTAGGCTACTAAACTAACATAAACTAATAGTTAGTGTTCCATAGTGAAAGAAAACCTTTTGTTTGTAATTAGTATCCGTAACTTATTTATTAATATCTAGGGACAATTGTTTTTTGTTGTATAGTGTAGTTTTCACAATAGTTTATATAGAAGTATTAGTCTTTAGACTATTAAATTAAAATGAACTATTAAATTAATTTAAATTAATTAAATTCAATTTTATCCTCAATTAAAAATAAAATTTTTTTTTGTTTAAATAAATTTAAAAGAAAAAGAAAAGAAAATATATGTGTTTGAGTGACTTGTTGTTGTGTTGTTCGTCTGTTTCATCATACCGATTAAACCTTGTTAAACGGTGTAGAAAATACTCTTGTTGTTATTTGTGGTTTTGTAAAACCGAACTCGTGGTGTAGCGAAATCGAAAAGCCAAGGTAGAAAAACATCCGACCAAAAATGAGGAAGAAATTTTAAATTCGAGCTGAAAAGGAAGGGTGATATATGTTTTGAGTTCTGAACCGCCGGGGTGTTCCAGCGAGGTTTATATAATTGATTCGAGGCACACATCCGTGTTTTTAGGCTCCGAATTCACCACAACTGTCTGAGCTCAACGATCTCAGGTGATTACTTTCACGCTTGTCGCTTCTTCTTCCAATGGTCGCAGCACTCAACACCATCCTCAAAATTTAAATATCTGCATTCGCCATTCAACTGCGTTCATGACACTTCACAATAGTAGCTGTTATTTTTGTTTCTGCACACGTTCATCATTCATCGACATAGTCAAACGTTCAACAATTAACTAGTCAAACCAAATCAACCATAATTATCAAATTCATATACCAACATTACCAGTGTCAATAATTATTATTTGCTTGGCACTCGTTCATCATCCACCAATATAGTCAATTATTCAACAATAAATGATTCAAACCAAATCAACCATAATTATCAAATTCATATACCAACATTACCTGCGACAATAGTTATTATTTGGGTGACACTCGTTCATCATCCATCGATATAGTCAAATATTTAACAATTAACTATTCAAACCAAATCAACCGAAATTACTAAATTTATATACCAACATTACCTGTGTCACTAGTTATTATTTGTGTGGCACTCGTTCATCATCCACCGATATAGTCAATTATTCAACAATTAATGATTCAAACCAAATCAACCATAATTATCAAATTTATATACCAACATCAATAGTGATTTTGTTTTGATGGCACTCGTTCAACGTCCATCCACATAGGAACCAATTTAATTATCAGCTGATATAACGACATCATTCATTGTATCACTGAACCGTCGGGTGTACCCAGGATAGAAGGAGTGGACCGAGAAGAATGAGTGGCTAATTTGGCCCGATAAAGGGAGGGGGATCTAACCTATGGGGTGAGTTAACTTACAATTTTATTTCATTTTTTTTTGTATGAATGTGTATTGAGGTGTATGTCTTTATGAATTGAATGAATTTTGCATGTATGTATATTTAGGAGTGATCGCATATAAGTATATGTGAGGCTGTGAGAGTGTGAATGTATGTAGATATGGGGGAGAATTCTATTTACTACTACCAGTCTCATTCATGGTAGAATTCACCACCAAACTATATTAAAATTGATTACTTGAATCTTAATTTTCTTTAAACCGCATTAAAGCATTGTAGCTAGTTTGAATATTGAATTTAATTTGATTGGTTATACAGATTATGAGAGTTACAAACTTCATCATCACCGGTTATCATTCATTGGCATTCCGACATCAAGTTGAACGTCTTCCTGTTGGAAACAGAGGTTGTTCCAAAATCCTAGATATTGGGTTGGTTGGATTTTTTCATCGAACTTTAGTGTCACTCGGGGAAACGGGGTGTGTTAACCGTGTTCAGGCTCCACAGCTGCTGCCATATGGAAGCGAGTGATTTTCATTGCCTGATGTCACGACTCATTTTCTTTAATTAATGGGATTACCTGATCTGTAATAACACCTTTTTTTTATCGAAGTTATAAAGCACAAACCAAACGATATATTACTGTATATGGCATAATGCTTGGACCCAAACTCTCCAATCAATCTAATTTGGTTTTCGATATTTCTACGTATAGTAAGTGATCTTTATCACACTGGATGTCAGAGTTCTCTTTTGTATGAAAGACGACTGTATTTGCATATGTGAGTGTATGTGAGTGATTGTGTGGGTTGGACGCGCTGATCGTAGGTCTTTCGCAAAAGGGGTCGCCAGAGTCTCCATTTTCCACTTGTATTTTCTTCCATTTCTGTAACTTTTTGTAAATTGCGTACATTTCTGCATTTGTGTTGAAGCAGCAGGTATTACTCTATCAAACCCACGATGGCTGAGCATTAGTCGTGACGGCATTAAACTACTCAAGGTACGCTTCCTGCTATGCCATTCTCATTGGTTCGCCAATGAGAAAGCTCTTCATTACATATAAATAATCCATTATCTTACAATTTCATGTTCAATTACATTTTATGTCATACAAATAAATAATTTAATTTTTTTCAAATAAAAGGGGTTGAATTGACTTCGAAAAATTATAACAATAAACAAAATCAAAATTTCAAACTTTTTCCAAGATTCCAAAAACTATAATAAAATCAAAAATTGCTACTTGTTTCAAAATTCCTAAAATATTTAAGAGAATATTACAAAATCAAAAATTCCAAAAATGTTCTAATAATTTAAACGTTTTTTGAAAATTCTATAGATATTGTAATAATTATTACAAAATCAAGGATTGAAACTTTTTTCAAAATTCTAAAAATATTGCAAAAGTTATAACAAAATCAAAATTCAAACTTTTTCCAAGATCATTCAATCAAACAAGATTAAATCTGACAAGATGATATGTTAAGTTGATTCAATTAAAAAACCGCTTTTTTGTTATACAAATAATTAATTTTATTTGACAAATGTGTCTAATCGAAAATGTATCCCATTTTATGTTTCTCAAAAAAATTGGGCAAAAAAACAAATGAAAATCATTCTTTTGACACACTTGACGTTATTTTTTTGACACATTTATAGTTCAATAATCAAGCTTCTGTTCTCACATACCAATCCCGACCATCAACATTTCTCATTATCACTTAAAATGAAGGTTTTTAAGTCAAAAGTATGGATTTTTTCATTTGTTTTGACACGCTTAATGGTTTTTTACACACTACCGGTACATTTATCGAGCACATCGACTTTTCATCTCTTACTAACTTACTTATCTCACTTATCTTACTTATCTCTTCTTAAGTCGCCCTATTTTTTGAAGCAAAGCTTATTATTAACGATGGATTATCGATTCCTTATTATATTTTGAATAAAAGTTCCACAGGAGAAATGGAATTATTAGAAACTCAGGCACACATTCTTAAAATGCACCACAAATCAACATCAATCTGTAGTTTTGGAAACGACTGTCACAATCAAAGTACCGCAATTTGAAAAAGCTGCTTGCAGATCACTGTCCATGTTCATACTGTTGTGAATCACTTTTGCACATCATACTGTTGTGAATCACTTTTTCCAACAATGAAATTTATAACATTAAAGCAACGTTCACAACTTATAAGCGTCGTACCGCGCTAACGAACTATGAACCCGATTTCAAACAAGCTACAAACACACATGCCATCTATCAGCATGCATTGTGGCATACTCTTGACTTCTATGGCATACTCAAATCAATTTCTTTTAACACATTTAATCGGTTTTAATATATTGGTAATTACTGCATGATTTTGTTTTATTGTATGTATGGTATGGTACTAACCTACACCATGCATGTTTAAATAAAATTGTTGCGATTGTTTAGATAAAAGTCAATAAAAATCCAAATTTCGTGTGTGACTAGAAAAATAATAACGTACATCAATAATATTGACCATAATTTCTCTATATTTTTTCTATTCAAATATCAAGTTACTTACACTATTCTGATAAAACATTAGACTTTTTTATTTAACTTCGATAATTACCATTTTCAATTTGTTTGAAAGAAAATGAAATTCATACTACAACGGGATTTGAATATTGATTTAGAAAATTAAGACATTTGAAATTTTTGATTTCGTTTGGTGTATGATATTAAAATATGCGTTTAATTTTTTATAAGAGATAATTATGTGTTCAAACAAAAAACAAAATTCTAAATAAATAGAAGTACTTGATATCATAGAAATATTAACCTAGATTGTTTTGATATATGAAAAATTTATCCCTTGGACATTTCTATTCAATTGATATTGACTATTGAACTGTACTTTATGGATTAAAATTTATGTATGTTTCAATTCATGTTGAACGATATTGATAATATCCTTCTTATATGTGTTCGTGAATAAATCACCCACTTCACAATAAAATTAAAAACAAAATAAGTAATAAAACTATTTTGTGTAATTTTTAATGTTTTATTAATAAAATAATATTATTAATAAAATTCCGTCATGTGAAATAATTTTTTTGTCAGACTTGACTGATAGTATTAAGGTGGATTTATTCACATTGTTTTTTGAAAGTTATATATGTACTTAGTATAATTCGTCTCAATTAATTTTGATAACTGAAGATGATAATTTGAAAATTATCAAAACATGTCTTAACAAAAGTCTGACAAAAAAATTATTTCACATGACGGAATTTTTTTAATAATATTATTTTATTAATAAAACATTAAAAATTACACAAAATAGTTTTATTACTTATTTTGGTTTTAATTATGTATGTTCTATATTTTTGGCATCACTGTTCTATATTTTGGCTCCTTTAGTCTGCAGCAAAATGAAAAGTTTTAAAATGTATGGTATTGCTTAATAAATATTGTTTGTATTAATACACAGCTGTAGGCTTAGTTAACCTGCACCTGCTAAATGTGCTTCTTGAACATTCAAGAACGGCTGATGTGTGCAACTTGAAATTTTATTAGATTTTAAGAAACTAGGAATCTTTAAAAAATATACCGAAGGAAATTCATAGACAATTTTTCAGATAGTGAATTGGAGAAATGAAATATATTCCTATAACTTTGAGGTATTTTTCAGATTTTGTTTTTGTTTTCTTTCCAAAATATAGGACGAAATTTTCTTAAATCCATCATTAAAAACTGGGCATATATTCGTTAATCGTTACGGTAACCTTTGATCAATTCCTAACCAGCAATGTAATTTATGAAATAGTTTAATGCATTTTAATTGTTTTATACTATCCAGCTTTAATTCGATCAATATCAATATTCGATTCAATATTCGATCAATAATATCAGTAACAAACAATTTTTTATAAAAAAAACAAATGAAAAACAAAACAGAAATATTAACTACATAATTATATGTGTATCTATTTGTCATATTATTAGAGAAAACGATATCACTTTAAAAAAAATCCGTATATAGTAATGATCTAGCAACAACAACAACATTAAAAGCAATTTGGTCTATATTGAACGAAAATGATAAATGAAAAACTTTTCTTTTTCAATCAGAATTTATGAAATGAAAAACTGGAAACGATTGTATGTAGTATATAAACTTGCTTCAAACTCTATAGTAAATAGTTTTAGGACAGTTACTAAGAATTGAAATGATTTATTATTAATTATTTTTTTTAATTTGATATTAAAATTTTATTATTTGTTCGTTTCAATCGTTTTGTCTTAGTTCTGCTATATTTTTATTTGTCACTATACCTGCTTCAAAACACTTGATGAACCGAAATATGTTTCCATTGAACTTGTTACTTAACGTAGGACAACTTTAGTGGTAATTAATAAAAAACCAAATGTTGTTTAGGATATTCTATATATATTTTGGTTTGTTAGACCATCTTCAGGAGTGGAAAATGAGGATATTATCTTCAAAAGTTATTCTGCGTAGAGTAGTAATAAGTGCTATACATAATGTTATTTGAATGCTCACGCCAAGTGCCAACGGCAAGCAGAGTAAATTATATCAAAGAAATATTTTGAATAAAATAGCATACAAAGCTCGATAGAACGTTTCATTTCTTCATTATCGTTACGTGCTTCAAACATCTATATAAGTCTTGTGGGCAATTAAATACTTTCCACCTCGGTATGCAATCGCCACTCGTTATTGAAAGGTAAAATAGCTCATTTCACAACTATTAAAAAATCAGATATATTCGTGTAAGGTTTTGAAAAATAGTTTCTCACTGAGTAAGTATTTAATGATAATGTTTATTCTCCAAAAGTTTACAACGCGATTGAAGCGCGAGCTAGCATTGCAATTTTCCGAGGGACTTAAAATTCACCTAACATCTATGCTCATATCTATAGAGTAAGACAGCATATTTTCTGAAGTTAAATGTGCTTTACTAAGTCCTTCACTATTGTCTAATATGCCTACAGATTTTTTTCGAACACTACCGCTATAAGTTCCGTATGTTAATTTAGAACATTTTCTACACATAAATCTACCTTAATAATTTATTACTTTGACGCTTATTTTTTATTTTGTTTTATTTGATTACGTAACATAAAATTATAAAATTAAATTTTAATAGAAAAAAATGTAAGTAAGTTTAATGCAAAAATTCCCATATAATGAATAACAGTTCCATATTTTGGAGTCTCATGATAGTGAAAAAATTCAACTTAAGTAAAAAATGTATATCTGTCTGCCGGCCGGCCGTCACAACCGACAAAATCTAGAAAACGGCTGAAGGGATTCTTAAAATTTTGATTTTTGTAAATAGGTACACTTAATGGTAAGAGCCGAAAGGACGATGTGTTCGGTTACTGTACCGGAAGTGTGTCAAAAAATCATCAAGTGTGTCAAAACAAGGAAATATGCATATTTTTTGCTTAAAAAACGTTAATTTTAAGTGATTACGAGTAGAAACAGAGAATGTGGAGAAATCTTGATGGTCGGGATTGGTATGTGAGACCAAAAACTAGATTATTGCATTATAAGTTTGTCAAAAAAAATGTTGTCAAGTGTCTCAAAAGAACGATTTTTATTTATTTTTTTACCTAATTTTCTGGAAAAAAGTGAAATTAATTATTTTTAATTATTTGTATGACATGAAATTTTATTATTATTATTGAGAATTATGGCATTAAAAGTTTGTCAAAAAAATGTTGTCAAAAGTGTCAAAACAAAGATTTTTATTTATTTTTTAACCCATTTTTTTGGAAAAAATTAAAATAATAATTTATATGACATGAACTTTTATTATTATTATTATTGAGAATTACGGCATTATAATTTTGTCAAAAAAATGTTGTCAAGTGTGTCAAAAGAAAGTTTTTATTTATTTTCTTATTAAATTTTTTGGAAAAACATAAAATTAATTATTTGTATAGCATGAAATTTTATTATTATTATAGAGAATTATGTCAATTAAGTTTGTCAAAAAAAAAATGTCAAGTGTGTTAAAAAATGATTTCATTTATTTTTTTAGCTAATTTTTTGGGAAAAAAAAATTGTGCTGTTTTTATGACGTAAATGTAATTGAAAAGAAATTGCACATAGAAATTTTTTGAATTTGTTATAGTTTTTGAATTATTTTTGGAATTTTGAAAAAAAGTTTGTAATTCTGATTTTCTAAGAATTTTTGGAATATTTTTAGAATTTTGAAAAATTTAAAATTTTTGATTTTATTATAATTTTTGGAATTTTGAAAAAAGTTTCAATTTTTGATATTGTTATAATTTTTGCAATATTTTTAGAATTTTGGAAAAAGTTTGAATTTATGAATTTTAAGAACTTTTGGAATATTAATAGAATTTATAAAAAGTTTAAATATATGATTTTATTCTAATTTTTGGAATATTACGTTAATGTAATTGAACATGGAAATTTTTGAATTTGTTATAGTTTTTGAAATATATTTAGAATTTTGAAAAAAAATTGTACTTTTGATTTTCTAATAATTTTTGCAAAATTTTTAAAATTTAGAAAAAGTTTTAATATTTGATTTTGTTATAAGTTTTGCAATATTTTTAGAATTTTTGAATTTTTTATTTATGTATATATTTTTAGAACGTTGAAAAAAGTTTCAATTTTTGATTTTGTAAGAATTTTGGGAATATTTTTAGTAGAGATACGCTTTGCGCGACATTTTCTGTTTCTCGAGAAAAATTGAGAGCGGGAATCTGTTTCTCGAGAATTCTCAAGAATTCTCGAGATAATTCTTTATTAATTTTCATTAATTAAAAAATAATTTTCTAACCCAATAACTCCTCGTACAGCCTATTCTCTTATTATAACCGCCAAATTATCAATAGCTATCTGGGATTTTTTAAAGTTACTAGAATTGAGAGACGTTTCTGTTTAAATCGGCGGACGCTTTGTTAAAGTTTCTTGACAGACAAATCATTTTCTGTATGGGACACCAGTCCTGTAAAAATTCTCTATCAAAGTAAACATACTATTCTTACGAAGTTAGAGATCAAATAAGCTTACTTGAAAACTTATTTGATCGTCTAAAAATGTCTACGCAAAAACTTTATTTATAAGCGTAGCGAAGCACGCCGGGCTCTCCTAGTTAATATTTATAAGATAAGATAATTAAAAAACCAAGAAAAATTTAACATCTATCCATCCCCACATCAATTCATAAACTAAATTCTCTAAACTTCAAAGGAAACTGGAAATGTATAAACTAACTGAGAGAAAATAAATATAAAAAAGAAAATAAAGTTTTAAGTTTTAAATTCGTGTTTGTTTTACTTGTATGTAAATTTATAATGCATATGTAACATATATAAAAAGTTTTTCGTATATAATAACTTTTTTATTTATGATCCGAAAAATCCCAAAAATCTTTAAAATCTAAGTTACACTAATATCAGTTAGCAGTGAAAATTTCAAATGAATCAAAACTCGCATAAAAAAGCCTTAGGCTGTACAAAGTTTTTTTTTTAGCGTATTAATATATTTGATTATACGAAAAAAATCTAATAATTCGTCAGCGATTCATCATTTGACTGCAAGAAAAGCTATAGTGAGTTTTAAAAAATTTAAATTTAAGGTTTAAAAAATTTAATGAGTGTTTTTTGTTTGTCTTTAACTTTTTTCAAATTCTCGAGAAATAAAACAAAATTTCTTGAGAAATGAGAAATAGAAATCTATAGAGAATTCTTGAGAAAACGAGAAAAAGAATTCTCGAGAATAATCTCGAATTTTTAGAATTCTGAAAAATTTAAAACTTTGGTTTCATTATAATTTTTGGAATTGTGAAAAAAGTTTTTTGATATTTTTATAATTTTTGCAATATTTTTAGAATTATGGAAAAAGTTTAAATTTTTGATTTTATTTAATTTTTACAATATTTTTGGGATTTTGAAAGAAATATGAATTAGTGATTTTGTAATATTTTCTCGAAACGCTAAATATACATCGCTGACCAAAACTAAAAACAATGTCTTCATAAAAGTTTTTGCCGAAAACTATATCAAAGTCCTTAACCAGGACCGAAATCTTGATATCTCAGAGCTTGAGATTTTAGCCCTCCATTTTTTTCCTTTTAGTTTTCGTATACAATTTTTGGGTGCATAATTCTATTGACTGAGTCTTTTATATACTTCCGTATAGAAACTTATTTTTTTTTGTTCAATTTTATTTGGACCGAAACTTATCGTAATGCACTAATCACTAATCACCTTTGCTTAAGATCAGAAGATGGTATATTCTGTTAATTTATCTTATAGGGAAAAAATCTATTCTATTTAATTAAATTTCTAGTAGAAACAATAGATATTTATATAGAAAATTCACAAAAAAAGAAAATCGACACAATCTCTTCCAAATTCTAAGCCTTAAAATTTTGATTATACTCTATTTTCTACAAATGGCTGACTTGACACGAAACCTACAACACATTTTATATTACATTTCAATTTGGAAAAAATTCTCAGAGCAATCCATGATGTGTCCGCGAGAAAAGGGGGTTAGAGTTTTAATTTAAGAATTCTTAATTAATTTATTCTTTTTTAATTTAAGTTCTTATGCGTCAAACGTCAAAATAGAAAGATTCAAAGTGAAATAAAAAAAGAATGCACATTATTCGGAAAAAACACTTGGAACCTTTATTTTGTTTTTTTATGAAGGTCCTCGAAAACGTTTTTTATGAAGGTCATCAAAACTAAGCGAGCTATAGCGACAATAATGTTGGTTCATATTGTTTTTTGCGACAAAACAAATGTGAAAATCATTTCCTAATTACCACATCAATTTAAATAATTGGTACCACTTCGCAATTCATTTTATTGATGTATTTGTAAGATAGTTTGACTGGTTTACAGTACTTAGTTTTAACTAAATTTGAGCTTAAAGTGAAGAGAAGATATTTGTAATTTTATAATGTGACAGTAATGTTATTTATTTGATAAGGTAGGAACAAAAAAGATTAGATATTTTTCTAGGATCAGAGACTCACTTTGTTAAATCATCATATATAAAAATACCTGGGTATAAACTTTATCATGCAATTCTCCAGCAGAAAAAGCAAGAGGAGGATCAGCAATACTAGTCAGGGATAACACAAAGCACCATGAAGGTATTAAAATCGAAGAAGAAGTAATGCAGGTCACGTCGATAACAGTTATTACTAAAAATAAAAACGTTGTTGTAGCCGCTAAATACTGTCCACCAAAACATAATATGAAAAAAAAGATTACTCCAAACTCTTCAATGAACTAGGCAGTAAATTTATCATCGGTGGATATTTTAGCGTAAAAGCACATATTGGGGATCAAGAATCACCCCAAAAAAAGGTGGTTTTCATTCCGTTGGTTCACCGACCTACTGGCCAACCGACCTTGGTAAGGTACCTAATTTAATAGACTTCTTTATTACAAGAAATATGTCAAAAAACTACATAGATATCAAAAATAACGAAGGGTTGTCACCAGATCACTCTCCTGTTATAATGACAGTTAGTGAAAACATAATCAAGCAGACATGTGACTAAACTAACAGGTAAAAAGACTAATTGGAATGTTTTTCGTGAGTGTATAGAACAAAAAATAGATCTACAAGTACCAATTAGAAACCCAGAGCAGCTAGAAACAGAGCTAGAAAGGCTGATTGAAGCTGTTCATTTTGCAGCAACGTCAAGTACTCCAGCACTGCATCCTAATCGTATTTTTACCGCAAACTTTCCCATGGAATTAAGACAAATTGATAAAATCAAAGAGCAAGGCACGTAAAATCTGGCATAACTCGATCTCCAGAACACAAAACTATCTTAAATAATCTGTGCATACAAGTAAAGACAGCTATTAAAGAAGCAGAAAATGAATCTATTAACATATATCTCTCAAGTCTTTCGGGTGATAGAAGCAATGAGTACTCACTCTGGAAAGCAACAAAGGGACTCAAAAGACCAATAGCGCAGATCCCTCCGATTAAAAAAGATGATGAATCATGGGCCAGAAGTACTAAAAAAAACTGATCTATTTGCAGAATTACTAGAGAACACCTTCAAGCCATTAGGTAGATTAACAGAAGACGAAAACAAAACGAAAGCGAATCTTGATTCTCAAGAAATTTCATATGTAACATTACATGAACTTAAAGAAGAAATACGTTCCAGTTTGGTTCCAAAAAAGGCCCCAGGCTACGATTTAATCACCAGTGAAGTTGTTAATATGCTACCTGATAAAGGTATGCGCAAAATACTTCATATCATTAATGCAGCATTCCGATTAAGGTATGTACCGATGCAATGGAAAGTAGCAGAAGTTATTATGATCCTAAAACCGAAAAAATCACCAAATGACAAAAACTCGTAGGGACCGATATACTCCCAACGATATCGAAACTTTTTGAAACTTTTTCTTAAAAGACTTAAAAAAGAGACCTCATACCTTCGCATCCGAGAAAACCACTCTACCATCGAACAAGTACACAGGATCACGAATATTATTGAAGAAACACTTGAAGCCAAAGGGTATGCTCCGCAGTTTTTCTTGATGTCACTCAAGCTTTTGATACAGTTTGGCATCATGGCTTAAAGTATAAATTGCATAGAGATCTGCCTAAACAGTTTTATGAAATTTTAAACTCTTATCTGGATGACCGTCACTTTCGAGTCAAATATGATGATAGTTATTCAACATTGAAAAAGATTGATGCAGGAGTTCCACAGAGTAGCGTCCTAGGACCGGTACTATACCTGCTATATTCAAGAGATTTGCCTGGCCTAAGCAAAACAACTATTGCAACTTTTGAAGATGATACCGCAATTTTGACCACTGGAAAAACCGTAGAAGAGGCAACTAGCAAGCTGCAATACACTACTAATAAAATCCATAACTGGACAAAAAGATGGCGAATGAAGCTGAATGAAACAAAATGTTAACTTCACTAACCCAAAGGTAAACCAAATACCTCTGAAAATCAACTCAAAACAAGTTGTTTATGCAAACACAGCAAAATATCTAGGTATGACTCAGGATGCTAAACTGAGATAGAAGGAACACGTTAAAAAGAAAACAGAAGAATTGAATTTGAAATTTAGAAAGATGTACTGGTTACTTGGTAGAAAATCAGTACTATCCATTCAAAACAAATTGCTTCTGTATCGTCAAATACTGAAACCAGTGTGGACGTATGGTATCCAGCTATGGGACTGTACTAATAAAACGAACGCGAAAATTATCCAGTTGTTCCAAAACAAAGTGCTGCGTTGCATTGTTAATTCCCTGTGGTACATCAGAAACGAAGACATCCATAGGGACCTAAAGATAGAGTTCGTGAAGGATGAAATAAAAAAATATGCAATTTAACACACTACGCATATTCGCGTACATGAAAATATTGAAATACGCCAGCTAATGGATGTGCCCGTTGCTGACAAAAAAGCTTAAAAGAATAAAGCCATTAGATTTGATTTTATAATCAAAAGCATTGATAAAGTTTTAATACTAGGGGGTATCCCGTGAAGCAGAATCTACACCTGTCGGAAACAACAAGGCCCATTTTGTTAAGATCGTGGTTTAAAGGACCATGTCCAGTAACGCACCACGTTAAAATTCTTAGAGACTCTCTGTTTAAGTCGATTGTTATTAAGAGTGAAACAGGGAGGTTATCTAGAAACTTCTTGGAGTGTACTAGTCCCTCTCTACTTCTCTATAATTTAGCATTTTGTTCCTGTTCCCATGTTTGGATTGTGCTTTTGAGTGAACTCTTGGCCATTTCGAAGCATGGTTCCGGTCCAACAAACTTTTAATGGCACCTTGCTTTGCTAAAGCGTCATCAATAGCATTTCCTTGTATATTCCTGTGTGGTTTAGTGCCCACACAAGTGTGACTCTATTATTGCTGGAGACTTTTAGTAGATTTTAATAGCATTCCCACACCAGTTTTGAATCAAAGCGCGTAGATTTTAGTGCCAAGAGGGTATTTTGGTATTGTCTTTCAGCACATAGCAAAGCGCATGGCAAAAATTTCGGCTTGAAATAGGGTTGTTGTGGTGCCTAGCGTTATGTGGCAGTGACCATGTGTAGTTTTTAATACGATCTCTGGCCAAAATCTTGACATCAAAGTGCCTGTCTAAAACCATTTTTTTTGGCATACAATCCGAAATACTGTATAAATGCAGTTCAGCTTGTAATTCAGCAAGGATTTTAAGGTGTCCGGTTAGATTACCCGGCTTAAACCCTTCTGTAAACTGAAGTCCATGAACCGCTCAACAGCGCTACAGATTTTACATGTAGGTGCTTTGGGTGTAGATAAAGCTAGGTGTAGGTGTAGATAAAGCTTTAGAAGAATCTCCATTGCTGATGTTGGCGTGGTTTTGAAAGCACCTGTGGCACTAAGACACACAAGCCTTTGTATTTTTGTAAACATATTTTGAGCAGTTATTTGGCGCGTTTTAGGCCACCAAAATAAAGGTGCATTTGTTAGAATTGGTTTTATTATACTTTGGTGCAACCAAAGTATCATTTTTGGGCCAAGACTCCATGTTTTCTCAAACAGGTTTTTGCATGTGAAGAAAACTTTGTTGGCCTTATCGGAGATATATTTCAGGTGTGAGTTCCAGGTTAGTTTGCTATCCAGGATCACACCTAAATATCTAAACTCTGCTGAGGTTTGTATTGGATCGCCATTTAAAACAGTAGAAATGAAATTAAACTTTAGTCTGGGTTCGACCAGCGACCATTGAGTCATATTTCCCTCTAACCATGACTGCCAAGTCGTCGGCATAGCCTACAGTGTTGAAGCCGGAATCACATAGCTTGGTGGGGAGACCATCAGCTACCATTAGCCAAAGCAGTGGATAGAGCACGCCCCTTGCAGGCAGCCTCTAGATGCAGTAACAATCACTGAATAATCACCTAGTGTAGCCGTTATCTTCTGACTTTGTAGCATCTTGATAATCCACGCAATGATATGCGGGTTTATTTTTTTCTTTGTGGCCATATCAATGATAGGATTGAAGTAGACATTGTCAAAGGCCCCTTGTATGTCCATAAATGTACATACAAGTGCCTCCTTGTAGTTTAGGGTGCTCTCAATTTTTTTCACCATTTTGTGCAACGCCGTTTCCCGGAAGATTTCCCAGTCTGATAGGCGTGCTAGCTAGAGTTGAGAGGGTTTCATTTAAGACATACATGATTTAATAGAAAATATGTAAGACTTATACGTCTGTATGATTTGGATTCATTTGGTTTTTTCCTGGCTTGGGTATAAAAACAACTTTAGTTTCTCGCCACATCTGAGGAATGTAAGCAAGGCGAAAGCTTGCTTTGAACAAATGCATGAGATATGGAGGATAATTGTTAGACCCTTGTGCAGAAATGCTGAAAAAAATCCCATCACCTCCCGGAAATTTATACGGACCGAAGGATTCTATAGCCCATCTTGCTTTGTTGGGGATAAAAATTGTGTTGGCTAAATGATCTGCAGTACTTTAAGTTGCAGGATCTAGAAAATTTACGTCTTCGTTGGCATCATCTTCCGTGCTCCATTCTATTGAGCCCGGCAAGTGGGTTTGAAGTAAAGTATCTAGTGTCTCAATGCAGCTTGTGGTGTACGTACCATTTGTTTTCCAGATTGAGCCTAGAGGATCTGTGTGATCAGACGACATCAATTTTTTGAGTCGAACTGCAGCAGGCAGATTATATCTATCGTATTGCAGAGCTCTTTCCAGCTTTTCCTTTTTGATTGTCTGAGTTCTTTATTATAAATAGTTAGAGCTACTCGGTACTCTATCCAATTATTTGTTGGTTTTGCTCTGTCTTCCTCTCCATATTACCATTCCACCAAGGCACATCTCTGCATCTTTTGGATTGAGTTATTGGAGTATTAAGGTTATATGCTTTAGTGATAATTTCTTGTTTATTATTTGCTGCAGAGTCATGCTCAAATGTGGAGTTGATACTGCCGCAACTATTTACATTATTATGATGATATGTTTTGTAAAATTCCCAGTTGGTCTTTCTCAGGTTTCTAAAGTACTAGGTGCTCTTCGGGTAGTGTTCTATGTAGAAACATATATAAGCATGTCAGACATAGAAGCTTCTTTCGAACATGCCAGTTCTTAATATGGTTAGTAGCGTTTATGCTAGTTTAATCAAAACAAAACTGATGAAAACTTAGACAGTACCGTAAAGAGAGAAATTTATGTCGAAAGTTAATAGATGAAGAGAAACATTTATTTAATAGAAAAAAGGCATCTTAATTTTCTGGACATCCGACTGGTTCACGCAATTTCTATAAGGCCGCAAAGGCGGTCCAAAGCGATTTTTGTAAATCCCTTACCACCTTTTGTTGATAGAGATGTACCTATCATTGATCCAAAAGAGAAAGCTTATTTGCTTGGGCATTTTTTTTCTATAAATTCTACTTTAAAAGAATCTAATTTTCAACCTAAACCTATTTCTAAAGGTTCTTATAAAATGAGGCAGATAATTTTTCGAAAAAACACTATTCGAAAAATGCTTTTACAAATCAATACTACCAAGACAACAGGCTCTGATTTTATTCCTCGTTTTATACTTAAAACATTTGCTAGGTAACTAGCACCAATCTTCACTAAAATCTTCTATTTGTCATATAAGAAAGGAATTTTTCATCAAATACGAAAAATGGCTAGTGTGAAACCAGTTTCAAAAAGGGCAGTAAGACTGATCCTACAAATTACAGACCCATTTTAATTTTATCGGCAGTTGCTAAAATGTTTGAGATATATGTAAATTTTAATTTAATGAGCTTTTTAAAGTCATCCAAATTACTTAATGAGAGACAGTACGGATTTCGAAAAGGAAGAGCGACGGACGATTTACACTAAAAAAAATTTAAAGTAATATATACAAAAATGTGGTATATTTGACTAGACAATTGTCAATAGTAGCTCAACCATAAAATGGTAAAAGTTATTAAAACATTTTCATAAAACTGACAAATCTGTTTGTTTAACTATACAAAATATATTGTCAATTTAGTGATTTGGTAAAAACGGTGAGCAAAGCCAACTGGGTAAGATCGTTAAGACATTTAAGATAAAATTGGTAGTTCTACATCTCTCCTATTCAAATGGCGTTCAGAAAAATCAGTCACACACAAAGTTTGTTAAAATAAAAATTGCTAAAAGTTATAGAATAACACAAAATTTTTAATTAGTAATTTTTTGTTGAAAAATGTTGATTTATAGTTTTTATGAAAGTTTTATATGGTGAAAGTAATATAAACATTTTAAAGTACGGCTAGGCTGGTCTACCTTTATTTTAAATTATTAAACAATTTGTTTGACATATTGATAGTAGTGTTTCATAAGCTTACTAGCCATATGTGCTAACCAGCTTAATTTTTTTTTCTTTTTAGTATTGCCTTTGACTTGACTTTCTTGGCGTAAACAATTTTTGAATTAAAATAATAAAATGCATTTTAAGTATGGTGGAGCGAATTAACCATTAGATTCTGCTAATCAAACACTAATAAAATTATTATACAATTTCGTCTGCTGCAGACACTAACACTCACATAAAAAGCAACAAAGGATGCATAGAAAGATGTTAATGTCATTCAACTGGCTTATAGAAATCTTTAATTCACTAGACTTGAACTTTTAATAGATAGTTAGTTACTAAGGATTATTGTGGGCAATTAAACTCAAGTAACGAAACCAAATAGTTCAAATTTTTCAATTCGAAAGCATATTTTGGATTTTTCTCATAGAAAAATTCCACGCCTCCGTTATATGCTTCGAATACTACCGATCCTACCTTCTCAGTTCCATGATTCAAATTCTTTGGCAGATACGCTTTTTACTACGCCACCCAGGCGATGATATTTTGAAGTGAACACTTCATCATTATTAACCTAAGTAGGAACTTTGTGTCAATTTAAAATTGCTACCTTTTTTGTTATACTACTAACGCGGCTACAGAACAATAGCTGGTATGAATAAAAAGTAGTTTGTTCAACTTTACTACATTTTAGATTAATTTAATATTTTAGAACAAGTTGGTATTAATAAAAACTATTTTACTAAACTACAAATTTTTAAACATGTTTTTTTTTGCTAAATTTGAGCTATTTCGTATGAATAAAACTAGTAGATGCTACAATTTTTCAGTTGTCAGTTTTAATTTACAAAAAGTCAGACAAGTGGGAATAAAATTCGCTCGCCAAGGGTTCCGTGAATGTAAAAGAACACAATATCAAAAATAATTAACAGAAAGTTGTGTTGTAATGTTTTTATATTGATAGATCATAGACGTATAACTAGACCATAGACGTATAACAAAATAAATGTTTAATCGTAAATGTCAATAGTAAATTACAATCATGTATGTGATTGATCAAAAATCACACCAAAAATGTTGCTTCAGCTTAAATCTCATCCATAGCTGTTTATGATAACTCAAGAAAGATTCAATTCAACCAGCTTGTAAATGGTTTAAATTTGATTTTTTTATTTGTCGATCAAGTGTCGAAATTTAGGGGGTGGAGAGGCTACATACTAAAAATATTTTTTACAATAACACAAAAAACCGTGCATTGAAAAATTCTAAAAATAATTGTAATTTTTCTTAAATTAAGTGCTCCTTCATATGACACCCACTCATTTAGGTCAAAAATGGTTTTTTTTACTCTCCCCACACCCATCCACTAAACACACTGAAATATAATTATTTGAGACTTTGTGATGATTGATTATGATGATTCAAAATCGATTGATCATGATGATCATTCATTCAAAATTTACCAAAGTTCTTGTCTCTGTGAATTTTTTCAAATTTTTCTGTCAGTCATCGTCGCAACGTAGGGGGCGAAACGGTCTGAAATTTGCACTTTTTTGGCAATTACTCAAAATCTGTGCACCGCAAAATTTAAAAAAAAGATTGCAATGATTTTTAAATTAGGTGCTCTTTCAAATGACACCCACTCGCTAGGGTCAAAAAAATTTATTTTTACCCTTTCCACCCCCGTCTCCTAAACACCCAGAAATATAATTATTCGAGACTTTACTATGATTTTCATACAACATTTACCAAACTTCCTAACTCTGTGAACTTTTACAAATTTTTCTGTCAATCAGTGTCGAAACGTAGGAGGGGGGGGGGCGATTTGAAAGTTGCGCTTTTTCGACAATAACTCAAAAACTGTGCACCGAAAAATTCTAAAAACATACTGCAATGTTTTCCAAATTAGGTGCTCTTGCAAATGACACCCCACTCGCTTGGGTTGAACAAGGTTTTTTACCCTCTCTACCCCCATCCCCTAAACACACAGAAATATAATTATTTAAGACTTCGCTATGATTTTCATTCAAAACTTACCAAACTTCTGAGCTCTGTGAATTTTTGCAAGATTTTCTGTCAATCAGTGTCGGAACGTCTGAAAGGGAACTGTCTGAAAGTTGCCCTTTTTTGAAAATAACTCAAAAACTGTGCACCGCAAAATTCTAAAAGAAATTGCAATGTGCTCTCAATTAGGTGTTCTTCCAAATGACACCCCACTCGCTTGAATCTAAAAAGTTTTTTTTACCCTCTATACCCCCGGCCAGTAAACACCCAGATATTTAATTATTTGAGACTTTGCAATAATTTTCTTTTAAAATTTACCAACCTTCCTAGCTCTGTGAATTTTTACAAATTTTCTGTCAATCAGTGTCGAAACGTAGGGGGGAGGGGAACAGTCTTACAGTTGCGCTTTTTTGACAATAACTCAAAAATTGTGCTCCGCAAAATTCCCAACAAATTGCAATAATTTCAAAATTAGGTGCTCTTTCAAATGATACCCCACTCACTTGGGTCAAAAAACGTTTTTTACCCTCTCTACCACCGTCTTCTAACCACACAATTATTTGAGACTTCGCTATAAATTTCATTTAAAATTTACCAAACTTTCTAGCTCTGTGAATTTTTACAAATTTATCTGTCAATCAGTGTCGAAATATAGGGGAAGGAACTGTCTGAAACTCGCATTTTTTTTACAATAACTAAAAACCGTTCACCAAAAAATTCTAAAAAAAATTGCAATAATTTCTAAATTAGGCACTCAAATGATTCCCCACTTGACCTCGTTTTAAATAGTGTTTTTGCCGCTTCCCATTTTCACCCCCTTAATAAATATAATTATGAAAATGTGACACTTTTTATATTTTTTATTGAAAACCTACTAATATTTTTTATCAATTTTTTTCAGGAATTTGAAAATACTGACCAGTCAGAAAGCTGTGGCTTTTAAGAAAATTAAACATTTCTTTTATTCGTTTTTAAGAAGAACGTTCTCTGCTCTTTTACCAATGGCATAACGCGTTTTCATTGTGAACTTACGTTGTAGACATTGTAAATGCTGCTGTCTACGGTATCATTTCCTCCACCAACTAGTATATCATCTAGAGTTGATATGATTTTACCAAAAAGCATATTTAAAAATTAATATCTACTCACAATTTAACTCTTTTATAGCTGGGTAAGAATGGATATGATAAAAGTTGTCTTTATCTCTCTATCTTACATCTTTGCTAGATATAACGAGTGTTGATATTGATAAGCTTATTATAGAATATTATTGACTGTTATTTAATAACATCAGTTGATTTAGTATAGCTAAAGCGCCAAAGTTCTTTTAAAATGTTTCACTTCTCGTTTACACTGGTGTACCCCAAGGTTCAGTTTTTTCTCCCACTCTATTTTTAATTTATATCAACGAACTGTTGAAACTTTCACAAGTAGTCTGATAAATAATTTTGGGAATTATTGTTCACTAAACAAGTCAGTCATCTTCCTATCTTCAACGGCATCAATAAATAAATACCGTCTGGAGAAACGCTTTCATGTATGTAAATTAAAACTTAATTAGTTCAATTTTAATTCCACCAAAACACAGCTTCTGATTGTTGCCAGATGAATGACCTTATATTTCAATTATTATGTGTGACTAACAAAAAGACGAATGTTAAATCATTCGTTTATTTGGAGTCACAATATCTAATGACTTACCAAGTTTGGGACGCTGCGTCATTTCTAGCCCAGCTTCTTTGGACTCTGTCCAAAATCGTGCTGTACGAAAAGATGATATAAAATTCAATTGTGATTAATTTATAGGAAGATTTAAGCTCACCTTTTCTAAAAATTATGTTTATCCCCTCTTGTTATTAAAATAATCACAAGAATACTTATTAATGGATGTTGATTTCACCGCCGTCGTTTAAAATTTATATCATGATTTGTAATAATTTATGCGTTTGCTGTTGCTATTTTTACTTCCATCAACAGATTTTCTATTCATTCATAAATTTTTGTTTTGTTAAACAAACTGAATATGCGTATTGCATATATGGATATAAAAGTTCTTGTTTTATCTAAGATTTTTCTGTTCTTTATATAGCCTTAGACTTTTTTCATTACTTTGTTTTCTTGAATGTTTTCGAAAAATTATTGGATATATCAAATTTGGTATGCTAAATTATTTTTAAAATTAAACAGACGAGATAAAATTGAGCGAATGAAATCAATCTCCATCGTGTCTAATGATTTATTATCCGTCTGTTTTATTTAATAACTAAATGTAAGCTGTTAAGTGTAAATTAATTTGCGAGATGAATTTCAGGCAATCAATCAATTGATTTAAAGTAGAAAAAAATTCAATCAACTAATTGTCCAGAAATCGAATAGTTTTGTTTAGAATTTATGCATTTCTAGTCATTCAAGTTTTACACATTAACTTGAAAAAATGACACGAATGATTGCTTTGCCTACAGCATTCAAATCTAGTATCTATTAAAATAGATATATGTTATATTAATAAATCTCGTTTGGGAGTTATTTCTCTTCTCGTTACATATATATGTATGTTGATATCGTTGTTGCTATTTATCAAAAAATGTTTGTGAAGATTTGTGTGAAACAATCAAAGTTCGTTATTGATATTAATTTCAAGAAATTAACGTTTAAATTTTAGACAAAAATTTAAGAAAACTTACTTAACATAAATAAAACTAATTGCATAGTTTCGTTATAACTTAGGCATACAAATAACAGGAGGATGACATTTAAAATTAAACTTTTTCTACTATTTTTTTATTTGTTTCAAACTAATTATGCTCTACTTTAATTTAAAATATGTATTATTGAAGTATTGAAGTAATAAATTGAAACGTACATTTATAAATGAAATGTTGTAGTCAACTGGATTGTCATTCTCTTGTGTTTTCTCACGTGAGATTTAAACGTGAGATTTTAAATTTGTTGGTATAAGTGAATGCAATATGTTTGTCTCTTGCTTTGGCTTATGTAAAAAATATTGTTTTTGGACAAATAAAGGAAAAATTTAAGTGTGGATATGTAAACTTATTTTAATTTAATTGTCTGCAAGTGAGAAAATTTCGAAAAATTACGTGAGAAAACACAATAAAATGACCACCGTGTAGTAGTAATGCTTTTGAACTCTTGCTAAATAAAAATGGTAATATTTTCTCTGCGTTATCAACACCTAAGGATACAAGAAAACGCTGAAACTCCTCATCATGATGTAAGATATGAAGATTTGATTGGAAATATTAATAACCTACGTATCATGTAGATTTGAAAAATCTTAATTCAAGAGCTGCTGAAACAAACAAATTATTTGCTCTAAAAAAATGACTGACTTTGTACGTAAACAAAAGTTCAATGAAGTCACTATTAATCTCTACAGAAGAAACTGAACTACTACACTAAGCCAGACTCGTAATTACCCAATCTTAGACCACTCAAGTAGAATTATTGACCATTAAATAATAAACAAATAATTTTTCGTTATACATATTGATCGAACTCTATTGTTGTTTTGTATTTATTGTATGTTATAGGTTCACCAAGAAAAAGTAAATAATGTTGTGAGAATTGTAGCTGATTCAAGAATCAAGTATACGTACTTTTGTTGGAAAAAATTATTCATTTTATTCAGACCTCATAAGAACTTGAATATTTAATGTCGTAGCTAAGAAAACTAAGCTAATATAGAAGTGAAGATTGTTTATGAACTACTTAAAGTGTTATTTCAATAACTTTAATGAATCGTATACGACTTAGACACTTAAAAAAACGTTTTTATAGTGTCTAAGTCGTATACGATTCACCAAAGTTACTAATATAGAAGGTAACTAAACTGAACTAAAAAACACACATACTTATATAAAAAAAATTGAATAAATTCAAATTCGAATTTGTTGGAGCTTTTTGTATTACATTTCTATGCGTGAATTCATAGGATGAGAGGAGTCTCTGATCAAAACACACCAAACATTTTTTTTTTGGTTTGTCTGTTTCAGATGAAATTTTTAAATGCAAGGTATAAAAGCTGTCTTTAATATGCCAAAATTAGTTTGTGCAGCTAACAGAATGGTATTAATCTTTTTTCTATCTAAAGTGGAAAATCATGAAAATCATTTGAAATTATTCTCCGTTTTAGCAGAATCTTTATATCCAACTACGGTAGTTTAGTTAGGCGATGATATTTCAAAGTTGATATTTCATCATTATTTAACTACTTAAGTTGAGTTTTACACCATTAGGTATTTATGTTTTTATGTATTCATTTCCTAATAAAAAAACCAAAACCTCCACTAAAAAAGACAAATTATTACGATATAATATCAACTCACACCTATTTGTTTTGGAAAATCCGACATTTACTCTGCAACAAGCTCACATTTACAAACTGTTCATTAACCAAAGCTGAATTCACTCAAAAACCATACTACTTTTCCGTTTTGTTAAAATGCATTTTTTCACTATACTTTGATTTGCAACAACCTGATGTTTTTAAACTGTTCCATATCATTTGGAAGTGGTGGCACTCTTAATACAAACAAATGCTCAGAAAACATCCCCTAATAACTACAACATTTGTTAAGAAATAACAATTTAGTTGACAGTAACTGATCAGGTGAAATCAGGCGAAACTGGCAGCAATTAAAAAAAACCCAGATTGATTAAAATATCATCTAATATATAGGTAATTCTTTTACAAACCGAACACCTTTCTGACCGACACATTTTTGATTTGGCGGAAATTTTTTTTACATGTATAAAACATAGAAAAAAAAAGATATACGTGCTCGAGAATTTTTTTTTTGAAAATATAGCCGTTCTAAATATCGAGAATTTCGTGATTTATGGCTTGACGAGTTATTTTCAAATATTCATAACATTGGTTCTAATAAAGATAGAAATCTATAGTTTATTTCATTTTAAAGTTTAAAGATGTTTACAAAAAAAATTAAAATAATAAAAGTTATTAACAAATTCCTATTGTTATAAACAAATTAAATGTTCAAATTGATCTTTAGTCATTGCCCCACCCACGAAATAAGTTTTTAGTATGATCATCGTATTCTACGTTTCATTTCCTATAAAAAAGTATTTTTAATAATTAATAGAGAAATGATTTTTACTGTATGAAATAAATTTTTCTATCGAGCGTGGGACGACTAAAAATTCCATAAATGGGTCATTATTTTACATACAGAGCAGATTAGGACAAAATGTGACTAAGACATTTTTGATTCAGAAAATTTTTTTACGGGTTCTATATAAACATAACGATATACTTGTTTGACGATTTTTTCTTTTAGGGGAAATAGAGCGGATCTAAATTTCGAGAATTTTGTGATTTTTGGCTTGAAGACTTATTTTCAAAGATTCATAACTTCGGTTCTGGCAGAGATAGACACGTTTTGTCTATTTTTTTTAAAGAATAAAGATGAAATTTAAAAAAAATGTATTATTTATAAAAATTATTAACAAATTCCTATTGTTATAAACAAATAAAATGTTAAAATCAGTTTTTAGTCATTATTTAACAAAAATAAAGAGTGTTTAGTGTGACCATCGTATTCTACGTTCGATTTTCAATAAGGTAATTTTTCCAGCGTATGTATGGAATATCGTCATTTTTACAGAAAGAAAAGAAAAGGTGTGTTCATTTTCCAAAAACATATTAAAATTTTATAAAATTTGTAATACTGGACGACGATTCAATGTTCAATTTAAAAGTTGAAATTATTTGCAACTTAAAAATAAAAAAGTCGGACAAGTGCGAATATAACTCGCCGAGGGTTCCGCGTATATAACATTCGCTACGAGAACAGTTCTTCCAAAAAAACACAATTTTAGAAATAAATCAAAACCACTTTGCAGTTTCGCAAATTACAAAACTAAATTGTTTTGAACTTGAAAAAAATTATCCTTTCATATGACCCCCACTTATGAAGATCAAAATTAATTTTTTTCGAAATTTCTTCTCTCAAGCCTAAAGAACATTTGAAATGATGAGCCAACTGCTATAGTTTCTGTTCAATCTTTACAATAGTATCTATTACCTTAATTTTTTTAATTTCTCGCTTCTGTAATATTCGAAGATAAGGAGAGGGACTGGAAAAATTTTTAACATTTTTGAAAATAAGGGTGAGACCATCCTGAGGATTTGAACGGACCAAACCGTTCGGTTCCATTTGGATTACCCAAATCGGTTTGTGGAGGAAGAATATTATGTTGGATAGTTGGTCTGAAGCCTTCCTAGTTACACGATCCAACGGACCAAAGTATACTTCCTTTTCGAGCTCACGCATAAAAAGCTTAGAATGTGGATCTGAAATAGTGTTTTTCTAGTCACAGATTGGACCCAGAGGATTTGTGAGGATTCCACCAGAAGATTCCACCAAGGCACATTTTCCTTTTAGATTTGGAAATTGGAAAATTGTGGTGGCATGTTTAAGTGAAACCGCCTTGCCGGTAATTTGTCGCATACTCCAACTCCATTGTGGAGTGGCTCCTTTCGGCTATCACAATCGTCTACTTTATACCGAAGATGTACTTGAAAGAGATCCCAATCGGTTTTCCAAGGGTTCCTAAAGTAGAAAATGCTCTCCATTTAGTGTTCTATATTGAAGCATATGTTTGCGTAGTCCAAAACATGCCAGTTACTGACAAAATTCTTAGTGATGTTGTGCTCAGAGTAAAGTTCAGGACCTTGTTTGTAATTGTGTTTCTAAAGATGGATTTGCTGCCTTTGTTAGCTATAAAAATGTTATTGGTATACAGGTGTTGGAGCAGAGAATCATATTTTGCGTTAATGTTGCTACTACCCCACACGATGTAATGAGCATTGACATCGCACGGAATTATTAGGTTATAATGTTTGTCCTTGCAAAACCGAATTAGCTTGCCTACCTTATCAAGTGGCATTTCGTCCGCATATCCTGGGCACTACGCAGATACTTAAATGGACTTGCGAACTCCGCTTTTGGGAAGAGTGATTTCAATCTGCACAGCTGTTAGATCTTTGCAAAAAAATTCTATTTAGTCAAATACTATTAAGCGTTTGTTAAAGAGAACCGCAGTTCTCGGTCTCTCTTAGGCCTGAGAAGTATATCAATTGTTTGTTTTTGTTGGTTGATAAACCTTTTAGTTTTTGCTGTGTGCCTATAGTTTCTTGATCAACACAATATCTTGTAATGGAGAACTGTTTACATTGGAACTACCAATTTAAGAGTTGAGTAGGCTGCGCACCTAGTGAGGCTTTTCACCCGAAATTAACTTCAGCTTGTCTGAAGTTTTAGCCTACTACCCCAGCACAAATTAAACAGTGTACGCGTACGAGGAGACAAAACGGATCAGAAAAAATATTAAAAAGAGAGAAAAAGAATCGGGCGACCCCATTCGCGTAGAAGCCGCGATCGTCACGTTACCCCATTATTATTTTTTTTCTATTTATGTAATACTTTCACATAGGTGGAATACGCATACAATATATATTCACAACAAAACAAAAAGAATAATTTTAATAACATAGTTACTCACCCCACAAATAGTCCGGATCCCACTTTTCATACTCCTGTTGTTATATCAAGGGCTCATTGAACACATAGATGATGTATCTTATAAGTGAAATTGATTAAATACAATTTTGGTCCTTCAGTTGGTAACTACAAATTGCTGCTCCTGGAACCAGGACCAACCTCCGGGCTATCAATTGGTCGTACGCCTTACAAAGTGACCTCAATCATACGAACACGACGCGACTAGGTGTCAGCATGTACTTCTTGGATATTTTGGCTTTAATTCGTGTTCACACCCAGAGAAAGAAATTATACTCAATTTCCTTCTTCGACCCAGTTATCAGTCTGAATGCGTAATCATACAATCACAAAACACATAATCAAATTTTTTCTATTTTTCCTTTACTTAAAAATTTATTTTTTTTTGTATATTTCCCTTGTCCTTTGCTGTTTTTATTATATATAAAAAAAATCACGTAGATCAAGAATAAATAAAACAAACCCACTGACATTCACTAGAAACGCTTTTCCTTTTTTTTTCTAGTTGATTCTTAATAAAACTTAAGATGTGCTTGACAATTCAGGCAACTCAAAACAAAAAAAAATTATCACATAAGTTCGTATACTAATACGCAAACGAGATTATTCAGCATAAATGAAATATTTATTGTACAGTTAAACAATTTTACAGTAATTTCCTTAATTTTTTTTTCGTTACGGTTTATGATACTTGGCAACACAAAAACAATGCCTTTTTTTAACATTGACAAATTTGATTATAGAATTAGTTAAATACATATACAATTAAAAGTCCATCAAATTAGGCTAAAAATAACACTATAATAATCAATGGCTACCACGCGCCACATAGTTCACTATCTTATATTCTTTACTAGCTAATTATAACACTATATCTAGTTTATGTTTTACCGTATCAATGCAATCGTTCTAGACCAAAAACTTAAATTATTTTTCGTGCTTGAGTGTTTTCTTACGACTCCGAATAGCAATGGGCTATACCGGGTCCTCATAAAATACACGGTCGATAAATCATAAAATTGTTAAAGGATAGAGCGTGGGTCTACGTTACCTTAATCATATGCAAAATTATATCATCGAACCGACCGCCATTAACAATACCAACAAATACTATTAATTTTTTTCAATTCTTTTCATATGATGCATCGCAACCACCGATTCCTTCCCATATAATTCAATCTCACTAGCATTAAATAATTATGGCAAGAACAAAACTGTACTCTTCAATAGACACCACAACAAAAAAAATAAATTAAACTTCAAAAAAAAAATATTACATAACCATCCGCTGGTTCACAGATATATTTCTTTGCTTATTGTGTTTTTTATTTAATAGTTTTTCAGGATATACATACTTACCAAATAACTCCGCTTTATTTAGGTAGCCCGCTGTGTTTGGTCACCATGTCCATCATCACTTCGAAAATCTATTGACAACGCTTTTCTTTCTTTTTAAACAAAAAACCCACACGCTTCGTCTGACATTATTATCACCATACAACAAAAGTGCGAAGACGTCAAAAAATCAAAAAGAATAAGAGAGCCTCTATAGTTGAGTTCATGTATTTATAGTATAATTCAAAACATCGAAAACATAGTCTTTTCATCGCTGCGGCTGGTCTCATGCAGCTTCTTAACATATAATAACACTAAAGGAAAATGTATTTGCCGTTGAATGTTATGCTTTCGAGTTTGAAAAAAAAAAACAATCTACAACTTAGAAATTTTAAAAGTAATAAAGTAATCTTGAAATATTAATGAAGGCTAGTTAATATGTTCTTTTATTTAAATTGTTCGAGATATATGGAATGACTGGAATGATGATGTAAGAAAAATGAAAAGGTTTATTGCACTACCAGTAAAAAGGTGTGTTGTATTGGGAGCATCGTTATTTCCACAAGTTTAATAAATAGGTGCATCTTCTGTAAATGTGAGTCACCATAGATTTACACAACGTAAAATCGTTTCCGAATCCTCACGAGCTTATTCATCGTTACGGCTGTGCTTTTACGGCACCATAACAATCTTGAGCTTGATCTTGTCAGATAAAGTGCTTCAAATTATTTGAAACAATTGCAGACCTTTACGGGTTAACTTGAACCCAACTTACTTTAGGCAATTTTTTGCAGACGGCTATGGTGGTCCACCGGGGCCTTCGGTATGCCATGCTTTTTGTGTATTGCTGCCTTAGATCACTTGGATGCAACAGTTCGCTTGATTTGGGTGGGGTTGGTGTATTAAACAAGTGTGTGTTTTGCTCTTATTGAGGCGGTTTTGGTTGTCGATGCATGCAGGTTAGCAGAGACCATGCTAGAATTGCTCCTTGCAGAAGCAGATGTAGCCGGTCTTTCATTTTCTAGTTGTTGAGGCATTCTCGGTAGAACTGGGTACTGCTTCTTCCGGTATCACCGTTGTAGGCTGGTGTGGGTGGCTTGGTGATTTTTGTAATTCTTGCATTAATCACACCGAACATCTAGTTTAACCTGAATTTGCAATTTTTAAGATGTTCTTTGGATGCTTGGTCAGGAATGAACACCAACATTACGAAATCCCTTTCAACAGTATGCTTTAGAATGGTCCATGATCTCTGCCTGATATACGGATTTTGTGCACCGAATCGCCTTAGAATTTTCTCTGTTGATTCTTTGGCGCAGTCTAAACGGTAAGCCATTAGTCTTTGAGTACCGCATTTGCAACTGACTGCTTCCATGTATTATCGGCACAGTTAACTAGTAACTATCTTTTTTTGCAGCAGCTTTCGAAGCGACGTTTATTAACCTGTTCTTGAACATTACATTTCTTGAACCTGTTCTTAAGTTCTTGAACATTAGTTGTCTTTTTACCTTGGCTGCTCAGAGCTGCTCAGAACTCAGGCGGATGGTTAGAAAGTTTTCAGCAGCGAAGTACACTTTGATGAGCTTGGCGATATTGCTGAATGTTGGAGGTACGATTTTACTCGCAACATTGTTTGTGGTGTCCGCTAGCCCATACTGTATTCGGTCGCTGGTAAAGAACTTTTGCCGTTTGACAGATGTAGCCGTCTGTTGGCAACTTGCGATGCCTTGGATCGGATCCTCTTGCTACTTATGATATCTGTGTCCTTCCGTCTATCTATTAGCTTCAGAGCTTGCTCCTTAGGTATTGCGCAGATTGTTATGATAAAAACTAGTGCTAGTGCCAGTTACCATTAAAATTTTATTTTGAAAAACTTACCAATAGCATAGTTAAAAAAAGTAGATAGTTATAAACTTAGTCAATAAGTTGCCAAACTTGTAAATTTTCGGAATCTGCCACCTTTGATTTTATTTCTCGACCGTTTGTTAAGACAAATAAATGCGTTACATTGCTGATCAAACTGGCTCAAATTAATTTTTAACTGTACTCTTCCTCAAACAAACTGTTTTTATATTTGACTTATTTCCATGTGTCGCAGCCGACTTTTATTATAGATACCAACGGTATCTATTTACCAAAGGTTTAAGTTTAAATTTAGCTAATAAACGATCGTACGGTTTTTCGTTGTTAAAAACGCGAACTCTAGCCCCAACAAAATATCTCTAAGTACAAAGATATAATTTAATTTATATGACCATGATGGTCTAAAACAATTAAAGAAATTAAAGAATTTAAAAAAAATTGAATATAAACATACATACATTCATCTTACTTTAGTTGCATGCAGTTGGATGTATTGATAACAATTTATTTTTCAATTTATTTTACACCTCTGCGGTTTCTTTCAGTGCTTTACCTTTTCAAGAAAAGCACTAATATATGATATGCATTCGATCCTCTGGAATCATGCTGATATTTTGGTATTTGTCAAAACGTGCTTTTTCCTACTATTTATCAAGAGCACGGTTGACCCAAAGACGATTAAACATGCAATGACGTATTTGTGAAACATATACTTTCATTTTTTTTCCTTATATTTCCCTTTTTTTTCTCATTCACATTTTTTTGCATTAATTTGAACCAACACAAAGGACACGAAACCTTATTAAACTTATTTTTTTTGACAAATTTTTATTTACTTCAATCAAAGTGTCATATTTATGAAATTTTCGGAAACTCAGCACAACCTTTATTACCAATAATTTATAAAAACAGCAACGTAATTTTTCTTGTTATAATTTTTTTTCTTTTTAAACTTCACAATAATAAAAAAACTGCTTTCTACACTTACAGGTGGACAGACACAACACATATGTATTTTCCTTTTTTTGTTCTATATTATAACTTTTTTTTATTATTCTATTTTGATTGAACATTATTCTTTTAATTTTAAATTGTAACTCACACAAACAATCGAATAATTTTAATAATTAAGTTTTAAGTACTAGTACGATAATTTGGTTTTAATTTCAAGCTACAACTGAGCAAAATTCATAAATATTTTTAGTATTTATAATATTAGAAATAAAGTAAAAAAGAGAATGATTGTTTGTTGATCCATGAACTCTCCCGTTTTCGTTTTATTTAGCAAAGAGATAAAATATAACAATTAAATTCAAAATATTTTAGAGAGAACTCAAACTTATAAAAAAAACTATTATGCGTCTGATGTTTTTTTACAGGAAGTCCGAAGATTATGTATACTGATTGTTTGGTTAATGGAAAAATGTAATGTAGCCGTATTATACATGAAAAATGGAAATGTTTGGTGGTTGAACATACTGATTAAACAAGTGAAACATTTCAATGAAACATTTCATTTGAAATGTTTCATTTCTGAAATATTTCATCAAAATATATTTCATGCTTGAAAGATTTCAAAAAAATATAGTGTTTCAATTTCATTAATTATCCTCTATAATAAAAACCTCTAATACGAATCAACTTTAATGACATTACATATTTCAAAATTAGATTATATCTGTGAAAATAAATAACACATAGACTGTGTTAGTTATATTATTTAAATTTCAATAAATCGAACCATTTGAAATGGTTATTTGTTTATTCTCACATTAAGCCTAATTTTATTCTCAAAATTAGACGCGTTCCATTGAGGAACAACCTTGTTCAAATCTACTTCCATCTGCATTCTACACTACCATTTCGAGGTTTTGGCGCTCCAAAACAAAACGCCCATACAAAACTTTTTTGAAATATTTCATGAAACATTTCTGAAATATTTCATTAACTATTTGAAAAATATAAATTTCATGAAATTTACAATCACTAGTTGAACAGGAATTTAGTTTCTACTATTAGTTTGTTGTTCTAGAGTTGGCGTAGATTTCTTTTAAAATGCTGCCTGTTAAATATCGCGTAATTTGGCGGGCATAACACATGTTTTTGAAGAGAATTTGGTACTGGCTTTCTTGTTGGTGCACGCATACAAGAAGCCGTGATGAAATTCATCCTGGTCAGTGAGAGGATCTGCTACCTACACTCAGAGAATTCTGTTATTAAAAACTATCAAAATAGCCATTAGATTAATAATTTGGTGATTATTATACAGCTAATCATAACTTGTGATTATTTTCACTGATTTCGTAATAACAGGCATTATTAAACTAATATTATTTGTTCGTAATATTTACTAACAAAAAAAAATTAAATTTTAAATCTAAAAACGATAGCTTTTATATTTATAAAAATTCTTATTGGAATAATAACATAATGGATTACATTTATATTAGGTATCCCTTGGATAAATGACATATATTATTATAATAATAAAGTTGTTTTTAAAATAATATTAGGTTATCAGATTAATAATACAATCTAATTAGATTAATAATAGGTTCTTATTAAATCAATAATAAGATGTTATTAAATTAATAATGAAACTTATTAAATTAATAATGGAACTTATATTTTACACTTTTTAAATAAAAGAGAGCATAAACTTTTTATTAACGATTTTATTTATTTCAATTATTTTCATTTAATCTTAAAGTATTTATATTTCACAGTTTTAATTCTAAAATAATTCATAATTTTGCTTTAAAGTATTTTTAAATTTATATGTGACAAAAATTAAAAGAACAAAAGGAGTCTATGTGCGTATATAAAATAAAAAATATAGTAATATTTACTATATTTTACTATATTTTTTATTAATTAAAAAATAAATTTACATAGCTAAACTAATAACATATATTATTGATTTGAATTTAACAAATCAATCAACAAATTGACCGAATAATATGCTCTTTCTTTATCGCCTTTCAATGTATAAAAATACTTTTGGATAAAATTCCAAAATTGGTTGCTGATTGCGGATATTTTATGTGTATTTATTCTATATTATACTATACTATATTATAGTATATTTTCCTACAAGAGATGAAAACATTGTTTTTGTTGAAAAACGTTTTTATCTCGCGTAGGAAATGCAATTTTTTCTATGATAGTATATATAATCGATATTTTTTATAAATTATAAAGTTATAAATCGACAACAAAACATTCAAAATTCATATTCTATTTTTTCATGGTTACGTTGTTTAAAATACTTTATAAAATTATATGAAAAACCATAGCAACTATAATTTTTTATTCTTTTTCACTAGTGAATTGACTTTTCGCATAGAAAAAATATTTTGAAGCACACATCAATTACTTTATCCACGACTAAAGAATATATGCTTTCCATGCGTATATCTTCCATTGTAATTGTATTCATTCCACAACTAGTGAATTTGATTAAAATTCTTTAACAGCTCTATAGTTTATTAAATATTCCCCTAACAAATTAAACAACAAACTTGTTTTGTTTTTCGCTATCTTTGATGTTTTTATTTCAATATGGCGATACAAATTTTTGCATGAAAACTGGAAATTAAACGAAATATTTTACAGTCGTGGATAAAATAGCATCTTGTATTCGCTTGGGATGATGGCAATTCTTCACTAGGAGGATTCCCTCCACTACGCTACGCTCGTTTTGGGAAACTTCATCCTCGTGAAGAATTGCCTTCATTCTAAGCTGATACAAGAATCTACAATTCCATGTTGTATAAACATCATACCGTACATTATCAAAGCATACAAGTTGGCTTTATTATAGACCCACTAATTAACAAAAGAGGCAGAATTGGTAATTTTTTATCGAAATACTTTTGTAACATCTCTTCATCATTTTGAACAGTTTCGCCTATAATGGCAAAACTGTTTTAAGAATATCGAACAGTGTATTTCTTATAAATTTTATGCTATAAAGTTTTGTTGGTTTGACGGAGTATCCTGTGCAGTAAATACATAGTTGATAGCAGAATATCATCTAAATAATATAAAACAGAAAAACATTATATTATTACAGAATCTAACATTGAATAGGTTTAATTGTTTTCACTCAAAAATATTACAAATGACATGTCCAAAAACAACGTTTTAGCTTATAGCCGGGTATTCAAATACATCAGAAACAGAAACAGAATTTCAATCAAATTTGACAGCAAAAAATTCTGTTGCTGTAAAATTTGAATGGAATTCTGCTTCTGTTGTATGTGATTTTCAAGTTTTTGGAGCCAAAAAACAAATTTAAAAAACTTACATTCTGTCATATTCTCTGTATTGCAAAGTTCTTCAACCATCTCTCTTAACTTTTCATCTTTAATTTGTTCTTCAAAAATGGGCTGAGTTTTCTAAATAAATGGTTGGACAAATTTGGACAACCAAAATCGCAGGCTTTCGGAAACATTGCTTTAAAATAAATGTCTATCTGAAAATTTTAAAAGGAATATTATTATAATTAATTATAATTATTATATATATATTATTATAATTATAATTAAAATGTTATTGAAATATACTAATATTGAATTATTAATTACCAGTTTATAACCAAGCGGCAATTTAAAGTGCTTCCATTTGGTTAAAATTTCCGAAGTTGATTTTAATTTTGAAATGTCGCTGAGTCTCAGATGTTTAGTCCTGTCCCATGCAGACTCAGTTTTAGCCTAACTACTCTGCTCATCGAACAAAATTTCTACATGTTCTGTCTGATGAATCTGCTTCAGGAACTGAAAAACCAATTATTTTTACCACACCATAGACAGTACAAAAATTTACAAAGTTTCACATACCAAACGTTATCGTTTAATAAAATAATCTTACTTTTTCAATTTTCTTAACACTTTTAACTTTCCACAAAACTTTTAAATATTTTTTAAAGTTGTTTATTCAGCGTCTGGATATAAACTGTGATTCTTACCAATATTTTATTAATCGTTATTAAAAATAATAACCTAAAGTAAGATTAATGTATACTATTATTAATTTAATAACCTACAATTTGAAAGTAAAAACGTCGATGATTAATCTAATAAAATGGTTATTAAAATTAACTACAAAAATAATAATTCATGTTTTTATTTTAATAGCTCTACGTTAATCACATAATTTTTTATTTGATTGTCTGAATTCATCATTTTAATAAGAATTGGTTATTAGTTTAATCAACGTTTGTGATTTTTTAAATAATATTGACCGTATTTTTATTTTGATAAACATTTTTATTAAAATAATAACAAAAAGTATTAATCGAACGAATGTGGCAATTACTTTAATAAAAATCGTTATTAGATTGATAAAATAACTTATTACACATTTTTAAAACGGGCGGTTATTAAATTTACTAACAAAATTCTCTGAGTGTACGTGTACGTGGTACATATAACAATATTTCTCTTATTGCCGTGCATGCACCTACTGAAGCTAAGACCGTCGACGAGAAGGATAATTTCTACATAGCACTGGAAGCATAGTAAATTTCTACATAGCATGAAACAAACACCCAAACGCGACTTCATTATGGTTCTTGGTGACTTTAATGGACAGGTTGGAAGAGATATCTCTTATGGAAATGTGGTGGGTCCCAACAGCCTGCATTTGAATTCGAATAATAATGGTGAGAGAATGACTGAATTTGCATTATCAAATAATTTGAGAATTGCCAGTACGTTCTTTCCGCATCGATCGATTCATAAACAGACTTGGGTCTCACCGAATGGAAACACTCGAAATCAAATTGATCACGTTCTAGTAACAGCACGTTTCTTTTCGAGCGTTCGGGTTGTACGATCCTTTAGAGGTGCATACATTAGAAGTGATCACTTCCTTGTATGTGCAACGATAAGGTTCCACTTCCCAAATCCAGGCATTCCAAAATTCAATCAACGGAAACGTTTTAACATCTCATCATTAAAGAATGCTGAAACAGAAGAGAGATATCAAATCCATATTGCCGAAACATTGGAGAAATCAGAAACCATTAATGGAGACGTCGATAAGTCATGGTATTTGCTCAAATATGCTGTTTTAAGCGCTGCTGAGGGAATACTTGGACGACCACAGAACCACTCCCAGAAGCCCTGGATGGATCAAGCATGCCTTGACGCTATTCAATACAAAAGAGATTGCTATCTGAAGTGTCTACAAGGACGCAACACCAGGTCCACGAAGGAGAACTATAAACTGGCAAGACAAGCCGTTACAAAGCTACGTAGACGAACGAAGAGAGAATGGTGGAAGAGACAGTGTGAGGAGATTGAAAGCTTCAATAAGGAACATCAATCGCGTAACTTCTTTCAACAGGTTAAAACCTTAGAAGGGCCCTCAAACTAGATCGACTGCTATTCAAAATGAAGATGGGGAGCTACAAGTAGACCTTAAAAATATTTTAGATACTTGGGCCGCTTATTTTGAGAATCTTCTCAACTTAAGTGACCAGCAACAAGTCGGGCGACGAGAAAAGCTTATTCGTGCGTCAAAGGTTCATGTAGACGAACCCACCAAAGAGGAATTCGATGCGGCGCTGTCAAAATTAAAATGCAATAAAGCATCTGGTATCGACGATATAACATCCGAAATGATTGTACATGGTGGCGAAACTCTATCCTTAAGATTGTTTGAACTTGTTCAAATGATCTGGAGGACTGAAACCATGCCACAGGACTGGAACACAGCTATGCTGTTACCAATCCATAAAAAAGGTAATCGCCTACAATGTGCAAACCACAGAGGAATCGGTCTCCTCTGCACAGCATATAAGATCTTTTTCTACATTTTGCTATCCAAAATCAATCCTTTTTCTGAACAACTGTTTGGAGAATATCAGTGTGGTTTCCGGCGGGGCCGAGGTACCACCGATGCACTTTTCTCGATAAGGATGATTTTGGAAAAGTGTCGAGAGTTCAACATACCTGTGCACCAACTTTTCATTGATTTCAGGCAGGCTTACGACTCTCTCGAACGAGAGACTCTATGGTCTGCTCTGGTGTCAATGGGAATTCCTGGTAAACTGGTATCACTATGCAAAACGACAGTACAGAACTCTCAATGCTGTGTACGAGTAGAGAACGAAATATCAAAGTTTTTTAAAGTCGACTCCGGTTTAAGACAAGGTGATGCTATCTCTCCTATACTTTTTAATCTAGCCTTGGAATATGTGTGCCGTCAAAAGAAACTACCGACTAATAACAATATCTTGTCAATAAACTCAGTACAGATGATTGCTTACGCTGATGATGTTGTCATCCTCGGCCGAAGTGAAGCTGTTATGAGTGAGACTTTCAAGTAGCTTGAGAGTGGTGCTAGGAAAATTGGTCTGCAAATTAACTACAATAAAACCAAACATATGAATGTTTCAAGAGAGGCTGAGAAGAAAGATTTGATGTGCGGCGATGAACGAATTGAGGGAGTTGAATCTTTTAAATATTTGGGATCAATGCTTGACTCAAACAACAGCATACTTACAGATATTAAAGCTCGAATCGCTGCAGGTAATCGAACTTTCTACTCAATTAAACCTCTCCTTGGATCACCGTATGTATCAACTAACACCAAGCTCAAGTTATACAAGACATTGATTAGACCGGTTGTGATGTATGGGTCACAAACGTGAACCCTTACACAAAATGACGAATCGCATTTATCTGTATTTGAGCGTAAGATCCTACGCTACATTTTTGGTCCACTTAAGACAGACGATGGAGAGTTTAGAACCCGGTATAACTTTGAGATCAGAGACCTTCTTGAGGGTCCTGATATAATAGGTTGTATACGTTCTAATAGGATTGCTTGGTTTGGGCATATTCTACGAGCCGATTCACAGTCTGGAATGATTAGAAAAATGTACGTTAGTACCCCAGGGAGTGGTAGACCGCGAGGTAGACCACGACTACAATGGGAGACTGACGTAATAAACGACCTTAAAAAAATCGGCTGCCATGGTAATTATGTCGCTGTTGCGAATGACCGTGGTGAATATTTAAACTGATTAACCTGGCAACGCTCCTACATGGAGCATGAACGCTTTTAAAAAAAAAACACATGTTTTTGACGTTCCATTGTTTCGCCATTCCAACTACTCAAAACTGGCTTTAACGACTATTTCGTTCTAAGAACCCATGTAATGAAATTACAAAAACCAAACATTTTTGAATTTAAATTGTTTTTACTCGTCAGTTTTTGTTGAAATGTAAATTTTGTTTAAATTTTAATGTACTGTTGTGACAACTATGCGTATTCCAGTCCCTACTATTGACATATGAGATAAAGTTAGATATCACATATCACTTGGAATAGTTGTGAGATATCACTAGCACTTATAATTTTAGTTTTGGATTATTCGTCGATGATGGCATGCTCTTATTTGCTCGCAAAAACGAGCCTTTATATAACTCTTTATCTGGGTTTTTTAATCATTGAGGTAGGTAGTGCGTAACATGAAAGTGGCGTTTGCTACTTGTTGGATGATTAGACCCCCATTTCAGTTTTGCACCTACCGCAAATTATTTTTGAAAAATCTGATGTTTCCCTTTTATTTTATTTTTATTTTCTCCGTCCTGTTTTGAAATATTTTCTTATGTCATATTGCATTACGTAATAGTATTTCCATATCCATTCCTTAAAGTAAAAAACTGTGTCGATCAACACTTCAGAACGCATGTTGTTGTGGGACATAGGTCTTGAAAGTTTTTTATATGTTGGTATGACACATTTTTTAATCCCTACTAAAAAACATCATTTTATTAAAAAAACAACATTATTATGAATAAAATGGATGTTTCAGTCTTCAATTCAAATTTGGTTGTCAAATCTGATTTACTCCTTGTTTTACCTGCCGTAAAAAGCTATTTCAACATTGAAATAAACGATTTTATAATTTTAAAGCTTTTTTCGTTATCAACTAAAAATATTAAAACTCTAAATCTCATATCTAAAAATTGAGGCTTGGCCGATGAATTAGAATACATATATCATTTTAAGTTGAGCAACAAGTAAATCAGTTTTATTATTAACTTAAGAATCACCTCCGTCGTTAAAATGTGTTACAATATATCTTTAGATATCGTCTTAATATTTAGTGTAGCCAAAACAAGCGTAAATATAAAAGAACACGATGCAAGCTTTTATAGTTCGGAAAAAAGAAGCCAGTAACCTAAGAAATTTTTTTAATAATATTTTAACAAAAGAAAAATTTAAAAAGATTAGGCAGTCTGCAATATTAAATCTTTAATGAATCTGCTACCGATAATACTTATTATAGATAAATGATATATAACCAAACCCAAACGAAGAAATTGACAACAAAAAATCTGATTTTACTTAAAGAAAGTGTTTTTTGTTCAATTTCAAAATTTTCATTTTCAATTACCTATAACAATATATAATTAAAAAATATATAATGAACACATAGATATTCACACAGGTTGTAATCAATAGATATATTATTTGTTATAATTTAATTTATTTAATTTAACAGACAAAAAAATTTCTTTTTTCTTATTAATTTGAATACCTCCTCTCCCTACTCCATTACAGCGTTAAGATATTTTAAAGATGTACACTTAACTAAAAAATTTAGAAATCCCAAAAAGTTACGATTTACAGTAAAGAAATGGTTTGACATATATTTGTTGTTAGTTGTGTTGTTGGTATATGCTCATTTTTTAACAAGTATAATACATATTTCCCACCAACAGCCATGTATACACATCTTATTTGTTATTATATTTTGATATCTCTTTCTTTCAATTTATTTAAACTATACAGTAACGTTTTAGCTGCTATCAGTAAAAAAATAAAAGCAGTTAAGGAATATGAAAATAAAGTTTTTGTATGTTCAAATAATTAATTTATAATTCTTTAATATCACCGCGAAACTAAAGAGAATAAAACGCGATCGTTGCTTATTTCTAGTCACAGTTCAACGGTTGCTTCCTGACCACTAACAGCTTATTAAATAAAAAGCTGCCAAATAAAAAATAAAAAATATATTTAAATAACAATATGAAAATTTTCTGCGTGTTTTTTGCTGTGATAGCAATTGTGTCAGCTGTACCATCCGAAACTGATGGTTTATTAGTTAGTGCTTTAAAATTTGTTAAGGAATGTGGTGATAAATCAATGGTCCTATGTCTTAAGGTAAGATATAACAAAAAAAAAAAAGTTTAATGGACTAACAATCAACAAAGTGTGAAAGTGAAAAAAACCAAATAAAATTCAATTTCATGGATATTTTATTGTGATCTTGACATCAGTTAGTGATTATTTTTGTGGTGATATAATTTTTAAGTGAATTTGATCATGATCTTGATTTTTTACGTAAAAACTTTAAAAAATAGATTACTGAACAATTTTTCATTTAAAACTAGACAAACAAAAGTTATACAAAAAAGTTCATTCTTAAAATTAAATTTTGTTTGGTTTTTCATATTCATTGTTATTTAAAAAAAAGTGAAATGTGAAATCATTCAATTATAACAATGATATAATAATAATTATTATTATTATATTACAGGAAAGGGCACTGCATTATGTAGATCAAACAGATGGTGATATTGCATTAGCTGAAGGTGTTAGCCTGATCCAAACTGAGCAACCGTCTCAAGGTCGATCGTTAAATGATGTTGATCTACCAGTTGAACCTGAAGAACGTGAAAACGAAATTGATTCGTTATTAGTAGATCGTGTTGCACGTTTCTTAGGATCACATACATTACAGTTCCAAGTACCAAAAGACTCAATTCAAGATATGCAAAGGTCACTCGAAGAAGGTAAAAACTGAAACTTTATGTCAATAATGAAAATACTATTGTTAATTTTGTCTCATTATTTATTTCCAGCTCGCGGTAAAAAAAAGAAAGTTAAGAAACTTTTGTTACCACTCCTTCTTCTATTGAAATTGAAAGCTGCTGCTCTTCTTCCATTAATCATTGGATTCCTTGCCTTAATTGCATTCAAAGCTTTGATCATCGGTAAATTAGCTCTTATTCTCTCAGCAATTATTGCATTGAAAAAGTTGTTGGACTCAAAAAATCACTCATCACAATCATATGAAGTTGTTGCACACCCACAAGCATCTTACGATGAACATTCACACTATGGACGATCATTTGATGCACAAAATTTAGCATACGCTGCACATGCCTAAGAAGAAATCACAAAAAAACAAAAATAGAATAAGTAATTTATTTCAAAGCATAAGAAAAAGTCAAAGCCATTGCAGAAAACTCTTTATAGATAAGCTTAATTTATTTTCAATTTTCAATTAAAAGTTCTATTTCTTTTCATCTCTTCATTTCCTATCTTATTTCTAAACACTTTCTAATTCTTGACATATTCATTTCAATCTAACTTTACCAAGACACGACCGACTTTTCATTTCATTTTTCCTAATTAGTACATATCAGTATCTTAAATCTCAAATCAAAACAATAATTTCACGTACATATTTGATTTCTAATAACGGAACTAAAAAAAAATTTCTCGAATATTAAATTTGAGGTCAAACAAAGCACACCTACAAAATATACAAACATTTTAAGAATTACACTTAACAGAAATAAGCCATTTTTAATTTATAATTAAACTTACATATTTATATATTTTAAACTTACCAACCAAAAACTAGATTACTGTATTAATTTTGTATTGATTATCTCATTAATTTTATAATTTTTATTTTTTTATTCTCTTTTTATTTATATATAATGTATAACATATAATTGACAGGACCTATATATTTGTTTTCTTTATTAGTTTTAATTAAGTTATTGTTATTATTTGTATTTATTTTTTATTTAAAAAAAAATAATTATGTTTTGTTATAGAAAATAATTTCAAACAAAGAAAAGAAATAAGAAAATAAAATTTCGTAAAGTTGATTTTTATAAATTTATTTGTTTTGTTTTACTCAATTCACATCAAATTTATATCAAAAAGGAAAGTACGCAAAACTGAAAATTAAAATTTCGAAATTTGGTCCAAAGAGAACTAATACATACAAACAGGATGCGTAACCGGATAAAAATTTAAAAGATTTTAAAAAAAGTAATGAAAGTGGGTCTTTAAGTCATTCAAATATAAGATGAAAAACAAAAAAAGAAATTATATACGACACACAAAACAAACAAAAAATTAACAGTCTTTAAACATACGTAAGAAAGAAATCACGCAAAGTGTTCATTTATTTATTTTTTCATCGTGGTTTGAATAATTATTTTGATCACCATCGATATGTGAATCAATATTATTATTTAAAAAAAAAATGAAACTGATTATAATACCGTTGACATACCAAAACTTATAAACGATTTGTTCGTATTATTATTTTTTTTTACGTTCAAAAGTAACACAAAAATGCTTCTATAAACAACTTTATGTTCTAGTAAATATAACTTAATTACACGAAAAATTCAATTAATAATAATTGTAGGAATAATAATAATAACAACAATATTAATGTAGTATCCTACTTCCAAATCAAGTTTTAATCATATAAGTTTTTAATTTTCTTATTAATTAAAAGTAGTTCAAATAAAACAAGAATTTCTTTCTTCCTTATTTGATTGTTAATTTTTTTTTGCTATTGATGAAACTAACATTAGTGATCATAATGTTATTTATATTTTCTCACAACTATAAGTAAAAATTAAAAACAATTACAAGCATTAGATCCTATAAACAAGCGTTCATTTTATTATTTTTCCAAATATTTCTGGGATTGCATGTCCCCCTCTTCAGTGTCCTATAATTAATGAAATATTATGCTATTATTTACGAACAACAATACACAAACAACAACAATCACCTTATTGTAGGCTACTTATCTCATTTTTTATAATACAATTGGTTCTAGTATGTTATAACTATGTATAGTTGACATAAATTGAATCAGAGTAAACACATTAAAAACTATTTTAAAAAACTAAAAATCACAAAACTATACTATGCGAATAAATTAACACTTCGAATAAATGACTTCAAGTCCACTGTGGTGAAAACAAATAACACAGCTGCATATAAACATTCCAAGGAGTTAGGTCACACATTCGATCATGATAAGGCTGTTATAGTAACTAAGGAAAAAAAATTGGAGAAAACGGTTGATACTCGAATCACTTGCCATTCATATAAACAGACACACAGCAGTCAACCACAATTCCGACATGGATTCCCTGAGTCCAGCATACTCACTGATCTGCAACCACATCAAGAAAATAACAGGATAACATAAACGAACAACATTACCGATAATAGTAGATTATAACCGAATATTTTTCAAATTGTTTTTCCATAGTATTTTTATGAGGTCCCATAATTGTTAGTTAATTATTCATAGATAAACATAATTTATTTTAAATATAATTGACGTTACAAAATCTGTAAAAAAGAAAAAACCGCCATGTCAATTGTCATAGTGTAAATCGTTGTCTTTTAGATATTTATTTAGATCAATTTTTTTTTTAAAGTTTTTATGTTAATTTATTCGCATAGTATAGTTTTGTGATGTATAGTTTTTTAAAAAAGTTTTTAATGTGTTTACTCTGATTCAATTTATGTCAACTATACATAGTTATAACATACTAGAACTAATTGTATTATAAAAAATGAGATAAGTAAGTAGCCTACAATAAGGTGATTGTTGTTGTTTGTGTATTTTTGTTCGTAAATAATAGCATAATATTTCATTAATTATAGGACACTGAAGAGGGGGACATGCAATCCCAGAAATATTTGGAAAAATAATAAAATGAACGCTTGTTCATAGGATTTAATGCTTGTAATTGTTTTTAATTTTTACTTATAGTTGTGAGAAAAGTTAAAAACAGTAATCGACAGTACACTGTATTTAGTTAGATCAGATTTGTGATAATATAAATATCATAAACGCCATCACTATGTTATTTATATTTTTTGTCCAACTTTTGTGTAAATTAAGTGCTAAGTTTTAAATTATTTATCTTCCATTTATTCAACATTGATATTTAAAAAGAATAAGAAAAAAATTATAGTTGAACATAAAGTTTTTGAGATTTTGATTTAAATTACCTCAATGTAGTCTAATATAAAAATACATATAGGACTACAAATTGACCAAGTGTCAGCCATTGATTTCACATTGATTGGAAACAACCAATAAAAAGACTTTACAATCGTGACATAGGATGTTAAAAAGAATAGAAATCTTCCCCATTCTATGAATTCACACAAAGTATTGTCTAAAAATTTAATGCAAAAAATTTCATATAATGTAAAAACATTTCCATAATATGGAGTCCTGATGCGACCATTTCATATCAAATCGAGAGGGGGTCTTAGGTGACCATTTCCGATTTGTCTGAAAATGGGTTAATAGATTCGTCTCGTGAAAAAGAACTAATTTGACCGAAAAAATTCAATAAGTGGTTTTTCATGAGATATCACCATACAAAGTTTCGCGAAAATCGGGAAAAATCAAAAAAGGAGTAAAATTCAAAAATTCACAGCTCTTTCATTTTTCATCCGATTTGCTTCAACAATATATCGTTGAAAAGGTAATTTAGTCTACTTTAAGGTAAATTATTCAAAATTTATTGTTGTCTAACGAAAAGTGAGGCAAAATGTGAGTTTTAATATATTTTCACCCTTCGGCTCAAAACCTTACCTTTAATTTTTTTTTTTTTTAAGGTCAACTAATTACCTTTTCAACGATATACTGTTCTTGATGTTCTTGTATCTTGATTTGTTAGGTTTTTATTGAGTTTTTTATGGGATATGCCATGAATTTTCGGTACAAAGTTTGACCGCATCAGTAAAAAATCGACCATATTCTCTATTCGGTTACAGATAACTAACTAAATATCCCTTTTTTCTATAACCTCTAAAAACAAAAAATCCCAAAAAGTAACAACATGCTGAAACGATTTAAAATGTAAAAGGTTAGAGCGACGAGGCGCCAATATTATTTGTTCCTTTTGAAATGTCTATTTATTTTTAATTCTCTTTATCTCTCTCCCTCTCAAAAATAAAAACAATGTTTTAAGAACTTAGGATAAGAAAAAATAAATTTCAATAAGTTAGTTTGTTCAAATTTAGATTCAGTAAAAATTGGTCTTTAAGAATAATTAGTAAATATCTTTTTAGAGTTAAATAAAAACAAAATAAGTGACAAAAAATATTTTTTACGAATAAAATTAAATTAAAAATAAGTGCTAGTGCTATAAATATAAAACAATGTTTTAATAAAATTATATTAAATAAATATATGAAAAAAAATTATTACAACTTTATTATTGAAAAAATTCGTTTTATTAGTGAAGTTACTAGTGAAGAAAAACAAAATCATAGGGAATTTTAAGTGTAAAAACAAAATAGTCAATTAATTGTGCATTTATCTTTATAGTGAAAATTACTAAATGGACACATAAAAAATGTTTGAATACCGTTGCAATCGGTTCGGTAAACGAAACCACAAGCGTAAAAAAATGTTAATTAAAACATTACGAAACGTAACAGGTGACTTAATTCTATCGGCGCGGATAGTGAATATTCGTTTGGTAGCAAAATCTAAAATATGTCCATCATGCCGCATTAAAATTTGCTGCATTAGTCAAAGGAGAAAAACAACGACGAACGAATGCCAATCGACAACCTCAGCAACCAGTTCAAATGGAAGACGAAGTATCCAGAAATCAACGTCGTTCTGGACAAGAAGCCATGCTTAATAGAATGCTACTCCGTCTGGATCGTCAGATGACTTTGTGGACAATGAACAGATTGTGAAATTACTCAACGAAGTGCTCCCATTAATTGGTGTCGCAAGAATTGATAAAGATGAATTGGTCACGCAAATACTGTCAAAATATGTTGAGTGAAATACAAACAAAAATGGGCAGAAAATTTTCGGAATTACACCATTCAACGAAGGTAAACCGTCAAGTGAAAATGATGAGCAAGAAATGATTCGGCAGCTGAAGCAGAAATTCGTGATAACTACTGATAAAGAAGAAAAAATAAAAATTCTTTCGGTTCATCCGCGTTCATGGTCGGCGAATAAAATCCACAACGAGTTCGATGTCAGTTATCATTTAGCATCGGTTGTGGAAAGGGCCCTTGCGATGGTATTGGAAGTGCCTTTAAGCGCAACGCTACAAGAGCTAGTCTCCAGAAAAAATTCGAAGGCCATATAACAACTGCAAAAGAACTCTACCAATGGGCCATTTCGAACAAAGACTCGGCCATTGCATTTCGCTTTTGTCCGGAAGGAGAATACAAGAAAATTGAAAAGAGATTTGAAAAAAAATCGACAAAGTGTCAACTATCGCAGGAACACAAAAATTTCACTGCTTTACTCCAATCAACGACAAAGAAATTAAAGTTTCAAGATTCTCAGCTTCGAATGATTTTACAATCTTTAAATTAATTAATTAAACAGAATACAAAGAAACCATTTTGCATAACACTATTTACAGATCGAAAAAAAATAAACTAAATCATATCATTTCCTGTTCTGTGATTTTTTAATTTTTAAATTGTTCAATTTTTTAATTTTCTTTTACTATTTTTCTTTTAATTTTCTTTTTCTATTTGTATTTTTCTACATGTTCTTAATAGTCTTAAGATTTGTGTTACTAATGGGCAAGAATTGGGTCTCAGCCTGTTTGCCATCGTCGATTAAATAAGTAAATAAATAGTGTATTCATACAGATAATAAAATCGAAAATTCAAGAAAATCGATAATTTGTTTAACTTAGAGGTCAAGGTTACGTGAGAGGTCATTCATCTGTATGGATTAAATATAGATTTTGTCGAAACAATCAATGTCGTCGAAGAGCGAAGTTAGTTATCAGTGACCGAATAGAGAATATAGTCGATTTTTTACTCATTCGGTAAAACTTTGTACTAAAAATTCATGGCATATCCCATAAAAAACTCAATAAAAAGTTAACAAATCAAGATACCATCAAGAACAGTATATCGTTGAAAAGGTAATTTGTTGACCTTAAAAAACAAAAATTAAAGGTAAGGTTTTGAGCCGAAGGGTAAAAATATATTAAACCTCACATTTTAACCATCTATTGTTAGGCAACAATAAATTTTAAATAATTTATCTTAAAGTAGACTAAATTACCTTTCCAACGATATACGGTTGACGCAAATCGGATGAAAAATGAAAGAGCTGTGAATTTTTGAATTTGACTCCTTTTTTGATTTTTCCCGATTTTCGCGAAACTTTGTATGGTGATATCTCATGAAAAACCACTTATTAAATTTTTTAGTATTAGCTCCGAAAAATGATTACTTTTAGAACTGTTTAGAGTCCGCAAAATTGTATTTTAGCGGCCTAGTACTAAAATTCGTTATGACAACACTTTAGCGGATTCAAAATTTGTTTTCATTTTATATTATAATTATTTTGAAATTATAATCACAATTGCTTTGATAAATTTTGTTCAAAAATCAAATTTTAGGTACGCAAGAATACAAATTATGCAATAAATTAGAAAATAAAATCCTAAGAGCTAATACTAAAAAATGTCGTATGCAACACGTACGCAAATAATAATACTTTAGCGGACTCATCTTCATATTACAGACTCGGCTAGCGCCTTGTCCGGAAACATTACGATTCGTCCGCTAAAACCATACTTTGCGTACTTGTTACAAAAACTACTATTCTCGGTCAAATTAGTTTTTTTTTTCACGAGACGAATCTATTAACGCATTTTCAGACAAATCGGAAATGGTCACCTAAGATTTTTGCGTTTTCCTCTCGATTTAATATGAAATAGTCGGATGACAATAGAAAAATTCAACTTCAGTAAAATAAATAAGTGATGAAGAAGTTTCAACTTCGAAATTGTCATCGCCTCAACGGCGTAAACGATAGCGGGTCTGCCTAAGGATTTGAGCCAGATACTGACGAGGAAGGTTCGAATTCATCCAAAATACGAAAAATGTAAATTGGAGTTATTTTCTGAGAAACTTCAAACCTGTTCAGTGATGCGTTGAAGTAATAGTAGACTGTATTAAATGTGGCATCAACTTCACTCACATGTGATATTAATTATACCAAAGAACAATTTTGACTGATGTAGAATTGCGATGAATCCTTATTAGCATTTATATACAATAATAGTTAATGTGCTAATAACCAATACTCTTGAACACAATTAATAAAACTGATGTTGATGGGTAGCACGATGAATTTTAGTGCGTAGATTTTGTTATTATTTGTTGACGCTCATAGCGAAAATAAAAATACTGAGGTTGATGAATAATGAGCTGATTCAAAGTCCCACCCAATTAACAATTTTGTTTCAAAATGTAATGCAAAATATGGGTAGCAAAATATTAGTATCGGAGAACCTTAATTGAATTTCAAATACGATGATGATTCTTATTATTGGCAATAGAAGAGTCACAAAATGTTGATATCGAAGAACATTAATTAATTTTCAAATATGTTGATGATTTTTATTAACGGCAATCGAAGTGTTACAAAATGTTGATATCGAAGAACATTAATTGATTTTCAAATATGATGATGATTTTTATTATTGGCAATCGAAGATTTACAAAATGGTGATATCGAAGAACATTAATTGATTTTCAAATATGTTGATGATTCTTGCTATTGACAATCGAAGAGTAGCAAAATATTAGTATCGAAGAACAATAATTTAATTCAAAATATAATGATAATTCTTGCTGACGGTAATCGAAGAGTAGCACAATATTAGTATCGACGAACAATAACTGAATTCAGAATATAATAATGATTCTTGCTAACGGTAATCGAAGAGTAGCAAAATATTAATTTCGAAGCATAATAACTGAATTCAAAATATTATGATAATTCTTGCTGGCAGCAATCGAAGCGTAGCAATATGTTGGTATCGAAGAACAATAATTGAATTCAAAATATAATGATGATTCTTGCTAACGGTAAACGAAGAGTAGCAAAATATTAATATCGAAACACAATAATTGAATTCAAAATATAATGATAATTCTTGCTGGCAGCAATCGAAGAGTAGCAATATGTTGGTATCGAAGAACATTAATTGAATTTCAAATATACTGATGATTCTTTCATCATCATCATTTAATTTCATCCATCTTGTTGCAGCAAAGTAAATTTTTTAAAATTTTACAATAGATTTCACTTTTCTTTTTCTCGTACAACTTGTCGGTATTTGTGTTGTTCCTCTAGTTTTAAATATCTGTACATATTGCAAAAATTGTTTTGCTAGTTCTTCTTTAGTGATTAAATCGCAATGTGAATTTTAATTTTTTCATAATAGCATATGAAAAATCAATTTTGTACACGTTTAAACTTTAACCCCTTTTGAATAATGAAAATAGATTTCACTACATAATAAATTGTAGTTGCTTTGTTTTTTTTTATGCAGACTTACCAAAGTTTTTTCTATTATAAAATGATTTGTGTAGTAGAAAAATCAATATCTGTGATAATAACACACAAAAACTAGTTAAGATCAAGGGCCCACAACATCATCCGTTCTAAGAGGTTGAAAAATGCAAGTATATTTGGTTGTTTTTTAAAGAGTGTATTGTAGCAAAATATACTGTTTTGGAATCAAAATAATATTAAAATATAACTTTTTCATTTTCTTTGTGTATACATTTTTTTATTTCCGTTCCTTTTGATTTAAGATTGTTGTTGAAGATGAAAATAATAAAATTATAAACAATTAAAATTTTATACAAAAAAAAAATTAATATTTTGAAAAACTTAGCAGGTTACATTCATATAATTAAAGTAAAATAAGAAAACCACAATTTCTTACATATGTTACTTACAATTTAACTCAAAAATATTTATTAGGAAACAATTGTATTTTTAAAATCGTAAAAAAACGAAATTTTATTTTAAAATATAAAGATTAGAGGCAAACCTTTATAGTGAAATTATAATTTCCGTCCTTTTAACTTTTTTAATCAAACAACAGTGAATATATTTTTGCCCATTTTTTATGTTATGTTCTTCTCCATTGTTTAACTAAATTTAGTTTTTTTGTGTTCCATTTGGGTGATTCCGAAACTAAGACCAGCTAAATAAACTTTCAATCTGAAGTCAAATTATTCGTAGATAATTAAATCAATTTTATATATATATAGTGGGATCAACAAAGAAACATTGTTTTAAAAATACAAGAGTTATACGTAATGGTTTGTTAATAATATTACATTCCATTTTTGTGGTCACTATTTTTTGGCTTAAACATCGTTTTAAATTTTTGATTAAACCAAAGATATTCTTTTCGCAGGTTTGGTTACCATTAACATAGAACGCTTCATTTTTGCAGAGTGGATAAAATTTGAAACGATAAAACTTTGCGGAATATGTATGGTACTTAATAATTTAACCAGCAACCAGCTAGAGATTTGTCAAGAAGCGCTAATTTATTAAACGTTTACCCTCGATCATCTATCTTGGTCAAACGATTTAATTTTTTTTCTAGAATATAAAGTTTTTTTTGTTTTAGATTTTGCTTTTTATTAGTATTAGGTGAATCAAAAATAAAAACTATTATTGTTTATAGTTTTTCACAGAAGAATATACTTTCACTTTCAAAAACTTTTAATTTTGCAAATAAAGGAAAAAACTGTATGTGCACTGATTCATTACAGAAAATTTTGTATATTTGATCGAACACCCTCAGGAGATAGTTCATTTAGTTACAAAGATTTTTGGTGATTATTGGTTCTTGACTAGTTTTTAAACACAGTGTAAAAAGTGAAAAAATTGAGAACTTTTAGTATTCTGAAATATTCTAATGGAAAATTAATTCAAAAAATCTATTTTTTGTGTATAGCTGAGTTTTTTTGAAAAGCTTAAAATGTATATTTTTATTGAAATAGCTTTGGTTTTAATATTTTTACAAAAAATAATTTCGATCAAAAGTGAAAAATCGCCATTTGGATTTTGTTTGCAACAACAACCATCTCCTGGATTAATATCGTGTGCCGGTCGACAAGCTTTAAGTTCATTGCAATTTTTTGAAGATGCAGACAACTTTACGTTGACATCAGGATTAACTGTGATTAAAGGCGATACTCAATTGTCAAGATCACTACCAAGCTTTATCGATCAGGATCCAATGGATTTTAGGTATGTATATATTTCATAAATTTTTTATAGTGAAAAGCAACAAATTGAATATATTGATAAAAATAACTTTTGATGTCTATTCTATTTGCCCAAAACAAACAATTAAACTTGTTTAGAAACTCGTTACGGTTTGCAGTGAACACTAAAGTTTTATTGCGAGCCCAAAACTATGGCTTTTTATAATTTAATAAAGATTTGCATAACAAGGTAATTTATGATTAAATAGGTTCTCGTATGGTTACTGACCTACAATCACTGAACATGCCCTTTGGTGTTAGGAAG
>OY856188.1:172810750-172918250 GCA_963693315.1 Diogma glabrata
GCTCTTAAAAAAATTACAGGCATTCGACTTTCTCCTAGAACACTTTCACATTGTCGAAGTATTTCGTCTACATTATTAATAAACTCTTATAAAGAATGCTTGGATCCTTCAAATTAGGGGAGATCTTTGAAAGAGTCAGGGATTTTAAGACTATTAATTAAATTGTTTATTTGGTCTAAAGTCATTTTATTCATTTTATGTTGATTACTTAATTTATTAGCGTTATTAATTTTTGGATCATTATTAAAACTTTTTAATTGATGAATTAATTCTTCCTTAAACCGAGGAAAAAAAAATTATTTCGAATTAATATTTTTGTATATATTTTTATGCAAGTTTTGCATTTTTATTAATTAAATCATCCATAAACTGTGGGTGATTTAAAAGAGAAGGGAAAAATTTTATTTGAATTCTAAACTAAATGTGTATACATATTTACTAATTCATATACCAATTATCTTCATATGCAGTGAAGATTTACTTTTTTAAAGGAAGGAGGATTGGAAAGGATAAAATATATATATCAAACAATCACTTACTCAAAAATAATAATCTAGGTCCAGGTTGTAAGTATTAGCTGCATAACTTGAATTAAATAATAGCACTATATATCGATGCACACTCGATATTACAGCAATCTTTAATTGATTTTTGTATCACTAAAGTTATTCACTATACAGTTTATTATTTTTCATAGGTTTTATTTTAGTAAAATCCTATCAAGTGTGCCACGATCTTGCGGTTTCTCAAAACAAACAATTTATTTAGTTCATAACAATTTATTTAATACAATACTAAGCTGATCTTATTCGGATTTGTAGCTAAAATCGGTGTTCTTAATATTTCGTATTTCTTTTATACTTGAATCTAAAATTACATTATGATATTAATGTTTTTATTTATTCAGAATATTTGTTTTAGCTTTAATATGATTTAATTTAATATTCATGTTTAAAAGATTTTATGTTCTCTATATTATTAATTTTGTATTTAAAATATTTTATATTATCAATAATAATATTTGTTCAAAAGATTTGTTTATTTGATTTAAATAGAATTTTAAATTATTTAATATGTGATTAATAGCTTTGACATTTGTTTATTTGAGTTAATTATAATTTTAAAGTATTTAATTTATGATTAATAGATTTAATAAAATTTATAGAATTACACTACGGTGGTAATGTGACTTCTGGTGGAATCGTATGATAACTCACGCACAATTTAACCAATAATTTTAATTAAAACTTAATCTACTCAAAAATAACTCAAATATTAAATCACTTTGAAATTTCAAAACTGAATATATGAAGGGGCTGAAATCTCACAGCTCTGAGATATAAAGACTTCGGTTTTGGTTAAGGATTTTGATTTAGTTTTTGGCATAAAACTTTTTTGAGGATATTGTTTTTAGTTATCGGCAGCGATGTATATCAAACATAAAACTTTTTGTAAATTACAAGTATTTTATCTCTGTTTAGAAATTTATTACAAAACTAACACGAAACATCAATTCGTATATCAACATAATTTAGTGAAAAGATGATACACTAGGCATACGTTTCGAGAAATATTACAATTCAAAAATTCAGATTTCTTTCAGAAATCGAAAAATATTCCAAAAATTATAATAAAATCAAAAATTTAATTTTTTTTTCAAATCTCTAAAAATATTAGAGAAATTATTACAAAATCAAAAATTTAAATTTATTCAATAAACTTTAAATTATTGCAAATATTATAATAAAATCAAAAATACAAACTTTTTTCCAAATTCTAAAAATATTTCCAAAATTATAATCAAAAATTGAAACTTTCTTCAAAATTTTAAAAATATTCCGAAAATTCAATTTTTTTCTCACAATTCTCAAAATATTGCAATAATTATAACAAAATCAAAAATAGAAACTTTTTTCAAAATTTTCAAAATTCTAAAAATATTCGAAAATTCAAATTCAGACCGAAGAAACCCTTTTCAAAATTCTAAAACTATTGCAAAAACTATAACAAAATCAAAAAAACAAACTTTTTTCAAAATTCTAAAAATATCGGAAAAATTATAACAAAATCAAACATACGAACTTTTATTAAAATTCCAAATTTATAGAGCAATTCCATCCCAAAGCAATCACTTTTAGCTAAAATCTGTCCATCAAATTTTTTTTTTGCCCTAAACTATTTTCATTCGGTAGAGTATCGAAGATAGTTGGGTAAAAATTTTTTTTTTGTTTCGAGAAACCCTTGGTTATCCTGTGCTGGTATGGCCTAAAATCGCGATTTGTGCTTACACGCGTATCTTGAAAATACCACCATTTCTGAACGGCTGAACCGATTTTGATAGCAGTAGGCGCGTTTGAAAGCAAAAATATTAGTTTTAGGAAAAATTTTTATCTGAGTATGTTTTCATAGAACATCTATGAGAAAGTTGGAAAATGGTCAGAAAAATCGTCATTTGACATAGCCTGAACTGAAATTTCGCCCATTAAAAAAAAAACTTCCATATATTAGCTCTTTAGTTTCCAAGTAAAAAAATTCGGACAAGTGCGAATAAAATTCGCTCGCCAAGGGTTCCGTGAGTGTAAAAGAACACAGTATCAAAAATAAATGACTTAAAGTTATGTTGTAAAGTCTTTATATCGCCAGACTATGGAAGCATAACAGAATAAATGTTTAATCGTAAACTGGAATTTTCACATTTTTTTGAATAACTCAAAAACTGTGTATGGAAAATTCTAAAAAATTCTAAAAAAAATTGCAATGTTTTGGAAATTTGGTGCTCTTTCAAATGATACCCCATTCGCTTGGGTGAAAAAAAAGTTTTTTTTTACCCCCCTTACACCCATCCCCTAAACACACGGAAATATAATTATTTGAGAGTTCGCTATAATTTTCGTTCAAAATATAGCAAATCTCCTGTCTCTATGAAGTTTTTCAATTTTTTCTGTAAATCAGTGTCGAAACGTAGCCCCCCATACGTCTGGCAACGGTCTGGAATTTGTACATTTTTTAGAATAACTCAAAAACTGTGTAATGAAAAATTATAAAAAAAATTGCAAAGTTTATGAAATTTGGTTCTCTTTCAAATGACACCCCACTCGCTTGGGTCAAAAAAGGTTTTTTCACCCTTCCCCATCCCAATCCCTTAAAAACAGAAAAATATAATTATTTGAGAGTTCGCTATATTTTTCGTTCAGAGTTTATCAAACTTCCTGTCTCTGTGAATTTTTTCAAATTTTTCTGTTAATTAGGCTCGAAATGCAAGGGGGGACCAACTTTTTGTGTCACTTTATTGATGATAATTCAAAAACTATGCATTGCAAAATTCTAAAAAAACGGCAATATTTCTAAAATCAAGTGTTCTTTCAAATGACACCCCACATGACCTGGTTTTAAATGATGTTTGTACCCCTTAACATTCCCACCCCTTTAATAAATATAGTTATGAGTGTCTGCCACTTTTCTATATTTTTCATTAAAAACCTACTCAATTTCTATCATTCCAAATATATTTCAAGATTTTCGATGAAGTAGGTTCGGAGTTAATCGGGGCAATAAAACATCCCGAAAACGTCATTTTTCAAAATTATGCAAAAAATGGTGAGGTGTAAAATTCCAAAATACATTTTTAAATAATGCTGAAATGAAGCCCTTTCATATGATACCCTACTCGTCTCGCTAAAAAAATGTTTGTTTTCAAAGGCTTCACATCGTACCTCCTTAAAACAAACGAACACAGCTTTATTTATTTTTTAACCCGCCATCTTGTGTGGATAGGTAAGTTTTATAAGCACCTCTAATTTTAAGTTCATCGGATTGATGGTTCACGAGATAATCGAAATAATGTGAAAAACACGTTGTACTCTCACCAATAGTGTTCCGTATAAAAAACGGAACCCTAAAAAGGGATATTTTTCGTTCTCAAGTAATGATTTTTTAAAATTTTGTCCTACATAATAGGGTTCTTTATATGAAGCTTTAATCCAAATTTCACGCTCGTAAACCTTAATAAACTAAAAGCCAAAGACAAACATCTTCAAAACGATAAAAACGAACGAATACTTTTTTTTTTAATGAAAAAAATAAAATAAATTAATTAATTAATTAATTAAACCACTTAATTTAAACACTAGAATACTTATTTACATAGCATTTTTTTTTTTAATTTTTTAATTTTAAATTACAATTTAAACCCAACACCAAAATATAGTAGTATAAATATAATGATAAAAAAGGAAGAAAAATATTAGAACTTAAAAAACAAATCTTATTTATAACTGTTTTTGAATCAACTGAATAAGAAAATCTTTTGACAGTCATTTTATATTCATTAAATGCCACAAATGAATGAAAGGATTGTGTGCCTACAATCGTTTTCACATTATTATATTTGTTTTGTAATTTTCTCTCCATCATATCGTGTTCATCTTGAGAGCAAAATATGGTGTTAATGTTAGACTCTTTCTTTTGTATCCATTCGAACTAGTCTGTTGCTGTTAATATATGGTCCGCATACACACGTTGTAAGCTAGCTCTAGTAGCCATACGTTTCAGAGTCCCTCCAATTGCATCGCATGGACTCTTTCCGTGGTATGTAGCAAAAATATGCCACTCAAAATCAATTTTTTCCGTTTGCTTCATTTCGCATAAATCGAAAAAGTTTTTTTTTATTTTTGTGCTGAGAAGCAGCACCATCGGAAAAAAAAGAAAATTTTCTTAATATTGTTTCCGAATTTAAACAAATACAAATGCTTTTTACTTTTTTGGACGTAACTATGACAACAAAATAAATAGTTGAAAAGTGACACTTTAAGGTCGTAAATCACAGTTATAAAGTAACACTTTAGTATATGGGCGAATAAAAAAGCATTTTAATATTTCGTTTTATCTTTTTCAGATGTATGTCTTTGGCTTTTAGTTTATTGAGGCTTATGAGCGAGAAATTAGGATTAAAGTTTCATATAAAGAACCCTATCTTTGTAGGACAAAATTTTAAAAAATCATTACTTGAGAAAGAAAAATATCCCTTTTTTTATACTTGGAAACTAAAAATCTAATATATGCAAGCTTTTTTTTTTAATGGGCAAAATTTCAGTTCAGGCTATGTTAAATGACAATTTTTCTGACCATTTTCAAATTTTCTCATAGATGTTCTATGTAAACATGCTCAGATAAAAATTTTCCTTAAAACTAATATTTTTCTGCTTTCAAACGCGCCTACTGCCGTCAAAATCGGTTCAGCCTTTCAGAAATGATTGCATTTTCAAGATACGCGCGTAAGCACAGTTCGCGATTTTAGACCATACCAGCACAGGATAAGCGTTTCTTGGATCAAAAAAAAAATTTTTACTAAACCATTTTCGATACTCTACCGAATGAAAATAGTTTAAGGCAAAATAAAATTTTGATGTACAACAGGTGATCGCTTTGGGATGGAATTGCTCTATAATAAAATCTAAAACTTCCATATCCAATTTCATGTCATACAAATAAATAATTTTATTTTTTCTTCATTAAAATTGGGTAAAATAATAAATGAAAATCATTCTTTTGAAACACTTGACAATAACTTTTTGACAATATGCAATGCAATAATCTAGTTTTTGGTACCAATCCCGACTGTCAAGATTTTTTAAAATTTAAGGTTACTACTTGTTAACGCCGGATCATGTCGTTCTAAAAATACAGAAAAAGTTTAGTTATAAATGAATTTCACTTACCAAATTGTAGTGAATTCAGCATTGATGTCCTTCCGCTGGTCAGATGTATGTTGAAATTAGCTGTAAGAACCAAAAAAGTAATTAATAATTACATATATAAGATTTGATAAAAATTTAAATATTGTTACCTTTAGTCCAGTAAATAAAGGTTAAAAGGTCGCAAAAATCCTGTCGCGGACGGGACCTGGCGGAAATTGTTGGTCTTACCGAGTACTTTGACGTGAGCAAAATTACCTTGGGGTTCCGACCCTGTGAGCCTGGAAAATGGCTCTCAAAGTGTCAGAAGTAGTTTCCGGACCATATCTCCGAAAATATGGCAGTTAGGCTATTCCTGTTTAGAAATGAAGGTGAGCTAATTATCTACAGAAATGGTCCTAATCATTTTTATCGTAAACCCGATAGTTTCCGAGATAACGGACTCGAACCTTGTCCTGCATTTTTCTCTTCATCATGGAGCCAGAACGCCGCTTTACACGTATTTACTAAGGAGCGGCGGACAAATTAGCGGATAACTCGGTCAAAATTCAATGTTTTTCGATGATTCAAAATTCATGTGAAAGAGAAAACCCGTACCTGTCACATCCTGTGATAAAATTCCTGTTATCACGTTTGTAAGCGAGTGCAAACGGCGGTCAAAGTTTCTTTTTATCCGGTTTTCTGACGCTGTTTTAAATTGATTCATATTTTTTTTAAAAATTGTGTTTTTATATGTTTCTTTCTTGATTATTGTACCTGTGGGGGTCTTGAAACATCTCAGAAAGTTTGCCACAGTGGCTTTCTCGCACTTTTAAACAAATGGGAATTTATTAATTTCCATTTTGAGGACTTTCATGGAGTTTCGGAAAGTCCGCGGAAAATCATTAATAAAAGATTTATTGTCTATTAAAGTGCCTTATAAGTTACACCAATTTGTAGCTTAGAATGTCTAGTTTCCGATCGTATTTTTCAAATTGTTTAGAAATTTCCAGGGCTCTTTAAAAGTTGATTTTACGCCCACACGGGGAAAAAACTGGCCAAATTTTTCAGAAACTTTTTTTTCTTTCCGAGGAATGTTTTGGGTATTGTTACTTATATAAAAGTAAAGCTGAGGTTCTCAGCTTTCCATTGATATAAATAATGTCATTGTTTTTAATCCACAAAAAAAAAAAAATTGAAAAAGTTTCTCTGAAATTATTTATGATAATTTCCTCTTTTTTTCTGCTTCACGTGGCGGCGCGTATATTACGTGTATAATATCGGTCCGCGCAGGCGCGCACACATGGCACACACACACCGGCTTCACGCGTCCCTCGTGGACTTATATTGTTATTGTTATTGTATTAATCGTCAACAATAGTACATTATGATGCTAGGACGTAAAGCTAAAGATTTTGGACGGATGTGGAGTCGAGGCGCTAGCCGAGATTTGCACCCACATTAAGTCCAAAATAGCTTACGTCCGTGCATCATATATTATTTTTTATTCGCCGCAAGCAAAATATTTTAAGAAAATTTTTTTATTCTAAATTAAAATTATAAATTTTCATAAATTTTAAAATAAAAATATGTGGAACAAGTAACCTTTGACAAAATATTAATTATTTTTTTCAAATTATTGTGTAGCTATGACAACAAATGATAACAACTATTTTAATTGGATAATGAAATTTTGAATTTAAGGGTTGCTTTGATAAAAATTTTTATTTTTCAAATGCGAATTTAAACAAATGCAAATGCTTTTTACTTTTTTGGACGTAGCTATGACAACAAAATAAATAGTTAAAAAGTGACACTTTTAGGCCATAAATCACAGTAATAAAGTAACACTTTAATATGTAGGCGAATAAAAACGTCATTTATTATAAATTATTAAATTAGAAATCGACAACATATAACGCATTTACAGCGACATAACAAATTAGTACATGTATAATTTAAATTTGTGTGTGACTGATCCTTCCTATGCTCCTATATGGCCGCGATAATTTCGCAAATACAACGAGAAAGCCATTGTCATTTGCAGGTCAAATTTTTCAGGTCAAAACATAGAGCTGTGGGTATTTCCAAGCCCTCAGTTCTCAAATTTGATGAGAATCTGGCGTTTTTTCATGGTCTCAAATTTGACAATTTTTCACTACCCGTTTTTGCAAAAAGTATCAATGTTGCGAAAAAAATGACTGGGACAATTTCTGTAGATAATTAGCTCACCTTCATTTCTGGCTAAACAAGAATACCCTAACTGCCATATTTCCGGAGATATGGCCCGGAAACTACTTCTGACACTTTGAGGGCCATTTTCCAGGCTCACAGGGTCGGAACCCCAAGGTAATTTTTCTCACGTCAAAGTACTCGGTAAGACCAACAATTTCCGCCAGGTCCCGTCCGTGACAGGATTTTTGCGAGCTTTTGATCTTTTTCGACCTTTGTTTACTGGACTACTTAGTTTGTTTATGTTATTGTTTGTAATGTCAATCTGACATTTTGTTTCATTAACTTCAGCTCAGTTCGCGTTCTCACCACTTTGAGATTTTTTGGCGTAATTGTTCCATTAAGGTTTATTGGTGTATTCACTAATTGTTATGTGGTGAAAATGTGAGGCGTTGCTGCAAGTTAAGGTTTCTTTTGTAATATGTATTTATACATTAGTTTTTAGTTTTAGAATCTCTCTTCTTCGTTGTCATTTGTGCAAATGACATTACATTTGTTCTTGTTTGATCGTTTAGTTTTATATTTAAATTTGTAAAGTGTTAGACATAATTTTTTAATAATTATTTTGTAAATTGTAAATGCGGTAAATAAATTGTGCTAAACCAATGTCGAAGTGTTTTTCGTGCAGTGTTGTGTCCATGTTCTTGCCATGATGATGAAAGAAAGTGAGTTGTCTGTGTGGCCGCCATGTTGGGCAACACAACATTATTCATCGATTATTCGTATTATTTGTTAAGTTGGACACGAATTTTTCTTCGATTACTCGTATTGTGTGCTGGGCGTGGTAATTTAGACACGCATTATCATCGATCTTATTTGTTATTTACTAGGCGTGATAATTTGGACACGCATTATTTTCGATTTCTTGCATTATTTGCTGAGCGTGATAATTTGGACACGCATTATCATCGATTACTTGCATTATTATCGGGCGTGATAATTTGGACACGCATTATCATCGATTTTATTTGTTATTTGCTAGGCGTGATAATCTGGACACGCATTATTTTCGATTACGTGCATTATTTGCTGGGCGTGATAATTTGGACACGCATTATTTCGATTACTTGCATTATTTGCTGGGCGTGATAATTTGGACACGCATTATCATCGATTACTTGCATTATTAGCGGGCGTGATAATTTGGACACGCATAATCATCGATTTTATTTGTTATTTGCTAGGCGTGATAATTTGGACACGCATTATTTTCCATTTCTTGCATTATTTGCTGGGCGTGATAATTTGGACACGCATTATCATCGATTACTTGCATTATTATCGGGAGTGATAATTTGGACACGCATTATCATCGATTTTATTTGTTATTTGCTAGTCGTGATAATTTGGACACGCATTATTTTCGATTATTTGCATTATTTGCTGGGCGTGATAATTTGGACACGCATTATCTTTGATTATCATTACTAGATATTAGGCGTGATAATTTGGACACGCATTATCATCGATTTTATTTGTTACTTGCTAGGCGTGATAATTTGGACACGCATTATCTTCAATTACTCGCATTATTATTGGGCGTGATAATTTGGACACGCATTATCTTTGATTATCGTTCCTAGAGTATTAGGCGTGAAAGTTTGGACACGCATTTGCTATCCATTACATTTGTCATTTGCTAGGCGTGATAATCTGGACACGCAGTATTATCGATTATACTTATTTCATCGAGTATCGTATCTGTCATTTATTAGGCGTGATAATTTGGACACGCAGTATTATCTATTATACTTATTTCATCGAGTACCGTATCTGTTATTCAGTAGGTGTGATAATTTGGACACGCAGTATTATCGATTATACTTATTTCATCAATCATCGTTATTAGTTATTGGGCGTGATAATTTGGACACGCATTATCATTGATTATACTTAGTATTTGCTAGGCGTGATAATTTGGACACGCATGCTCTAACATCCCAAGTTTTAATTATCCGACAAAGTCGTTGATAATCCTCTGGCTCTTCGGTTTGATGTCATCAATTTCTAAAAACTATACAGTCCACTAATTCAAGTCAGAGGCGTCAGCACTACTCATTATCACTAAAAATGAACGTTTTTTAAGCAAAAAATATGCAAATATCCTTGTTTTAACATACTTGACGATTTTTTGACACCCTTGCGGTACATTTATCGAACACATCGTCCTTTCGGCTCTTTCCATTGGGCATGCCTATTTTTAAAAGGCCACCCGGCAGACAGACATACATTTTTTTTGCTCTTTTAGAATCAGTAGGTCCTAAAACGTCGAGAAATGCCAAAAAAGTTGGGGTAAGAATTTCACTTTTGGCTCGAGAATTCAATACTTTGGTTTTTTCAAAACCAAAGTAACTAATTTCATTTCTAATTTCAATATTTTTATCACAAAAAAGTAAATTCAAACAAAAAAGTCCGAGCGGCAGGTATATCCGCTAGAAATAGGTAGATTTCGGGATCAGACAGTTATGTGTGCAATTAGAATCGGATTTATCAGATTACTTTAAAAAAAACTAACATTAGATACAAATAAAACTAACAATTCATTTTAAAAAACATATTGTGAATTAATGGAAATGAATGTAAAATTAATTAAAATAGATATAAAATTAACTAAAATTATGCGAAATCTACCTAAAAAAATTTAATTACCGCCACTGAGGTAGAGTACAAGATTTTTTTTTTTGTTGTTTTTCGTAGGAAGTTGGAAATTTTCACCGAAAACATTTGAAACACGACTTTAGCATTAAATAATTATATATCAAACAATTAAAATAATTATTCTTATTTTGTTGACTTATAATTTTTGTTGCTACTAACACTTCTAACAGTCTAGTTTAAACTAATTTAGAAACGATTATAAGGTGATAATTACCATTGCATAATTTCAACGGTTTTTTAAACCATTTTTTGCTTCTAATATGATTACAACTATCCATACGCATACATCACATATCGTCGCTTTAATAATGAAACAACGTATACCATATATACGTTGTTATTATATAATGGGTGCGCTGCATTCCCCATAATGATGTCTATAAAGTGGCATTTTAACATTTTTCAATTTTTTTATAACTGGGGGTGAAAATTAATATATTGTTAATTAACGTACATGCAAATTTGAATTTGGTTAAACATTGAAACAGCGTAAATGCATGTACGATATTTCAACTCCTACAGAATAATAACTTGGGTAAAATCAGTGTCGTATACTTTACATACATTACGATCGCCACACGAAATGGTAAATCTAAAATATTGTATACGCATCATTCATTACTACATGATATTCTGGTTCATATAAATAAAAAATTGTAAAAATATTATGCGTTAGTTCTATAATAATTAGTTTTAGGCTTAATCGTACTTCCATACAAAATGAAATAACGTATATGAAATATGAAATAACGTATAAGGTACCTAATTGACTTTTCACCTCTTTTTAGGTAGAAAAGCCAGCAGGTACCAATGTGAAATTTTAATATGTTGTGGGGAAATTAGTCAAGATTAATTGGTAGACATTTTTTTTCCAATATCTTTATTTATTCAATAGTGCTGCCGAGTTTATGAAAATCAGAAAATTGAAAAATCTTTAAACCCAATTATCTCGAAACTACACTTTTGCGAATACGTTGTTTCATTATTAAAGCGACGATATATAGGTGCATACAACTACAACAACGCAAAACATTTTTTCCAACCAATATTTTCAACAAGTTAAGAACAATTTCCATACACACATTGTTTTAATTATCATTTCCATTTGCAGATCTATTATCTCTCTATTTCACGTATTTTACTAACATTTTCTTACATAAAAGTAAATACCTCATTAAATATATGCAATCTTCTAAAAACCGCTTGGAAATTTAGTTTAACCCAAAATGCAATTCATTTTGGTAAATAGAAAATGTAATTTTTCTATGAAATCTACCTATAAAAAAATCTAGCTAAAAAAATATTAGAAAAACATTATCAATCTCATAATATTCAAATGTTGTTTTTTTTAAACAATTCGAAAACAAAACAAATACCTATAAACAAAAACCAATACTTAACTCCTTCTTTTCATTTTCCCACAATTTTTGTTTTTTTTTTAAATAGACAAAGAAAAAAAACTTTAATTTGATTTTAGGGGTGATGTATGTAGTTTTATCTATCTACAATAAATTTATTTTAAGGTTGTTTGGGATTACGGTTATTTTGTTTAATGTTTATAAGTTTAACACTTATCTGTAATTATTTAGTCTAATTGATTGGTAAAAATACGTTTCATATACTTAATTTTTTAAGCGCCCATTGTATGCATGAATTTAGATATGATTTGTTTTGTGTTTTTATTTATTTATTTTTCAATTTTTTTCGGTTTTTATAATTTTCTTAGTGGTATTCACTGGCTTTAGATTTTTCACACAATAGGTGTAGTATAATGCTTATAAAATTGGAACCTATTTTGTTAGAATGTTGAAAATCTCTGACGTTATAAATGAAAAATGTATCTAAGAGAAAATAGGAGTTTAAACAACATAAACTCAAAAATGATGAAAGCATAGCCGTTTGCGTTTGTATTGGTTTCAACAAACTTAGCGGCTCAACCTCTGGACTTGGATCATTTTTTTTTTAAATTCTGGAAAGATTTATATTTGAAGTACGTGAAAAAAAAATTTCAAATATGAGCTTGGCCATTTCAGCTAGATCAAGGGCAGCAAAGTTTAGTAAATTTTTAAAACAGCTGATTTTTGAGGAACCTGAAACGCCAAAGTTGTCATCTGGATAAAAATGATAGAAAAAGGTTCAAATATTCAATATTTTTAAATTTTATTAAAATATTATTATTAAAACGGAAGTTATAGCGCCCTAGATTATTCGACTTTTTAGGCTCTAGCCGCTTAACCGGTACCCGGATATGGCCAGTTCACGAACTTGTCCAAGACATTATTTGCCGAAACATACACAGAAAATTATTTTGGTGTAGGTCGAAAAATGCGACCGTGAGAGTGCCGCTAAATTCCGTTATACCTCATATCGTTATATATATATATATATATATATAATTTTTTTTTTTTTTTGTTTTTCCATCTCCGCTTATCACATATAGTCGTTTGGCATCAAAATTTTTCCGAAATTCCGAGATGAAGCCCATTGCAATAGGTAGATTTTTATATGAAATCTACCTAAAAATGATGTACAAAACAAATAAACAAAGAATAAAATCTTAAAATCGGTAAACAAACTAACTGTACGTATAACAGCTAACGAAAATTACGATTATTTATTGACTATTGTAGCAAGTTGCATTCACACTTCTAACTGTTCTATAGAAATAAATTATAATGGCGGAGTTGTTTTAAAGCTTGTAGATATATGCATTAAAATTAGCTTTAATGCAACATTTGCTTTGTAATTCAATAATAAGTTGCTTTACATAACTCATATTGCAAATGGCTTTAAAATTGCAGTTAGTTTTTTACCTGTGTAAGATTGAGGGAGCTTGCTAATAGAGTACGTAGTATACGTAATAGAGTTTATCAGGCAGACATCGGGCTATTACGTATGTAATATCTCACGTAAACTCGAATGCCAATAGCAAGGAACGGAATACGTGAAGTTGTCGCACGCGTAGATCAAATACTAAGGGGTTATAATTGATGTTTTTGATCAATCTAAAGCAAAAAAAGATTTTTCTGATATGAAAATCATATTTATTTTTTAATTTTAAGAAATTTATTATTATTACTTAATTTATAAAGCTTATAATAAAAGACTGACAACGGTCCTAAATTGTGTAAATATATATTTTATTTTAATACTTATATTAGAAACAAAGCAAAAATGGCATATGTAACAGTGTCTGAACTGGAGCGCAATAGAACTCACAACCGCCATTGCAGATACAAACTCGTAAAGAAAAGTGATATTGTGAAAATAATTTAAAATATAAACAAAGTAATAAACAAAAGAATGTGTAATATTTTTTCTGATGTAGTTTATTAACATATTAAGAATTCTCAAAAAAAATGTCGGAAATGCTAAATACAATGAAATGTTCATAATAGTATATTTTGCTACAAAAGATAAAAATACGGCATTTTTTGTGAGCTAACGTGCATAAGAATGGATTCTTCATATACTTACATAATAAAAATATAAACTTCTTAGCTGTCAATTGTTATTTTATTCTGTAGATTTGTGACCTTGTGTTTTGTGTAGAAGTGTTTTTGAGAATGCTAAAATTTGTTATGGAAATTTAATGTAAATAATATGAAAGCTTATACGAGTTGTATATGATTCTAATAGTAATAGATAGATAATATGTATATCAATTTCATTTATTGTTATTTTGTTTTGATGTAAAATTTACAATATTTTGATTATGGTATTATCTTATCTCCAACAATTTAGCTCATAATATCTTCTTTAACTTAAGAACATACATGTTATGTTGATGGTGTTTGTAAATTTGATATAATCCGATTGTTATATTAATATTACTAATCGGCTTTTTTCCAAATAAAATGAAAAAAATTATAAGAATTTTTTTAAGTTTTTCTTTTGGAAGAAAACTTCATCGCTTTCAATTTATAATACTCAAATAATAATATTTTACGTTTCGTGTAGAAGTGTTTTTGAGAATGCTAAAATTTGTTATGGAAATTTAATGTAAATAATATGAAAGCTTATACGAGTTGTATATGATTCTAATAGTAATAGATAGATAATATGTATATCAATTTCATTTATTGTTATTTTGTGTTGATGTAAAATTTACAATATTTTGATTATGGTATTATCTTATCTCCAACAATTTAGCTCATAATATCTTCTTTAACTTAAGAACATACATGTTATGTTGATGGTGTTTGTAAATTTGATATAATCCGATTGTTATATTAATATTACTAATCGGCTTTTTTCCAAATAAAATGAAAAAAATTATAAGAATTTTTTAAGTTTTTCTTTTGGAAGAAAACTTCATCGCTTTCAATTTATAATACTCAAATAATAATATTTTACGACTTTGTGATTATAATATTTTAAAATGTTGTTATATTTTGTTATGAAATCTGTTTTCATACCCACACTTTAGCTGTGCTTTTTTATTAATTTTCTAGATAATACAAAGATATATCATGGACTATAAAAAACGAAATTATATAGGAATATTAAAAATGTATAGCACGCATGAGATTATAAAAGTAGTTCAAAGTTAAAATATATTAAATTAAGAGATTATATGCAACAATAGATCAACAGCTTTAAATATTATTAGTTAAAAAGAAATGTATGTAATGAAAGATACATTTTACTCTAATTACGTAATCAAAAAGCCAGTTTTAAAGTAATGTAAACAATAATGTAAGGGGAAAAACAACGTAAGTCCATTTTTTTCGAAATCGAGTTAGTGCTGCTATCTATTGAAGAAATACAAAAGCTTTCAGTTGGTATATTCAATTTTGATGAATATCAAACCCAGCCCATATAAATCAATTGAAAAGAATTCGCAACATTTTTTATACCCAATTTACAGGGGAAAAACAGCTTAACTCACCATTTTTTTACCAACAAAAGCCTCTGGTGGCCCTGGTTCAAAACACTTTTATGAACCATGTCTATTCATTGTTCAATCCGAATTCACAAATTTTTTTGCATTTTAAAGACTTCAAACACAAAACTTCAATTTTCTCGAAATTTAATTTTATGGACTTCCGTTGTTTTTCACCTGTACCCTTCAAATTTCATTGTTTGTCGTGATAAAGTTTATTCTTTTTGGGAAATAGTTATCACTTTTTTCGCAAATATTTTTTTTCAAAACATCCCTACTAAATAAAAGCCCAATCTTTTTTTATATCGTATATAAAACCTAATCTTATGAAATTAAATCCAATCATTAAACGTAGGTTTTCAGCAATAAAAATTGGGGCCTGTTCATTAGGATCTTCTATCGAAAGTTTCTGCTACTAGAAGTTTCGAATGAACTTTTATTTTCTCGTTATAAAATATAATACAAAAAATAGAAGAAGAATAGTAGAAGAAAAATAGTGGAAACTTTCGATAGAAAATTTTACTGAATAGATCCTATTATTTCATTAAATTTAAATGAAGACCCAAAGAAAAATAGGAATTTGATTATAGGTATATGAACGAGATCGAGCTCTATTAAGATAGCGGACTTAAAATGGCGGCTACAACCAGGACCTAGTCAGGCATTTGTAGCCAAGTTGTAGCCAATTTGTAGCCCCTGCAAATTTTTAGAAATTCAAGAAACCGTTTTCTTCAATTTAAGCTAGCGGTTTTCACAATATCTCCGGCTCTATTCATCCAATTTTAATTCTTAATGCATCAAAATTTGTAAACAAGTAGGTTTCAATTTGTTACATTACCAAACAATTTGTAGCACCCACCAGTTTTAAAAAATTCAAGAAACCGCTATCTTGAATTTAAGCTAGTGATTTTCACCATATCTTTCGTTCTATTCACCTAATCTTAATTTTTTATACATCAAAATTTGAAAACGATTTGGCTTCGATTTGTTACGTCATCAAAGAATTTGTAGCCTCATCGAATTTTGAAAAATTTAAGAAACCGTTATCTTAAATTCAAGCTAGCGGCTTTCAAAATATCTCACGTTCTATTCATCTTATTTTATTTCTGAATACATCAAAATTTGCAGCCAATGTAGAACCAATTTATTACGTCATCAAAAAATTTGTAGCCCCGGCCAGTTTTAAAAAATTAAAGAATTGCTATCTAATATTTAAGCTAGCGGTTTTGCAAATATCTCACGATCTATTCATCCAATTTTAATTCTTAATACATTAAAATTTGTAGCCAATGTGGAACCAAAAAGCCAATTTCGAAAAATTCAAAAAAACTGCTATCTTATATTTAGGTATGCGTTTTTCAATATTTCTCACGTTCAATTCATCAGACTTTATTTCCGAATACATCAAAATTTGTAGCCGATTGGGAACCAATTTGTTAAGTCATCAAAAAATTTGTATAGCGTTACGTTATCGAAAATTGGTTTCACATTGGCTACAAATTTTGATTTATTCAGAATTAAAATTGGATGAATAACTCGTGAGATATTTTGAAAACTGCTAGCTTAAATTTAAGATAACGCCTTCTTGAATTTTTCAAAATCGATGGGTGCTACAAATTTGATGATGTAACCAATTGAAACCTACTCGGCTACAAATTTTGATGTATTAAGAATTTAAATTGGATGAATAGAACGTAAGAAATTGTGAAAACCACTAGCTTAAATTTAAGATAGCGGTTTCTTGAATTTCTCAAAATTGGCAGGGGCTACAAATTTTTTAATTGCGTAACGAATTGGCTACAACTTGGCTACAAATGCCTAACTAGGTCCAAGTTGTTGCTGCCATTTTTAGTCGGCTATCTTAATAGAGCTATACGAGATCGTGGAGGTAAGAAAGCCTTTGTTTCCCAAAAACAACTAGCTGTTAGTTATTGAGGACTATGAAAACTACGCGAGAAAGTTTCCGGTATGTATTTGTGTGCAATGGCTACTACAGGCTCTGCTATCCAGATTTAGTTTGTGTTATTTTTTTTTGTTTTAGTTTGATCGGATTTGGTTTGTGCGGGATATATGAAACGAGGGGGTTAAAACGAGTGGGTATTTGCATATTCGTTTGAAATATGTGTAGCCAATAGCAATTAAAAGAAACAATGTTACGTCGCTCCAAATTAAGCTCGAATAGTAAATAGTGGTTTAACCTACAGGAGTCACGAGACTAACTTTAAGATTAACACCATATCAAATAATGTGTGCGGTGTGCAAATTTATTTATTATTACGTAAAACCGTGGATGACGTGAATTGAATATGAGTCGTTTTTATAATTTACCTTGTTAGTTAATTTTACATAATTTAACTTGTTAGTTAATTAGTTAATAACTCGTTAGTTACTTGTGAGTTAATTAAACTTAATTTAACAAGAATAAGGCGTTTATTATTTTATTATTATTACATTATTATTTAGTTAAATAATTTATAGTTATTTGGTTATTAAGGTCTTTAAAGTAAAGTTAAAGTAATGTTTTTGTTAAGTTTTAACCCGAGTCGAATTTAAACTATGTACTTTTTAAAATCTACAGATTCTACTAATTTGAATTTAGAGTATTTAAATATCAATTTGCTCAGTTGTTTCTAAAGTGTTTAAGAAATATGTTAATTTTAATATTATGAGCTTCTTAGAGTCGTCAAAATTACTTAATGAAAGACAATACGGATTAGGTAAAGGAAGAGCATCGGGAGATTTACTTTCTTTTCACACGCATATCTGGAATAAGTCGCTTGAAAACCATAGTGAGACTTTTGGCGTTGATCTTGATATTGCCAAACCATTTGATGAAGAATGGCACAACAATCTTATTTGCAAATTGAGATGCTACGGCTTAGATGAACAACTTATTTCTTGGTTACAAAGCTTTATTTCCGAGGGTAAATATCGGATCAATGTTGATGGTGTTTCATCAAATATCTTTTCAACTAATGCTGGTGTTCCTCAAGGTTCCGCTTTATCACCTACTCTTTTTGTTCTCTATATTAATGACTTGCTGGATTCAACAGTTAATTCCATTCATAGTTTTGCTGATGATAGCACACTTCATGCGTCACATGAAATGCCAAATTTGTTTGCACCATCAAATATTAACGTCGCTAGATCAAACTTGATAGAGTCATTAAATGTTGATTTAAAAACCATCTTAAATTGGGGAGTTGCTAACAGTGTTAAATTCAACACCAGTAAAACTCAAGTTTGTCATTTTTTTTAGATTATCAACACCTAATCCGTTTTTATTAAAGTTTGATTCAAATGATCTTGAAGAGAAAGAATCTGAAAGACTTCTAGGAGTTGAGATTGAAAATAATATGAAATGGAATTCTCATATTTTTAACCTAGCTAAGAACGCTGTTCAAAAATTATACTGAAAGAAAAAACTCGTTCACCACAACCTTAATTTGTGCCAACCGAATACTTCTGTCACATTGACTTTAAAATTCAGTTGTCCTATCCGCTTCTATTGGTTAATAAATTGGTATGAAAACTTTAGAAATTAGTTGCTTCAACCGAACCAAAAATGCTTTACAGTTGTTGGAATAGAATATTTCGTTCAAATTTAGTATAGTATAACTCTATACTTATAATTTAATTTCGATCAACTGTTTGGAGTTTCTTTTGTCAGAAATAGAATTACAAGACAAAAATGTTACAATAAAACTTAAAAAATGCAATTATTTTATCTCGTCAAAAATTTTTTCACTTATTTATACACAATCATTTGTTTTTCTGATTGCAATTATGGGCTCTTGAGTCCCGACATATTTTTATGATTCCAAAATCCATGGACTTAACCAAAGAAAATGACAATCCCTCGTACTTCAGTTCTTGCTATAGCTATATGGTTAACGTGTTATTTCATATACCACTGGCAACAACAGTGAGCTATCCCTAATAAAGATGAAACCTTAGAGGTTTTGGTGGCTAAATTTGATTCAGTAAACGGTAGCACCCTTAATTTTAGTTGTGGAATATTTCTTGATAATGGCACGTTTTTGTTTGCTCGAACTTATGAGCTTTCGTATAACTCTATATGCGGACTTTAATCTTTTAAACCTAAAAAAATCGTACGTCACATGATATATGAATACATCAGTAGCACTTTGATTATTGGCAAGCCAATTTTAGTTTTGTTTCTGCATAGTTTTAGAAAACCACTAGCAATTTTTATTCGTAGTTATATTTTCTTTTCTTTACTGTATCGTGAAATAATAAAATATTGGCATTGATCGTTGTCCGATTCAGATGAATTTAAATTTCTGTTCACGTTCACTATAGTTTGAAAATATTCGATTAGTTAAATCATTAGTATGTATATAAAATTGTTGGGTTTTTGTTCGAATACTGCCTGATTGCAAGTATATAACTATAAGGGACATTCATAATTTGTAATAGTATATGTATATTTAGACGTGATTATCGGCCAAACTACGAAATTATATTACATATAGTGATTTTATGAATTTTTTAAATTTTATTATTTATGAAATTATAACATAATTGATTGGGTGGTTAACCGAGTTGATTACCCGGTTATTCGAATAGTAAAATTTTACAAAAATTACCTGGTTAGCCAATTAACCAAAAATCGGATTGCTATCCCTACATAGAGGGTCTATTAGATTGGACCATTTAACTCTATTTGATGCAATCGCTTTTAAATCTGCCCATGTCTTGCTAATTTGATTCACTTCTACTAGCACCGTTTTCTTCCAACTCATTGCTTCTCACCCTTCTTTTGCCTTGTGGATTCCACTCTAGGGACGTTTTTGCAGCATCTTTGGCTGGTTTTCTCAGTGCGTGTCCTATTCATCTCCTCTTTTTCTTTTTTGTATTGTCTAGCTGCCTTGTTCATCGTAGAAGTTCTTATACTGATTGTATTAGGCCAAAGGAATGAGATCAGTCGTATGCATTTGTTCACAAATAACTGCATATCGCCGAAAAAAAACACAGTAAATACAATGAATGTGGGTGTTAAAGTAACAAAAATTTCGTCTATATAAAGCCGAACAATTTTTCATTCTCAGTACCCACATAATTTCGGTATCTATAAAAATGATAATTTACAACATTGATGTTAACTCTACACCTATTCGTAAATTAGTTTTTTAGGCTTAACAAAATTTCATAATTTATATAAATTTTCTTTACATAAAGGCATTTACTAAAATAACAATTATTTGTTACAGTAACAAATTTTTCCAGTGAATTGTACAATAACTTCGTTAATTCATATTATATTTTTTAACAGATTTTTCGTAGTCGATACTATTGAATGTTATAAAAATTACAATTCATTTATATGATGAAAAATATTCGTTATATATACGTTTAAAAAATAATAGTATTTGTTATTTTAATTATAGGTAATTTACAAAAACTTACTCAAATAAAATAATTTCAATAAGAATGAAAAGATAAATGAAACTAAAAAAAATCAATTTAAATTTCACAAATTTGCGCATCCTCTCCAAGTTAGAAATCAGTTTCACGATCATTTTAATTGAAAATATTGCAAATACATCACTAAACTAATTTTAAAAATGTAGCACAAAAAATGATGCAACAAAATCGAAAACAATATTATTTGCCTGAATCTAAATGGTCCGCGTTTCCAATTTTTTATGCAACTGTGGCACAGGATAAGGTCCATGGGTTGGATCACAAAATCTTTGTGAACTGGGGTTTGATGGAAAGAAGGTGTTGTTTTCAAAACTTAGTTTTTCAAAAATATCTTTAAAAAAAATGATTTCAATTTGTAAAATTCTGAAATGCTGATAATTATTATTTCATTTTAAGTAGTTTTATAAAAAACACTAAATCAGCTATAAAAAACACTAAATCAATCACTAATCAATCTGTTTTAAATTTTTTTGATTTTTAGATTTTTATTTCTATTTCTTTTATATTTCGCCTCATTGGCATCATCGGAAAGTTTAAAATTAACAAAATTTGTTTATAACATTTAATCTTATGACTAATGCAGTATCAAAAATGTACTTACTCTGTAATTACGGATAAGAAACTTATTAAAACTTTTTGAATACTTTATACTGTATAATTATTAATTTAAATAAATTAAATTAAAATAAAACAAATTAAAAATAACTACTAAACTAAATGAATTACATAAAACACGTTAAAAAATATTGCGACGCTGATGCATAGGCTGACTTCACCACAGCTCTGGAAACATTATGTTCTGGATATACAATGAGCTAATATCCATAAAATAGTTTAACTAAAAGCTAACCAATGTTGTAGATTTTGTAGCCCTAATTATGAAAATATTAAAGAAAGCAGTAGCATCCCCACAAACATAAATTATGTTGTACGAGAAAAAGTACAAAAAAAAAATTTAACCGCAAGTGACAAACTGGAAGTTGGGTGGGATGCAGAACTGTTGTGAACCGTACTAAATGTTTATGTACCAAGATTCATCCAATTCGATTATCAGATACAGATGTTATTGAGCTTCCAAAATAACAGGTGCTCGAAGGACCCCCTACTCCTTTGTTTACTATCGCTAAAAACTAATCAGTTCCTTGCCATACATATTTGCATCTTTTTGCGATGTGTCATCAAAACTACTTAACGAACGAATGTTGCATGCTTCCAACAAACATTGAAACAATAAACCGGTGTTCGGGAGGACCCCACCAATTATTTCAATATTGTCCAAAAGCTAATCAGTTCTTTGATATTAAATTCTCCATCTGTTTTCAAAGTGTCATTAAAATAAATTATTGTATGAAGTCTGTATGCTACCAACAAACTTTAAAAACAAAGTGTGAAAAGTCAGCATTTGTATGGTAAACCCCCGCCACTTTGATCAGTGTGTCCAAAGATGATAACTATCTTCTCACATTATTTGGAATCTTTTCCATAAGTTTCATCATAATCACTTCATTATTGTAGGCTGTAGTGTACATAAAGACACTGATAAAACTTCAAAAAAGTACAAAAAAAAAAATTTGACAGGAAGTGAAAAACCGGAAGTTGGGATGCAGATCTATTGTGAACCGTACTAAATGCTTATGTACCAAGTTTCATTCAATTCGATTATCAGATACAGAAGTTATAGAGCTTTCAAAAAAACAGGTGCTCCAGGGACCCCACACCATTTTGTTCAATATCGCTTAAAAACTGATCAGTTCCTTGTCATACATGTTTGCATTTTTTTCCAAAGTGTCATCAAATTCATTCACGAACGAATGTTTTATGCTCCCAACAAACATAAAAACATTGTGGAAAAAACCACCTGTTGTATGGTGAACCCCCAAACCCTTTATCCAATGTACTCCAAAAGCTGATAAAATCTTTCTCATGTTACTTGAAAGTTTTTACCAACGTTTTATGAAAATTGTAGGCTACAGTAGGGTAAACTGTACTAAAACCTTATATTTTTTTTTTTTTTAATAAAATGTGTTGTGTAATAGGGTTTAGAATATGTGTCACAACAACACATAAATACCTTTTAAGACCTAGGTCTAGACCTGGGTCCCACAACAACTGGCGTTCTGAGGTGTAGATTAACGCGTTTTTTAAACATCTGTGGGTTGAAGCCACCTGAGACTAAGTGTTCCGGCAAACTATTCCATTTGTACGCAGTTCGGACAAAGAAGTCTCTCTGCGATCTGCCAGTATGACAGCGCGGGATCTTTACCGTTTCACTGGTTGCGGCAGCCGATTGCCGAGTGGAACGGGGGTAAGAATAAGTTTGAGGCATGATGCCGCTGATTTCATCTGAGCACTGCTGATGACGATATTTGTAAAAAACAACGAGGTCAGCAACAGTGCGACGATGTTGTAGGGAATCAAGTTTTGATGTCAAAGTTCGATCACCTACAATTCGTATAGCTCGCTTTTGAACAGAGTCCAAGAGGGCCAAGATGGAAACAGAGGCAGCACCCCAAACTTGACAGCAGTACTCCATACAGGGACGAATATAGGACTTATAAACATGGAGCAATTGGTATGGAGTGAAAAATTGTTTGCTTCTATTTAGGAGGCCGAGTTTTTTGGACGCGCTTTTTGCCATCGCCATTACATGATCGTTCCAGAGTAGGTCATTTGAAACTGTGACACCCAATAAACGAATGTTTTTACATTCACCTATTGGTTCATTACACTAAGTTTCAGTAAGATTATAGTCCGGGATTAGAAGTTATTCATGATTTAAACTTAGAGGCGTTCAGGAGACCCCCCGCCATTTTGTTCAAATTTGAAATGAATCCAGATCTTCTATTTTCAAGTGAACCTGTATCATTTGCCAAAGTTTCATCAAGAGCCTATGCAGAAAGTACGAGAAAGTAGTTTTACGCTGGGGTTTCAAGCTGTGTTCCAAAAGATATACAAATCGTCTGCTTTGGGGTGCCATACCGTAAAATCATTACTCATATAAACATAAACGAAGGAGAAAACTCAACAATTACATATATACATTGAATATAAACATAAACTTGTTACCAAGTTTGAATCAAATGACTGAGAGAAGAGTGGCCATTCTTCTAAAATAGATTTAATTGACGCACTGAAAAAAACAAGTCCTATTTCCAATCGAAATGCAATTGTCTCAACCTCACCGTGCGGTCACATATGGCGAACCAAACTACGAAATTGCTTCAACAACTCTACAATTATAAATCGATGAAGTTGAGACAATCACACGAAATATTTATGTGAAAATAAAATATAGTTCAATTAATTTCAAATACTTAAACTTTAAAATGAAAAATTCATGTTATGCCAAAGAAAGTTTTTTTCAGGGAAATAGTTATTATCTTTATTCAACTACTGTTATATTGGACATAACACTTTATATTTTAAATAAACCTCATTCTCTTGTTAGGAAAATGTTATCGTGTAGTTGTCCCAATCACAGTGAAATTGTTTGCATATAATTTTTCTTTGCATGAATAATCAACTGCCAACTTCGAGATGAGGTTGTCATGAACTTCAATTTTTGTTTCAGTGCGGATTAACAATATTTTGAATCCATCTTACTTGGTAATCTGACACAATTTGACCACATTACTGTAATCAAACTTTATTTTTATCAATTGCGATTGTATTTTAACAGTTAACATAATGTAGCTCCATTTTCTCTGGTTCATTAAGATTTTTTCCACACACTGAAAAAAACTTGTCCTATTTCCAATCGAAATACAATTGTCTCAGCCTCACCGTGCGGTCACATATGGCGAACCAAACTACGAAAATGCTTCAACAACTCTACAATTATAAATCGATGAAGTTGAGACAATCACACGAAATATTTATGTGAAAATAAAATATAGTTCAATTAATTTCAAATACTTAATAGTCCAGTAAATAAAGGTTAAAAGGTCGCAAAATCCTGTCGCGGACGGGACCTGGCGGAAATTGTTGATCTTACCGAGGACTTTGACGTGAGCAAAATTACCTTGGGGTTCCGACCCTGTGAGCCTGGAAAATGGCCCTCAAAGTGTCAGAAGTAGTTTCCGGGTCATTTCTCCGGAAATATGGCAGTTAGGGTATTCTTGTTTCGCCAGAAATGAAGGTAAGCTAATTATCTACAGAAATTGTCCCAGTCATTTTTATCGTAAACCCGATAGTTTCCGAGATAACGGACTCGAACCTTGTCCTGCATTTTTCTCTTCATCATGGAGCCAGAACGCCGCTTTACACGTATTTACTAAGGAGCGACGGACAAATTAGCGGATAACTCGGTCAAAATTCAATATTTTTTGATGATTCAAAATTCATGTGAAAGAGAAAACCCGTACCTGTCACATACTGTGATAAAATTTCTGTTATCACGTTTGTAAGCGAGTACAAACGGTGGTCAAAGTTTCTTTTTATCCGGTTTTCTGACACTGTTTTAAATTTATTCATATTTTTTTTAAAAATTGTGTTTTTATATGTTTCTTTCTTGATTATTGTACCTGGGGGAGTCTTGAAACATCTCAAAAAGTTTGCCACAGTGGCTTTCTCGCACTTTTAAACAAAAGGGAATTTATTAATTTCCATTTTGAGGACTTTCATGGAGTTTCGGAAAGTCCGCGGAAAATCATTAATAAAAGATTTATTGTCTATTGAAGTGCCTCATAAGTTACACCAATTTGTAGCTTAGAATGTCTAGTTTCCGATTGTGTTTTCCAAATTGTTTAGAAATTTCCAGGGCTCTTTAAAAGTTGATTTTACGCCCACACGGGAAAAAACTGGCCAAATTTTTCAGACACTTTTTTTTCTTTCCGAGGAATGTTTTGGGGATTGTTACTTATATAAAAGTAAAGCTGAGGTTCTCAGCTTTCCATTGATATAAATAATGTCATTATTTTTAATCCACAAAAAAAAAATAGAAAAAGTTTCTCTGAAATTATTTATGATAATTTCCTCTTTTTTTCTGCTTCACGTGGCGGCGCGTATATCACGTGTATAATATCGGTCCGCGCAGGCGCGCACACATGGCACAGACACACACTGGCTTCACGCGTCCCTCGTGGACTTATATTGTTATTGTTTATCGTCAACAATAGTACATTATGATGCTAGGACGTAAAGCTAAAGATTTTGGACGGATATCGAGGCGCTAGCCGAGATTTGCACCCACATTAAGTCCAAAATAGCTTACGTGCATCATATACTATTTTTTATTCGCCGCAAGCAAAATATTTTAAGAAAATTTGTTTTTCTCCGCTAGACAGCAAATATAAATTTTGCAGACTTATTTCAGTCAGCAAAGTGGCACTTTTCCTGCCTAGGCAGCAAAGCAAGTACTTTGCTGCCTAGGCAGCAAAATAATTAGACTTCATAGAAATAAACAGATATTTTTCCACGTATCTGGCAGAAATTTTTTAATTTGTCAAACTATAATTATTATTACATTTCCATAACAACTAAATCTTCCAACAATTGCGATTTTTTTTTTCATGTTTAAAATTTTGCTTTATTTTTAAAGTAATAATTATTAAATTACATATCATTGTAATTAATCGGAGAAAAAATTATATGTTCAACTCGGCAGCAAGGTAGATTGACTGCCTTGGCTGAATTCCTAGCCTCGCTGCGCTCGGCTATGAACTATCAGCCGCGGCAGTCAATCTACTACTTTGCTGCCTAGTTAAACAAATAACTATTATTCTAAATTAAAATTATAAATTTTCATAAATTTTAAAATAAAAATATGTGGAACAAGTAACCTTTGACAAAATATTTATTAATTTTTTCAAATTATTGTGTAGCTATGACAACAAATGATAACAACTATTTTAATTGGATAATGAAATTTTGAATTTAAGTGTTGCTTTGATAAAAATTTTTATTTTTCATAGAATTTAAACAAATGCAAATGCTTTTTACTTTTTTGGACGGAGCTATGGCAACAAAATAAATAAATGAAAAGTGATACTTTAAAGCCGCAAATCACAGTCATTGGAAGAGATAGTATACTTGAACAAGTTCACGGAAAAACTTTCGGCAACATCTCATTTAAGCGAAAGTACTGCGTGATCCCGCTCTCAAGTGCCACAAGCACGATAAAAGTCCAGGAACAGTCAGTGACTGTGGATCCCTTACTTCTTTTCCAGAGACTATGCCTGATGAAACGGTCCGAGAATGATCTTAAAGACCACTTTGATTTTGAGCTTGCTCCATACCCTATGAGTATTTTGGACAATGGCATGTTGCGGAAAACGGCCAAGTCGGCATTAATCAAAATGTTCTCTTCAGAAATAATCCTCCTTTACAGATCAAAATGCGTTGACGTCATTGATTGGGGTATGTTAACCCACCGGGTACCGTGGGGCTCAGATGATACATTCAGAATGATTTTCGCAAAATACGTTACTTATTTGCTAAGCAACTATTCACCAGGAATGACAGTAGTATTCGATAGCTATGAATTCAATAGAAATAGTATAAAAGGAGCAGAGCGTTCTCGTCGGGCAAATAATAAGTCGTGCCCTGACATACACTTCGAACTTGACATGGAATTAACGGTACCGAAGGACAAATTCTTATCCAATATCAACAATAAGAAACGGTTTATAGAATATTTAAGAACGGTGTTAGAAGGACATAAAATTTCCGTTAAACAAGCTGCGGACGATGCCGATTTATTGATCGTACAAACAGCATTGAAAAAGTATTCCCCCGACGGCCCATCAGTAGTAGTAGTAGTAGCGGAGGACATTGACATACTTGTATTGCTAACAGCTTTGACCCCACAAGACCAGAAAACGTATTTTTTTAAAGTTACAAAAGGAAACAAGACCCAGGAAATATTTTCTGGTAAGAGCTTGGATAGACATCCCTTCATAAGAGACAACATACTTTTTTTTCACGCGTTTTTTGGATGCGATACGACCTCAGCATTTTTTAGAAAAGGGAAAAATACGGTAATTACTGGTTTGTATGGGTCAATAGACAAAAATCCACAGCTAAAAACGGCCATTGAAAGTTTCAAAAGTGGAAACCTTGACCGAGAAACCGTATTTTCGCACGGAGAAAGTCTTGTTTTATCGGTTTATATGGCCCCGGGAGACGTAGGGAACCTCAAAGACTTGAGATACGATACCTTCAAAAGATTATCTGATAAGAACAAAGCAATAAATCTTGCAAATTTGCCTCCTACTTCTGAAGCTTCGCGGCAGCACTCATATCGGGTCTATTAACAAGTACAACAATGGCTTATGAATGAACTGTCGCCAGAAGAATGGGGGTGGAAAAAGGAAGGGGTGTCCTATCTCCGGTCCAGACCGTGAAAGAGCCCGCACACCAAACTCTCTTGAAGATGATTTTCTGCAACTGCAAGAAGGACTGCTCCAATAGCTGTTCCTGTATGAAAGCAGGTTTGAAATGTTCATCTGTTTGTGGTTCATGCAATTCTGGCCAATGCTAAAATTATAGAGATGACAAAACTGTAATCTCATCTGAACAAATACAGGCAGAGGATGAAGTAGAATGTGAGCAAGAAAAAGGGGAAGAAGAGAGCGAGACTACCGTGAGCGATGGACTTGAATGAGGTGGTTTTGAATAAGATCCAGTTAACTGGTTATACTTACAGTTTTGTATAAGTTAATGTATTTGTCTGTAATAAATTTTTGATAGATTGAAATTTTTGAGTTATTTTTTAGTATTTCCACAAAATACCCCATCTGAATTGTTGCCACTAAAGTTCGCGAAAAAAAGTTTGCCAAAAACATCTTGCGAAAAACTTTGCCAAAATCACCTAGAATTAACACAAGAGGTTGATGACCATATCGAGAAAATATTGAGCACCCTTTAGAGGTTTCAACTTATGTAAGACAGCACAGCCAGGAGTTCAAGAAGCCGTAAGGTGGAAAAATTGTTTTTGCACAATTTCTATGAATTTGCGAGTGACCTTCTGGCACTCGTACGCTTTATGATGAAATAAAAAGAAGTTTGATCCTTATTTCCAGAAAGAAAATTAAATTTTCCTTCTCAATATTTGCACGGCGACTGATCCTTCCTATGCTCCTATATGATCGCAATAATTTCGCAAATACGAGGAAGCCATTGTCATTTGCAGGTCAAATTTTTCAGGCCAAAACATGTAGCTGTGGGTATTTCCAAGCCCTCAGTTCTCAAATTTGATGGGAATCTGGCGTTTTTTCATGGTCTCAAATTTGACAATTTTTCACTACCCGTTTTTGCAAAAAGTATCAATGTTGCGAAAAAAATGACTGGGACAATTTCTGTAGATAATTAGCTCACCTTCATTTCTGGCTAAACAAGAATACCCTAACTGCCATATTTCCGGAGATATGGCCCGGAAACTACATCTGACACTTTGAGGGCCATTTTCCAGGCTCACAGGGTCGGAACCCCAAGGTAATTTTTCTCACGTCAAAGTACTCGGTAAGACCAACAATTTCCGCCAGGTCCTGTCCGTGACAGGATTTTTGCGAGCTTTTGATCTTTTTCGACCTCTATTTACTGGACTATAAACTTTAAAATGAAAAATTCATGATATAAGGCCAAAGAATATTTTATTCAGGAAAATAATTATTATCTTTATTCAACTACTGTTATATTGGATACTAGCAGGACTCGACGTACGTTGCTACGCCTATAAAAAGTTTGTGTGCGTAAACTTTGTTGAATTAGTAATAATAATTTTAAAGAGTCGTAATGAGAAGAGAAGGAGCCTGTTTTAATTTTTTCATTTGGGAAATATGAATAACAGAGATCATTGGCATTCTAGCTGATCAATCCAGTACCCTGATTCTATAAAAAATAAGATAATTTGTAAACATGAAAACTGGTAAACTTTGCAAATTTGCGATCGATTTTTTTTATTTTAAATTTTTTTACTACTAAAATATTATCGAAAATTTGTAAACTAGTAAGAGTAGGCTTTGCTTTAGACAAGTTTTCCATTTTACAAATTATCTTACTTTTTATAGAATCAGGGCACAGATAGTTTGAAAATTGAACGGAAGGTCAACATTTGAAAGTGATTGGTAAAGAGTTTCGGAGAGTTTAAATTAAACACTTTCTATTTTTCGCGTTAATCGGCTTAATATGCGTCGCGAAAAATTAGGTGAACATCAAAACATTCGTTTATTGGGTGTTACAGTTGTCAATGACTTACTCTGGAACCGTCATACTTGCGATACAAAATAGGCACACCGCACCAAAATTTACTGTTTTATAGTACCATTTCATGTTGACTAATTTCATTTATCAATCTATCCAGATTATTTGCTGATCTTAAATAAAGTCAATTTGGATTTTCAAATATATTTTACCAATTATTTCCAATGCTCTACATGCGCCCTGTGTTGTTTTATTAGTAATGAAGCATGTCACTGAAAGAAAACTTTGAAGAGCAGATTAAATATGCATAGCGCTGATGTTTGATACTAATCGAAAAACCGGTCTAAGAATGACAGCATTTTTAGTGAAAGTTTTCGTTTTTTTGGGTTTTGTCGATTTATGGTCATCGTCTTATTTCGACATTTCTGCCAGAGTTTTAAAAAAAAAATTTAGACAAACATAACAATAAGCCTAATTTGTAGTATAATATAAAAATAATAAGAAGAATAATATCATTTATAAATCCAGACTTATATACTAATCTAAAACCAGTCAAATCACTTCATTTGTTGACATGTTTGCATATATTTTACCGATTTCTTCAAATAACCTACATTGTTTGTTTGTTTTTCAAATTAATAGGGACGCATATTTTTCTTAATAAGTAAAACACTTTCAACCTGAAGCTTTAATATTATTGTTCATAATCCTTTTCTTCAATACAAAGGTACCTTTGCAAAAACTTGCTGCATCAATGTTTCTAAAAAGAGAAAAAGAAACGCCCATTTTCTATATTTTGAACATGTATAACATATATAATTATATAAACCAAATGAAATATGTATAACATATGAATATACACCAAACCAAGAACGTGTTTGTTGTAAATAAGAAATATTTGTTGCAACGTAATGTGTTGTATGCATATAATTGTATCATGTATTTATATAATAAATATATATATATATATATATATATATATATATATATATATATATATATATATATATATATATATATATATATATATATATATATATATATATATATATATATATATAATATATATATATATTTATATATATATATATATATATATATATATATATATATATATATATATATATATATATATATATATAAATATATATATATATTTATATATATATATATATATATATATATATATATATATATATATATATATATATATATATATATATATATATATATATATATATATATATATATATATATATATATATATATATATATATATATATATATATATATATATATATATATATATATATATATATATATGGGGCATTCTTTGCAACTCGGAGACCCCCTGCTATCTAGAATTGGTTAAAGATTTTCGAAACTTTTATGGGCAGAAATTTTAGCTTACTGTCTCTAGTTTCTAATGCCGTGTGCCCCTTTTTGAAATTCAAAATGGCGAAATCAATATGGTGGCTGAAAGCCACGAAGAGCAGTGATCTTAATGTAAGAAGCATTATAACAGCAATATTTGTCTTGGTATGATATTGTTTTATGTCCACCCGATTGCTTTGATGCTCGCTCAACACGAATCCACTGTTAGATTTTCGAAATTTAAAATGGCGGATCCAAGATGGCCGACCGGAAAATTGAAAAAAAAAATTTATTAAATTTAATTCGTTTGACTTTTGGAGGTGTCAGTGACGAATCTAGTGTCATATTTTATGATTTTAAAATGGCGGATAAAATGTGGCCCTCAGTGGCGTCAGTGACGCTCACAAAATTCGATTTTTTGTCTCGCCCACAAACTTGTGAATTTTGTAGGAAAATGGGTGCGGTGCGACTGAAAAAAAAAATATGATTTTGTTAGAATTTATACCATAGATTATAATAACAATATTTTAAAAATTTTTGGTAGTGGTTCTCACCCTAATTTTAAGGGTTAAAACTTTAAAATCAGGATTTCAAGAAATATGCCAATATTTTTCTTTAATTTTTTTTAAACTTTTTCTCTCTTTTATCTACTTTCGATAAACTTTTGTTTTGTAATTGGCATCGACCAGGAACTGGCCCAAAACAAGACAAAAACGGGAAAAGGCGTAGTTTTAGCGTACTTTCTCTTTCTATGCGCTAATAAATGGTAAAAGAATAGTATATTAACAACACTAACAATCTTAGGCTCGCAGATTACGAATCTAATTTCAAAAAAGAAAATTTTTTTTAAACAAAATGGCGGATCGAATATGGCGGCCAACTTTACAAAATTCGTTTAATTGTGAAATTTAAAAAATATCATCGTATTCTACATAAAATTTTAAGTCGAAAATGTATGTGATAAAAAGTTTTTTTAAGATCTTCTGTTATCGAGATAGAAATTCATGTTTCGTGTTAGTTTTGTAATAAACTTCTAAGCAAAGATAAAATACTTGTACTTTTACATAGAACTTTTTGTTCAATATACAATACATTTAATATACATCATTATTCTGTTCCAGATTGACGATTAATTTACATACACAGTAACTTTTGTAAAAATTGTAACAGTTTTTCAATACCTGTGCAATTGCAACATTCATTTAAGAGACAATTATCAATTGGATTGAAAAAAACGATCTACTCATCAAAAGGTATTCAAAAGCTACAACTGAACATCACCTTTCATATACAATAAATAGAATAAAATTGACTTCAAAAGTCACTATAATTTTATGTAAGATAATTGTAAAAAGATGAAAAATATATTGGTTACTGTGTATGTAAATTAATCGTCAATCTGGAACAGAATAATGATGTATATTAAATGTATTGTATATTGAACAAAAAGTTCTATGTAAAAGTACAAGTATTTTATCTTTGTTTAGAAGGTTATTACAAAACTAACACAAAACATGAATTTCTATTTCGATAAGAGAAGATCTTAAAAAAACTTTTTATCACATACATTTTCGACTTAAAATTTTTTACTCAATACCAATTGCTCCATGTTTATAAGTCCTATATTCGTCCCTGTATGGAGTACTGCTGTCAAGTTTGGGGTGCTGCCTCTGTTTCCATCTTGGCCCTCTTGGACTCTGTTCAAAAGCGAGCTATACGAATTGTGGGTGATCGAACTTTGACATGAAAACTTGATTCCCTACAACATCGTCGCACTGTTACTGACCTCGTTGTTTTTTACAAATATCGTCATCAGCAGTGCTCAGATGAAATCATGCATTGCATCATGCCTCAAACTTATTCTTACCCCCGTTCCACTCGGCAATCGGCTGCCGCAACCAGTGAAACGGTAAAGATCCCGCGCTGCCAGTATGAGCAGATCGCAGAGAGACTTCTTTGTCCGAACTGCGTACAAATGGAATAGTTTGCCGGAACACTTAGTCTCAGGTGGCTTCAACCCACAGATGTTTAAAAAAAGCGTTAATCTACACCTTAGAACGCCAGTTGTTGTGGGACCCAGGTCTAGACCTAGGTCTTAAAAGGTATTTATGTGTTGTTGTGACACATATTCTAAACCCTATTACACAACAAATTTTATTAAAAAAAAAAAAATGTAGAATACGATGATATTTTTTAAATTTCACAATTAAACGAATTTTGTAAAGTTGGCTGCCATTTTGTTTAAAAAAAATTTTCTATTTTGAAATTAGATTCGTAATCTGCGAGCCTAACAATCTTAGAATATACTATTCTTTTACCATTTATTAGCGCATAGAAAGAGAAAGTACGCTAAAACTACGACTTTTCCCGTTTTCGTCTTGTTTTGGGCCAGTTCTTGGTCGATGCCAATTACAAAACAAAAGTTTATCGAAAGTAGATAAAAGAGAGAAAAAGTTTAAAAAAAATTAAAGAAAAATATTGGCATATTTCTTGAAATCCTGATTTTAAAGTTTTAACCCTTAAAATTAGGGTGAGAACCACTACCAAAAATTTTTAAAATATTGTTATCATAATCTATGGTAAAAATTCTAACAAAATCATATTTTTTTTTCAGTCGCACCGCACCCATTTTCCTACAAAATTCACAAGTTTGTGGGCGAGACAAAAAATCGAATTTGTGAGCGTCACTGATGCCACTGAGGGCCACATTTTATCCGCCATTTTAAAATCATAAAATATGACACTAGATTCGTCACTGACACCTCCAAAAGTCAAACGAATTAAATTTAATAAAATTTTTTTTCAATTTTCCGGTCGGCCATCTTGGATCCGCCATTTTAAATTTCGAAAATCTAACAGTGCATTCGTGTTGAGCGAGCATCAAAGCAATCGGGTGGACATAAAACAATATCATACCAAGACAAATATTGCTGTTATAATGCTTCTTACATTAAGATCACTGCTCCTCGTGGCTTCCAGCCACCATATTGATTTCGCCATTTTGAATTTCAAAAAGGGGCACACGGCATTAGAAACTAGAGACAGTAAGCTAAAATTTCTGCCCATAAAAGTTTCGAAAATCTTTAACCAATTCTAGATAGCAGGGGGTCTCCGAGTTGCAAAGAATGCCCCATATATATATATATATATATATATATATATATATATATATATATATATATATATATATATATATATATATATATATATATATATATATATATATATATATATATATATATATATATATATATATATATATATATATATATATATATATATATATATATATATATATATATATATATATATATATATATATTATATATATATATATATATATATATATATATATATATATATATATATATATATATATATATATATATATATATATATATATATATATATATATATATATATATATATATATATATATATATATATATATATATATATATATATATATATATATATATATATATATGTATATATATATATATATATATATATATATATATATATATATATACATATATATATATATATATATATATATATATATATATATATATATATATATATATATATATATATATATATATATATATATATATATCAGGGTTGTTAATATACACGTATAAAACGTTTTATACGTTACACGTATAATACGTAACGTATAAAACGTACAAAACGTATATAACGTATAAAACGTATAATATGATTTTGTTTTTGAAATTCATTCATAAAAAATTAAAAATGCTTCTTACTTCAGATATTAATTATATTTTTAGTAAAAATATATATTTTAGTAAAAATATAATTACGTAGTTATAAATTATTTATATATTTTATAATTTATAACAAAAACTATTTAAATTCTAGATGTTATTTGAATGTAAATTTTTATACTTTATAAGAAAGACTATGTTACTGTACATTAAACTGGTTAATAATCTTTAATTCATTAGATTTGAATATTGAAAATTTTGAATTATGTATTAGAGATTTTTTTGAGCACATCAACTCAAACAATTAAATTATTTTTGAATTTTTCAACACGTAGGTATACTATATGATTTTCTTTCATTTTGATTCCAACATTTACTTAATGGGAAACATTTTGGATTAGAAACATTTGGCGCATGAACTTAATTATTTGGCATCATAAAATGTTATTGAATATATAAAATATGGTTCAATTCAACTTCAGCTCCTCCCATCTAATAAGAACAGCTGGGAAATATTATGTTGTTGCAGAATAAATGTCGTTTTTTTCATTGCAGTTAGGAAAATTATTAGAGATTATTAGAGAGATGTTTTTAAAAAAATTTTGTTGTGTGAATCCGGGTTGCACCACTTCCAATTAATAGACACAGTTTGAAAATAATAGGCTCTTGCAGATCAAATCTTCTTTTTATACAAAAGTTGTAATAGTTAAAATATAAAATATTTCTTTGGTTTTCATTTATTTTTATTTTTAATACAAGGGGAACGCAAGAGAATACAAGACAGTATACAGTTAAAATATGTATTTACGTCAAACGAAAAAGTTTAGTGAGAAGTTTATTGAGTAAATTCAATTTTGGTCATTAATGAATAATAGGTATGGTTGGAAATGTCAACTTATTGCAGACTAAATTTGTTTTAAAAATAAATAATTATATTTTGAAAAGAAGCATTTACAGTTTTCTGAACTCATAGGAATAGTTGGGTAAGAAATTATCATGACTACGCTATATTTTCTAAAGCAGCTGTTCCTATTAGTCCCGAAATCTAGGCTTTATAAATATTAAATATCACGAGTACGAATAATAATACGCCCGCGATAATGTTATATAAATGTATTTTTATTTATTAAGGATTTTACTTTTATACGGTATAAAACGTAAATAATTGTGTGTTTTATACTGTACGTTTTATACGTTTTATACGTACGTATAATACGTGTTTTATACGTTACCGTATTATACGTTACAACCCTGATATATATATATATATATATATATATATATATATATATATATATATATATATATATATTATATATATATATATATATATATATATATATATATATATTATATATATATATATATTATATAATATATATATATATATATATAATATATATATGTATATAATTTTCATCTAAATGAATTTGTTTGTCACATTATACTTTAATTTTCCATTTGAATGGTAATTCTGTTTTGCGGGAAAAAAAATCGATCAAAGATAACTGAGTGAAAGTTGAATAAAAAGCCAAGTATAAAATATAATATACATTTACTCAAACCATTAGGAAAATTAAAATTATTAATTAAGAAAACTAAATTAAATTTTAAAATTTCGGCTCCAAGGTGCATTAGTACCTGTTAATGTGTTAATGACCTTCTCCTGGCAAAATTTCAGACTCCTGTGTGCTACAGCTTTTTGCTGAAGAGCGCACGCAGACAGACAAACACTCTTTTTTATTATTATAGATAGATTATAGATTATAGATAACACTTTATATTTAAAAAAAACCTCATTCTGTTGTTAGGAAAATGTTATCGTGTAGTTGTCCCAATTACAGTGAAATTGTTTGCAAATAATTTTTCTTTTGCATGAATAATAAACTGCCAACTTCGAGAACTGCCAACTCTCATGAACTTAAATTTTTTTCAGTGCAGCTTCTGTAATGAAGAATTATAAATAACAAACCATATTAATTTCAAATTTATTAAAACAATCCAAATTATAAATACTTAGTAGGCGAAAAATTGTTTGGTTTAGTATTGACAGTTATTATATTTGTCATACAGACAGACGTCCTTTTGGCTTTTGACTTCTGATGGAAATACACATCCTATGACTGCTTATTGAATAGTAATTTTTTCTATAATTAACAATAACGATAACAGTATAATTTTCTTGCCTAAACTTGTATGAAAATAAAAATTTGTGTAATGTGAAATAAAAATATTATGAAAAATCTTACTTGTAGGCTTTTCATAAAAACGTTCTGCTTCAAATTTTAGTTTTTCTTCCTACGATATTTTCTCAAATGTTTTAACAATATGCATTAAACTTAAAGCATCAAGATCAATGGCGTTCACTGAAATTGCCCTGTATCAGAATTCACTCACTTACAAAATTAGATTTGATTATAAAAATTACCTTTAATTTTGTATACCACATTTGCGGAACGACCCAATCTTTTGACATAGTTGTGAAACAAAATCCAAAAAGTTCGTAGTCTTAATTTTAAAAACTGTTTTACTCACTTTAAAAACTGTTGTTAAAATAAGTTTTATAAGTCACAATGCAAAATGACGAATTAAACCAAATACAATTCTTTTACACAACAGCGTCATTTTGTAAATTGTACTAAACCTTTTTCTGAAACAACAAAATTCTGTTAATCGAAATTTCTTTGAATAATATCAAAAACATGTTCATAAATGGAATGCAAAGCAAAAATATGCTTTGGAACTTAAAAAATTTATCATTTTTTATAAATTTTAACGATGAAGAATTATTCTTCAAGATGACATGCCCTCAATTAATGCTACGAAATTTCGTTTTTTTCCAAAATTACCTTTAACGATTTATTTGTTAGTAATAAAAGATTTTTTGTAACACATGCACAAAAATTATTCAATTTTGCACTAGAATAGAATAAAAGAAAAATCTACTTTTCCGCACATATGACCACAATAGTATATTAAGAAACTAGTTTCATAATCGACGATTTTATCGTACGCAATCTGTTTAGAAAACGACCCGCGCAGCGGGGAGTTTTCTAAAGGCTAAGTGCGATAAAACGTCTTATGAAACGAGTTTTTTTATACTATTTTTTCTATTTTGCATTTTTTGTCTTGAAATTTTAAAAAATGTGTATTTTATTAAAAATTGTCAATTTTGAAATTTTGTTATTATTACCAATTATGTTATAATTATAGTTAATTAAAATATTTAACACTAATTTAGATATTTTTATTAATTTTATTTATATAATTATTCGTTTTAATTTTTACTGACGTTTGTATGACCAATGTGATCAACTGTGAAAAACAAAGCTTTGCGTATCGTAATGAAGGCCATTTCGATACGCAGTTGGGTCAATACTTTATTTTAGACGCAAAATAGAAAAAATATTTTGTATGCCTGGCACGCACGCCGCCTGCATGTGAGATTTGTAGTTAAATCTATCAAAACATAATAATTTTATAGCACTAAAATATCAAAATAATAATTTAAATAGCTTACCATATAGTAAAAACAACTTAAACACAACCCAAAATCATTTGAATTGCAAGAAAAAACAATTATTTTGGGTTTTCAAAAAACCAGTTGTCAAAATTGTTATGTTAATTTTTTTTTAATATTAACAGTATAATACAATTATGCAGCGAGCTAGTATAATTTACACTATTAAAACGAAGATGGCGCACTTTAACTATTTAATTATCTTAAATTTGTTTATAACTTTGTTAAATAAATGATTAAATTAATATTTATAAATTTTATGCATTTGTTACAAAAAATAGTGTGCATTACTAGTGCGAATGCGTTTTCCAAACAAGAGTTAACTTGCAGCACGACCGTGGGGACTTAACAAATTGGAAAACAGTTTGGAAAACGCATTCGCACTAGTAATACAATCTACTATTGCACAATCCTTTAATTATTTTTCATAAAACAAACAAAATACTAAAACTATTATGATCCATGATAAAGCATCATATTTTAATTTAACAATTTAGTAGAGGTACGATTAACATCATATAATCAATTTAACAGTGTTGATTTAATAATAAAAACAACTGATCCATTATATCTAGAAAAAATACGTGAACGTTACGATTTTTGTTGCTAAACATTTAACGACACAGTTGTCGTTAATACTACTGGAACATTTCTCTCGGTGACTTGGTTTCTAATCTTCTTTGTATGCTTCTATATTTCACATCCATACAGCAATACTGACTTTACACATACATTGAACATTCGAAGCTTTGTTTTTGTGACAGGACAGACGCATTGAAGATCTTATGGAGCATGTTGAATGTATTTTCTTTTTAATGATGCGCTGATTAATTTCTTCTTCAGTTCCACAAGCTTTTGCTATAGTTCAACCAAGGTACACAAATTTATCGACATCCTCAACTTGTGTATTGTTTATGGTGATTGGTGTGCTTACATTGGTGTTCAATATCATGGCCTTTATTTTTCTGATGATGATTTTGAGACCAACTGCACGTGCAAGGATTGATAGTTCTTCTAATTTCTGCTGCATAGTTGTAGTAAAGATTATTGAGCCGTCTTGTATTCCATTGGATGCCATCTGGACTTTTATCATCAAGCTTTGGCATAACAATGTCTAGTTCCATTAGTAGTAGTAATGACTATTTCGCGAAGTGATTCCCAGATAGCCTTTCTGTTAAAGGAATCTAATGCGTCTTTGAAGGGTGGTGAGTTCCATTTATGAGAATAATTACATAACTTAAAAAATTCTTCATGTTGCTAGCAAATATCGCTTGTCCTTTCTAAACTGTTTGACTTAAATAATCACTGAAAATAACAAAATAAATTAAAATTACTCTCGTAATTATTGTTATTCATTATATAAAAATTAACACAACTATGAAGAAAATATTTGAAAGTTTTTGTGGTTTTAAATGTAGTATTGCTTTTAATTTATAATTAACTAAACAAATTTGTGGTAGTAAATATTGACATTGAAAAACAAATCAAATCTAGAAAAGAGTATGACAAATTGAATATGAAAAATTTGCTATCACAATTTTTGTTTGTCTCGTCATACATTTTTGTAATTAAATTCTCTTTACATTTATATATATTTTAAGCATTAGTTGCAGTATTAAACTTTACAATTATTAATCTTTATTTTTTATAAAATTAATGTTTTGTAAAATATTTTATTTGCAATTTATATACTCACCAACTCTTTACATATTTAAAAAAATATTTTGGAATTAAGTTTACAAACAAAAAATTAAAAATTTCTAAATTATACTAAATATTAGCTTGAGCCTAGGCAAATAATCAACTTTTAAACCTATTATAGGGGCATTCTAGAAAACGCAGGTGCTGTTATATCACAACGTACATTGCAATGGGATTTAACACGTATTTATCCCGGCCTGCAAATGCGCATAGGACCATCCTATGGATCAACAGGGGTATTAGAATTTGTCATGGATTCAAATAACGATCGAGATGATCGCTCATATCTTAGTGAAGAGCCATCTACAGGTAAAATACGATATAGCTATATAAATATTTAAACTTATTTTCTTTCTTTCTTTCTCTGTGAAGTTGAATAAACTTTTAGAAAATGACGCTTTTTATGGATTAATGTTTTATTCTTTGATAGTATTTGAGTAGATGGCAAAGTAGTAAAATATAAATAAAAACAACATTTTTTTTTATAAATAGATGGCATTGATATTGAAAAATTCAAGTTTAATATTAAAAGCTTATGTGATTAAGTTATGCTTGAATGCTTATTAGTGTACACAATATAGAAAATTAGAAAAAGACATTAACAATGTAAAATAAATGTAGAAATATTTAATTTTAACAATTTGCTTTTAGCATGCTTTAGGCAGTAAAAGTATGTAATTTTATTTTGTTTCATTGCAGCAAGAATTTTGACAAAACAGTTCATCCTTCCTTTTCTTTTGGGATTAAAATTCAACCTAGTAACGTTACTTCCACTTCTGATTGCAGCAATAATTTTTGTTTTGAAGAAAGGAGCATTCTTAGCGAAAATTGCATTATTTTTATCAGGATTATTTGGATTTGGAAGTATTTTTTCACTTGGCAGTTTAGCTGGGTTAGGTAATCATCATAAACCAGACTATGGTTTAGGACATTATGGAGGTCATCATAATTACGATCATTTAACATCAGGATATTATAAAAGTTTTAATAAGGATCAACAAAGTGAAACAAGTGAAAAACCGCATGCTCATGCCATAACAGACAGTTTCTATGATTATGAAAAAAAACTTTTGCTAAGAGATCGTGCTAGTAAGCTTTTTGAAAGAGATTTAGACGACGATCGCAATGAAAGGACAGCGCAGTCATCGGAAAATAGAAATTCTTACCGTAATTTTGCATGGAAAACCCAGAAATAATTTGCGATGGAAAAAATATTTGATTTTTCTTTTATAATATTCTCTTAAAGTTGAGTTATTTGTAATTTTATATTTTGATACTAAAAACATTAAGCTAATAAAATGTCATATAAACAAATCTTACATTAAATCAGTGTGGTAACAAATCGGCATTACAAATTCCATAGATAATTTGTTATGGAAAAAGATATTTCATTAGTTTTATTTTATTGAAACATTGTTTTTAAAGTTGTTGAAACCATGCTAATTAGGCATATTCATACGGCAGTCGGCATGCTATTTAACTGTTAAAGTTTCTTACAGCTAAAAAGAAAGTGTTAGTATCACTTTAGATATTATAGAATATCGCACTGCAGTTTTATATGGATGTAAAGACTATTGTATTGATGTTTATATCAGTATTGATTATTATCTTCAAAATATTTTCAGTAGTTTTGGTAGTTTTGCCATCTATGCAATCCGTTTCCATTCATCTCGTTTTACTGCTAATTCACTCCAATTTTTACATCCTAGATCACGAAGGTCTTGAGCGATGTCATTACGCCCATTGTCTAGGTCCTCTTTGAAGAAAAACAGTTGGTTGTTGTTGGAACACTTTTTTATCGTTTTGTTTGATGGAGACCTTCTATACAAGATTTAAGCATCTCATCCAGTTGGATTTATTGAATCCGAGCCCGCCGCCGTTTAAAAAGGGTTGTCTAATTTCATGAATAATTTGGATTATATACTAATTTTCAGCAACGTTGCATGGACCATACCAAAGTAACAGTTCAACTAGTCTGTGCGCCACCAAAAACATTCATTTTAAAGAATAATTAAGGTGATTAAAATAGTACATTATGATGCAAGGACGTAAAGCTAAAGATTTCGGACGATTGTGGAGTGAACCACATTGAGTTCAAAATAGCTTACGATCGAGCGTCATATACTATTTTTTATTCGCCGCAAGCAAAATATTATAAAGAAAATGTTTATTCTAAATCAAAATTATAAATTTGCATAAATTTTGAAATAAAAATATGTTGAAAAAGTAACCTTTGACAAAATATTTGTTATTTTTTCAAAATAATTGTATAACCATGACAACAAACAATAACAAATATTTTAATTTCTTTAGAATTAAAACTTACCTTTTTGATTTACGTCAACACATTATGTTCAAAGTTGGACCCTTTCATTTCACAATAATTAACATCACACATCATATCGAATTATCTAAAAAAGCATAAATTAATTTAAGTTAAGAATTTATATTACAAATATGTATACTTATCTTTTAATTCCAAATTATCCAAATTATCAATTATCCATTTAATTCCAAATTATTCCAAATTATCCAACTAACATAAACATAAACACAACAATTACAAACGTCAAAACAAAACAAAAAATTTGACAGTACCAAGAAAAAGTGTACTAGATTTATTAGCTGCGTTCAGTAAAACAAATTAGTACTAGAACATGAAATACAATTGTACTTAATACAGTAACAAGTAGATTAAATTTGATTGTATTTGTTAAACTTCTAGTATATAAGCTATGAAATTCTGTATGTTAATTCTATTCAAAATTCAACTGTTTAAGAACAAACAATAAAAAAGGAATTAAAAGTTTTAAAATAAAGTTTTATAAATTTATATGTTAATTAATTTATATTATAAATTCTAAGTGAGAATTCAGAAAGATCCAAAAAATAGAAGCAAGTGATAATTAGTGTCGAACAGATTATAATTTGGGTTCTATTAATTTAACAAGTTATTTTCCAAAATATTTTTCAACAGGAAAATAGCTACTTGGGCTGAAGTTCTTAACTTAGTTTTGAACAAGCTTTCTCAACCATCAAGAGATAGCTACCGGGGCAGAACAGCTAAATTGAAATCACCGTTTCTCATCTGATCACGAAGTTAAGCAACGTTGGACGTGGTTAGTACTTCGATTGGTGACCGCTTGGGAACACGACTTGTTGTGGTGTTTTTTTTCAAGCTTTCTCTACACCACCAAAACCATCAAGAGATAGCTACCAGGGCAGAAGAATTCATTGGTCCTTCGAGCCGGATTTAAAGTGACAACTAGTGCAACAAAACATGCACTAAGACATCAACTTCGATTTAATACATCATGGCTCTCGTGAGATCACTAAAGCGGTTGTATAACCGACTCACGGAGATCGGGAAGAACGCCAACGCTCTCAAAGCTGACGCAGACGTCAACATGACAGCAGTTAAAACAAATTTAAAGTTGTTAGAGACGGAATGGTCTGACTACCGGTCAACACCAGGTCTCGATAAAGATGATGCTGAAGTTAGCAAACTTCCGGACGATATCGAAGACCTGCATTTCAAGATACGGGCACGGCTGGTAAAGTTAGAAATGTCTGGAGCATCAATGCAATCTATGAGCAACCCAAGTAATGTTACCCTGGAGAACATACTTGAGTTGACTCAAACCCAACAACAGCATGAAACCAGCGAATTACCGAAGGTGAACATCCCACCATTCTACGGGGACTATACGCAATTTCCATCCTTTAAGGATATATTCGAGGTGTCGATTCACAACAAGGCCAACATTCCGAAGGTAAAGAAGTTGTAGTACCTAAAAACTCTACTACGGGGAGATGCCGAGCTAATTCTAAAGAATGTCAGTGTTACCGAAGCCAACTACGAATCAGCGTGGAAGACGGTCAACGATCGATTCTACAAGAAAGGAAGAACGGCAAACGAGCTTATTCGACGTTTTATGGAGCAACGCACTGCAACTGCTAGCAACGCAGACCAATTAAGACGTTTTCATACGTCGGCAACAGAAGTCATCAATGGTCTTAAAAATCTCGGTATGGAAGCAGAGACACGAGATATATGGTTCGTATATATATTATTAGAAAAATCTGATAGGGCTACTCTTGAGGCATGGACCTCTTACAACGAAGATGAATTTCCATCTATCAATAAGGTTCTAACGTTTCTGGGTCGGCGCTGTGAAAACCTGGAAACCTGTGATGTTCTTCGAAGACAACGTGCAGAACGGCCGCCAGTAACTACAAATAAACAAGCCGTTAGAGGTCTACAGCTTAATACCGAGAGGGAACCAATAATATGTGTAATTTGCAAAGAAGACCATTATTTGGCTAGCTGTCAACAGTTCAAGGCACTAACAATCGAAAAACGTCGAGACCTTGTGAAGAACCAGCGGTTATGTTTTAACTGTTTATCATCAGCGCATAGTGTATATGAGTGCAAATCCAAATATGTCTGTAGGCAATGCAGACGATGTCACCATACGCTCCTGCATGAAGTAAATTCAACTCCTGCTGCTACCACTTCCAACACATCAACAGCAACTCTTTCCGATGATACAAGCGATTGTAAACAGCTAAATATTGCCAGTCATTCATCATCTATATCACAATTTCATGCAATATTACCGACAGCAATCATCCATGTTCCAGACTGCAACGGGAAAATTACAAAATGCAGAGCCCTGTTGGATTCTGGCTCTCAAGCATCGTTTATTACGGAAAGTTGCAGTCAAAAACTAAATTTAAAACGCCAAAATGCAAGACAAGTGGCATCATTACAAGAGGACATTCGAGTATTAAAGTTTCATCAAGCCATTCAGATGAAGAAGTCGTTATTAATCGAGAAAATAAAGTCTACACTACCATCACCCAGAATCGATCGGTCATTATTACCTGATTTTATCACATTTAATTTAGCAGATCCGGAGTTTGATAACCCTCAAGAAATAGATGTATTAATCGGTGCTGATCATTTTTTCAGTATTCTACGACCTGGTCAACATTTATACGAGAAAGGACTTGTTCTTCAGAACGGCCGCCAGTAACTACAAATAAACAAGCCGTTAGAGGTCTACAGCTTAATACCGAGAGGGAACCAATAATATGTGTAATTTGCAAAGAAGACCATTATTTGGCTAGCTGTCAACAGTTCAAGGCACTAACAATCGAAAAACGTCGAGACCTTGTGAAGAACCAGCGGTTATGTTTTAACTGTTTATCATCAGCGCATAGTGTATATGAGTGCAAATCCAAATATGTCTGTAGGCAATGCAGACGACGTCACCATACGCTCTTGCATGAAGTAAATTCAACTCCTGCTGCTACCACTTCCAACACATCAACAGCAACTCTTTCCGATGATACAAGCGATTGTAAACAGCTAAATATTGCCAGTCATTCATCATCTATATCACAATTTCATGCAATATTACCGACAGCAATCATCCATGTTCCAGACTGCAACGGGAAAATTACAAAATGCAGAGCCCTGTTGGATTCTGGCTCTCAAGCATCGTTTATTACGGAAAGTTGCAGTCAAAAACTAAATTTAAAACGCCAAAATGCAAGACAAGTGGCATCATTACAAGAGGACGTTCGAGTATTAAAGTTTCATCAAGCCATTCAGATGAAAAAGTCGTTATTAATCGAGAAAATAAAGTCTACACTACCATCACCCAGAATCGATCGGTCGTTATTACCTGATTTTATCACATTTAATTTAGCAGATCCGGAGTTTGATAACCCTCAAGAAATAGATGTATTAATCGGTGCTGATCATTTTTTCAGTATTCTACGACCTGTTCAACATTTATACGAGAAAGGACTTGTTCTTCAAAATACCCTGTTTGGTTGGATTGTAGCTGGGACATCAGGGTCTCACCATACCACTATCACCAACTATCACATTGAATTAGATGATACAGAGCTTAACATCGATAAAACATTGAAGAAGTTTTGGGAATTAGAAGCCATACCACAATCTCATCCGCTGTTAACTGAAGAAGAACAATTCTGCGAAGATCATTTCATGTCTACAGTAAAGCAACATGAATCCGGACAATATGTAGTTCAACTACCAATCGATACGACGAAGCAACTGGGGAGCTCCAAGTTGGCAGCCATCAAATGACTTCAGGCCATGGAAAGGAAATTTAACAAAAACCCAAAATTCTTTCAGGCATACAGTGAGTTTTTGAAGGAGTATGAAGAGCTAAATCACATGAAAATCATTAAAGAAGTTCATTTCAACGAATATTTTTTGCCACACCATGCCGTTATGAAGGAAGACAGCACGACAACAAAACTTCGCGTAGTTTTTGATGGTTCATCCAAAACTTCAAATGGGATGTCACTCAATGACATCTTAAAGGTGGGCCCAGTATGTCAACGAGATTTGTTCTCCATTTTAATCAACTTCAGGTGGCATAAAATCGCAATGTCAGCAGACATTGAGAAAATGTACCGCCAAATCTTAGTGGATAAACAACATCAACCATACCAATCGATACTTTGGCGAGAAAACGAACATCAACCTATGCAAAAATATCAGTTACAAACTGTTACATATGGTACATCATCAGCACCATTTTTGGCTACCAGAGTTCTGAAGCATTTAGCGACAGCAAATATGGCATCATATCCAGAAGCAGCAAAGGTTATATTAAACGACTTCTATGTCGATGATTTGTTGACAGGGGCCGCCGACATACATTCTGCACAAAAACTAAAATCAAGTTTAACCGATATATTAACATCAGCCCACTTTAATTAACGAGAGTGGACGTCAAATTCACCACAATTATTAGAAGTAGCACATTCACCAGATTTTACAGCTGCAATCGAACTCGACAAAACAATGGGTGTCAAGGTTCTTGGTTTAAATTGGCATCAGTATGAGGACACTTTCAAATTCAAGGTATCCCAGCCACTACAAGAAGAAATCACAACAAAACGAAGCTTATTGTCAGAAGCTTCAAAAGTTTTTGACCCATTAGGCTGGCTTAGTCCATACACAATTAATGCAAAAATTATATTTCAACAACTATGGCTTCAAGAACTATCTTGGGACGATCCATTGCCGGAAGATGTATAAAATAAATGGAACGCATTTAAACAAAATTTAAGTTTTATTTCAGAAATAAAAATTCCTAGATGGTTACATACTACCAGTTCTGCAATACAACTCCACGGTTTCAGCGATGCATCAGAAGTAGCCTATGCAGCAGCAGTGTATCTTCGTGTACATGTCAATGAAGAGGACGTGCAAGTCCACCTGGTCACAGCCAAAACAAGAGTGGCACCCATCAAGCAAGTATTGCTTCCAAGACTAGAATTGAATGCAGCTCATCTCCTGGTGAAGTTAATCCATTCCGTCGAAGAAGCCCTAAAATTAAAACACCATGAAATATTTTGTTGGACGGATTCAACTATCGTGCTAGCCTGGCTTTCTGCCCATCCCAGAAAATGGACAACATTTGTAGCCAATAGAGTTTCAGACATCGTTGATGTTGTACCAAGACGATACTGGCATCACGTATCATCTACTTGCAACCCAGCTGATTGTGCCAGCAGAGGTATTACACCACAGCAATTACGAGATCATCATCTTTGGTGGGAGGGACCGTTATGGCTACGCAAAGAAGCATCTCACTGGCCCTGCAATAAAAATGTAATATTAGACGAGATTCCAGAACAAAGAAAAACGAAAATCATTGATCAAGTCAACTCAAATCACACCAAGATAACAGACGACAATGTAATCAGCAAACTATTCAGAGGTATCATCATTCAGCAAGATATTAAGAATAATCGTCCGGTGCAAGCAATTTTTGAAGAAGAAGAAGGGTCAAACAATTACGGCTCCAGAGATTCAAGATGCTACAACTACCTGTATAAAATGGGCACAACATGATATGTATTTCGAAGAGCAACAATGCCTTCAGCGGAAATTGCCTATTGACAAAAGGAGTAAGTTACTAAAACTAACACCATTTCTAGACGACCAGGGTGTTATTAGAGTTGGAGGTCGAATTCAAAACTCGCTACATAGCTTCAACACCAAACATCCTATCATTCTGTCAAAGGAACATCCATTTGCAATAAAGCTGGCTGATTATCTTCATCAGAGATATCTACACCCTTCAAATAGTTTGATGATGTCAATAATCCGTCAAGATTATTGGGTTTTTGGAGTGCGCGACTTAATTAAGAAGTCTATTAACAATTGCATCACCTGCACCAGATATAAACGTCGACCAGCTGTTCAACAAATAGGGGTTTTACCTGCAGCACGTGTCACTCCAAGCAGACCATTCCAAAGAGTTGGTGTGGATTTTGCCGGTCCCATCACTATACGTTTCAACAGAGGAAGAGGGAGCAAGACTACGAAGGGTTACATTGCTATATTCGTATGTTTTGCAATTAAGGCAGTTCATATTGAGTTGGTCAGCGATCTCACGGCAGATGCATTTATAGCAGCACTCAGAAGGTTTTCATCAAGACGAGGTTGCCCTAGTGATATCTACAGTGACAACGGGACAAATTTTATTGGGGCCAATCGAAAGCTGAAAGAAATGCATGGTTTCTACTTAGAAGAAGCTAAAACTTCTAATATACATTCGTTTTTGGCTGAGCAAGGAATTCAGTGGCATTTCATTCCACCATCTTCACCTAATTTTGGAGGTTTATGGGAAGCAGGCGTAAAAGCGGCAAAGTCACATCTAAAAAGAGTGATTGGTGAATCAAGCATGACATTTGAAGAATATAATACTCTGCTAGTTCAAATTGAGGGACTCCTAAATTCACGACCATTAATACCAGTTCATCCAGATGAACACGATGATCTCAGCATTTTAACACCAGCTCACTTTTTGATCGGAGAACCATTAACTACAGTTCCAGCACCATTTAAAAATGAGGATAAATTATCTACCTTGTCACGATGGAATCTAATTCAAGCATTATACAAGGGATTCTGGGATAAATGGCATCATGATTATATCACCAACCTACAACAACGTCCAAAATGGCAACAACCGCAAGCTAATTACAAGGTTGGAGATTTGGTCTTACTCAGAGAGTCAAACATTCCACCAGCAGCCTGGCCAAGAGGAAGAATCACCGCGGTACATCCAGGAAAGGACAACCTTGTCAGGGTAGCAACCATCAAGACATCGACCTCAGAAATTAAAAGACCGGTATCAAAATTTAGTAAATTATTTAGCATAGATATATAATAGTTAACAGATTATTTTAAAAACAATTTATTAACCGGGGGAGTATGTTTAGAATTAAAACTTACCTTTTTGATTTACGTCAACACATTATGTTCAAAGTTGGACCCTTTCATTTCACAATAATTAACATCACACATCATATCGAATTATCTAAAAAAGCATAAATTAATTTAAGTTAAGAATTTATATTACAAATATGTATACTTATTTTTTAATTCCAAATTATCCAAATTATCAATTATCCATTTAATTCCAAATTATTCCAAATTATCCAACTAACATAAACATAAACACAACAATTACAAACTTCAAAACAAAACAAAAAATTTGACAGTACCAAGAAAAAGTGTACTAGATTTATTAGCTGCGTTCAGTAAAACAAATTAGTACTAGAACATGAAATACAATTGTACTTAATACAGTAACAAGTAGATTAAATTTGATTGTATTTGTTAAACTTCTAGTATATAAGCCATGAAATTCTGTATGTTAATTCTATTCAAAATTCAACTGTTTAAGAACAAACAATAAAAAAGGAATTAAAAGTTTTAAAATAAAGTTTTATTAAATAAATTCTAAGTGAGAATTCAGAAAGATCCAAAAAATAGAAGCAAGTGATAATTAGTGTCAAACAGATTATAATTTAAGTTCTATTAATTTAACAAGTTATTTTCCAAAATATTTTTCAACAGGAAAATAGCTACTTGGGCTGAAGTTCTTAACTTAGTTTTGAACAAGCTTTCTCAACCATCAAGAGATAGCTACCGGGGCAGAACAGCTAAATTGAAATCACCGTTTCTCATCTGATCACGAAGTTAAGCAACGTTGGACGTGGTTAGTACTTCGATTGGTGACCGCTTGGGAACACGACTTGTTGTGGTGTTTTTTTTCAAGCTTTCTCTACACCACCAAAACCATCAAGAGATAGCTACCAGGGCAGAAGAATTCATAATTGGATAATGATATTTTGAATTAAATGGGTGCTTTGATAAAAATTTCGATTTTTTATAGAATTTAAACAAATACAAAAGTTTTTTGCTTTTTTGGACGTAACTATGACAACAAACTATATTGTTGAAAAGTGACACTTTAAGGCCGCAAATCACAGTATTAAAGTAACACTTTAATATATAGGCGAATAAAAAAATTATTATATTGTTTTGTTTGTTGTTACATTTTTTGTAAAATCTCTTTGATTAGTCTTCATTTGACACAATATAGAAAATACTGCAGAAACTTGCAAACACTTTTGTGAAGTTTACGATGCGGAAGCTTTAAGTAAACTACGGACCCGTTAGTGGTTTGCTCGATTCTTTACAGCAAATTTCGATTCACCTCGTTTTGATCTGTTTGTGATTTATCATGACTGCCATCCATGTTTAATCAAACATAAGGTATGCTTCTTTGTATAGAATTTATGCGATTTCCGTCTCGTAATTGTGAGCTTTAAATCGATATATGAGATTTTTGTAAACTATGTATATTTGAAATGGATAGAACTCTAGTGAATTTTAAACAACTGAAATTTACATATTTCGTACACAAGTTTATGCGCATTTCGTCTTCATGTATATAGGTCATTTCGTAAACATGTTTCATGTGTATTTTATAAACAAATGCACAAATATAAATTCATCCGGTGAACACTTGTTTAATGTTTACATGTATACAAAATATGCGTAGGACATTTTGTTAAAAGTTCTATGCATATTTTGTAAACATGTTTACATGATTTAAAAAAGTTAAATTAAAACAAATTTGTATGACGTGAGTACTCAAATACACTCTAAAAAAAATTCACTACTATAATAGTAGGAAATGGGTTGCCTACTATTATACTAGTAAAGTAATTTGATGTGTAAATTACAAAATAATGTGTAACATTAAGTAATGTGTATAATAAGTTCAAACATTTTGTGTAAAGCTGCGTATTTTTATTAGTGAAATAGTACATTATGATGCAAGGACGTAAAGGTAAGGGTTTTGGATGTGGAGTTTCAAGCGGCCAGCCGAGATTTGCACGCATATTAAGTCGAAAATGGCTTACGTCCGTGACTCATATAGGGGGAAGTGGGGATAGTATAAACATGGGGCAACTGTAAAAAGTTTTAATTTCCCGCACAAAACATCAATCAAAAAATTCGACAAAAATATCACAGATGTCGCTTCGATCGACTACACACACCAGGAGAATTTGACAACTGAAGTCAGTCTTGTTCAAAAGTTATTGGTGAATAGATGTATTGGCAACCCAAAAGTAAATATTTTTTTTTTGTAAAACTCGAATAACTTTTTTTACCATCATATGTTTAAAAATATTCCAACATGTTTTGATAGCTGAAATATTCAAGAAACATAATATTTCTTTGTTTTAGCCAAATTTTAGATCTTGGAATATTTTTTCAAAACATAACCCTAAAATCGCCACGTGGGGCACATATAAACAAAAAAAATTTTGATAGTATAAACGCGTTTATATGTGAAGCATGGTATGGTTATATGGTATACGTGTGGTTTCCCGTTTCACTTTTGATATTGATTTGCAAAACCTAAACATACGATGAGATTGAATTTTTGCTTTTTTCTTTATAATTTTCTACCTGAATTTATTGAGGTTTTACAACAATCGAAAAATATTGTTTTTTTTTAAAGAAATATATATGTTATATGCTTATATATATTGTTTGAAGCACAATAAATAATAAAAATTTTTAAAAAAGGTACTTTATGAATTTTATTGTGGTGTTTTTTGGGTGTTTATATGTGCCCCATACAAAAATGCTCATTGTTTATAAGTGCCCCACCAGTGGGGATACTTTAAACGAGAAACATAAATTTTTTGAAATTCAAAATTTTATACTTAATGTTTAGTTACGTAATTAAAAAAAATAGTTTTTTGTAGTAAAGATATGAAATTTTACAATGAAACAGTTTTTAAGTAAAAATGTTTTATAGTTTTAAAGTTGTTGAGCTTTAAGTAAAAACTGTTTATACCATCCCCACTTCCCCCTACTATTTTTTATTCGCCGCAAGCAAAATATTTAAAAAAAATTGTTTAATCTAAATCAAAATTAAAATTTTTATAAATTTTGAAATACAAATATGTTGAACAAGTAGCCTTTGATCAATATATTTGTTATTTCTTTTCAAACAAATCGTATAACTATGACAACAAAGAATAACAAATATTTTAATTGGATTAGGAAATTTGTAATCGAAAGGTTGCTTTGATAAAAAATTGTATTTTTATAGAATTTAAACAAATACAAATGTTTTTTTAGTACAATTCTACATTTCAACTAATGAAAACAACGCTGTTTTAAAAAATTTTCCATTAAAGCAAAAAACATAATATACAACAACCGGTACGAAAATATTTAAGAATTTTACAACCGGTACGGGCGTACGGGCTGAATATCACCACTGCCTATAGGTGTAGGTATAACGTTACAATATATTTATAAAAAATTATAAATTGGGACATTTTATAATTTATGTAGTAGCAAATTCCCTATTTTACATGATCCGGTCCTGGTCCGCACAAGTAGCACAAGCGATCATTATCTCTACTTAAAGAAGTAGTTAAGAAGGTTAAATCGGGTATGCACGCCTTCCTTAAGAAGGATTTAAGTCTGAATTAAGTTCAAAAGGGACCACATGGGCGGTCAGATAGAAGGAATTAAGAAGTGTGTTTCTTTCTTGTTTCCTGCTTCATTTGGTATGTCATTCTTCTTAACTCCAATCTCACTCCTGCTTCATTCGGTATGCCATTCTTCTTAACTCTAACTTTACCCCTGGTTCATTCGGTATGTAATTTCTTAGTTTCGACTTTACTCCTGCTTTATTTGGTATGTCATTTCTTAGTTTCGACTTTACTCCTTTTTCATTCGGTATGTCATTTCTTAGTTTCGACTTTACTCCTGCTTCATTTGGTATGTCATTCCTTAATTTCAACTTGACTCCAGTTTTATTCGGTATGCCATTTCTTAATTTCGACTTTATTCCTTTTTCATTCGGTGTGCCATTTCTTTTTTCTAACTTAATTCTTTCGAAAATACAAACTCTACACATAAAATGAAATTATTTCCATCTCCCTTTATCTACATAAATTTTATGACAACGCGGGAATGACGCAGGAAACACATTTCAAGGGTAATAAAAAGATAATGACACCGCATAATATATTGATGCGATTCATGAAACATGGGACTTTTAATCGGATTTTCGAGCAAAAGTAAATCGGAATTTTCAAACGCAAGGAGTTTTATGATGAAATATCATCTTCTACCCCCGTTAAAACTCACGCGCCCTTATTATTTTTCATATTTATTAAAATTTTTGGAAATAAACAAAAATTGAGTGTTTAGAAAAACCATTAAAGAATAATATTTCTCTCGAAAACTCAATATATTTTTGCTCAAAATTTAATAGTTTACTAAAAGAAAATTTAAAATTCATATTTTGAACAAAAAATTTCAAATTTGTATTTTTACCGACTTATTTCAAAAAAATTAATCTCACGAAAAGATGGCTGAAAAATAAATTCTGAATCGTCATGCCGAAATAAGAAGCAAATCTGGCTTAAATCGGTGTTTTCTTACTAACATTCCGAAAAAGTGCGGAATATCGGTATGTCGGTATGTCGGTTTTTTTTCGGTATGTCGATTAAGTTGTTGTTGAACCACAGCTGTTTTCGCAAAAATATTTCCTACCGAAATAAGAATAAAATCTGAAATAAATCGGTATTTTTTAATTAACATTCCGAAAAAGTGTGGAATATCAACTTTTTTCGGTATTTCGATTAAGATGTTGTTGAATACAGCTGTTTCAGTGTTTCATAGTAGGTTTTCTCAAACCATTTCCTTGCGTGCCAGTAAGGTGTAAACACCGAGAATAAATGTGAATTAAATTTAATTATAATACAAAAAAAAGAACTCAACTAAAATGGAACAACAAAACATTCCCACGGACAATACTGATGAAGCCGCCGCTAATAGCCATTTCTGTTAAATATTTCCTGAAAAATTCTTTAGCTTATATCTTCGATTCAATTCAGGCCATTCAGAACCAATGGACGCTCAAGTTTTTGAAAGCATCGATTGGGATTCAATCGAAGCTCAGAGTATTGAAAGCAGCGAGGTGAAGATTTGGAGGATATTTTTTTCCGCCATTTTGCGCAATTCGAATCAACGGACGCTCAAAATTTTGGAAGCAACGATTGGGACTCAATCGAAGTTCAGAGCATTGAAAGCAGCGATGAATGTGAAAATGTGGAGGATATCCGCCAGCGGTACGCATCACAATTTGTTTCATCATTTCATCTCATGTTCGCTGCACAAGCTCAGTTTCTGCAACTTTTTCGCAACTTCGTCAGTGCAATGAATCACTGGATTTTGCATTGAAACGAGACCACAACAACACAATTGTGACTTTGGACCGTATTTTTAGTGATAAAATAACCTCGATTTTGTGTATATTTCAAAACAAAAAGGTATTTGTATCTTTCACCATTCATTGGTAACGTATTTTTTTGACATGGTTTTTACCTGGTACGAACGATTATATCTAAGCTTAAAGCGTATGAAATAATCCAAACGAAGAAAGCAAATGCTTTTTATTGTAGTCAGTGTTTTCTTCGTTTGGATTTATGTCGTTTTACTATAAACATCAAAACTGTTCATGTGTCATTAAAACTGTAAAGCATTTCGTCAAAAATTATATTAAAGATAATTTTATGTAAAACAGAAAGCGATTACAGTTTTATTATGTTTACAGTTACAGTTTATTTATGTTACAGCTTATTTATGCTTAAATAGGTATTGCATGTCAAAATAGTGCGAAGATGCACATTCCGAATTAAGAACAAATATAGTCTTTTGAGAGGAAACATTGCGGCACACTTATGACATCCATTTTTTGCGTTGAAGTAGGCAACGTCTAAATTTTAATAAAAATGAATGCAAATTTAGATTAAAAAAGTTGTAAATGTTTTTTGTTGATTATTACTTTTAACTTGCGATCGTGCTGGAGCTGGAGCAGTATGAATGCTCTCACTCTGAAGTTGATGTGTTTGTTATTGATTTCAATACCATATTCAAGGATTTGGTTCAACTCGTCAACGAACTGGCGTAACAGCAATTCCAAACTCGATGGCTTTTCTAAAATAGGCGCATTTTTCATGAAAATGAAAACAATTGTATTATTTTAATATAATATAATATAGTATACTGTTAAAATAACTCACTTTTCCCATGGTAAATTGATACAACAATGGTCGAATCTCTTTCTTCTCGTGGACTCAATAATAAAATTGGCCCGAAAGAGTCACTAGATGATGTTGATATTGGAAGTCCATCCAGATTTACGTTCAAGCTTAAATTGCTTGGTAAATTAACCACATTTTTAAGGTTGTTCAACAAGGATTTCTGCAATCCATAATACCAATATTTTACAATTTGTTCATTTGGATTTTGAAAAATGCTATAATGATTCTTGGTGTATGCGATAATGTTCGAGAATCTTTGGCCAAATGGGGCAGGGGAACATTTTTATTCCAGATTTCAAGTAAACCTTTAAGTTGGACAATGTTTACTCGTTTCTTGATTGCCCAACAGGTTAATTCTGAAACGAATTTCTCCTCGTCAAATGTAGTTTTTGAGCTCTCGTCATCCGACGGTTCAAAACCATCAACATTTTCGTCCATCGCTTCATTTAATTGGAGCTTAAGAGTTGATTTTATTAGTTGGAACTGAAAAAGACTGCTACAATCACACTCCACAACCGGACGAACACTTGAATTAATGTTCTCAGTAGCAGCTGTTTCTTTTAATTCTTTTGTTTTTACAGAAAATCCTGCTGAATTTGCCACGAGCGTTTCACTGCTTTTCAATAATTCGTAGAGTTTTTTGGCTTTCACTTTTTTGAAACATCCCGATTTTTTCTTTTTCAACCAAGTCTGTAAAAAACTATTATTATTTTTTTAATTCATTTTTATGACTCAATTAACACGTAAACTGCACAAGTAGAATCCACAATATATAGAGATGTTGTTGCGACAGCTGTCATGTTGAACTTACATACCTTTTTAAGAACGAGTTAAGAAGGAGTAAAGAAGTGCATACATACCGATTTAATAATCTCACTTTACATACCATAAAAAGAAGGAGTTAAGAAGGATTACAGAAGTGCATACATACCGTTTTTATCATCTCAATTTACATACCAAATGAAGATGGAGTTAAGAAGGAGAAAAGAAGCAGATTCATACCAATTCACAACATGTATGAGAATACCATTTAAAGGGCGATTTAAGTTCGATTTAAGAACCAAAAATATCAACTACCGAAAATAGGAGGAATAAGGAGGAATTAAGTTAGAATTAAGAAATGGTATACTAAATCCAGAAGGGTTTGTGCTACTTGTGCGGTTCTTGAAGGGGTCCGTGATCCGGTTTGGAGAGTTTGAAACGTTACATTACTGATCAGGTTTTGATCACAGAGCCTGATCCGATCTCTATCAGTGGTATGGAAAGCCGTATGCGGCCCAGATCTGAGTCCTTATACAACTATAGTCTGGTGGTGATTCTGATGTTTTGCTTCAACCATTTGCGAGAACCGTTCTCAAGGTGGTTGATTAGTTGGAATGAAAACTAAACCAAACGTCACCAATGATAGATTTGAGGAATAGGATGATTCAATCAAGAACAATATTTTAGTGCGATGCTTCGTTAACTAAAACACTTTAGATGATCATCTTTCTTGTGTTTCGTAACAATGAGAGTTTTTTTTCCCATATAACAGATAATTTTTCTTGATCACCAACAAGAATATGATTGTATATGTATAAGAGCTGCTTCACCTTTTTTTATTAGTTCTGGGCCACTTTTGCTAGGGTAAGGAATAAAAACATATAGCCAAAACCACGACCAATTGTTCGTATAAAGGATGAAGTTGATCTGAAAAGTGTGATCGCCATGCCGCAGACATATCACGTTAATTTGTTGCAAATTCATTTCTTTAATGGTTGAAGGTCTTGGATGGAAACTGTTTTTCAGATACCGAGCATTTACAGAGCTCTCTTTGAATTTCCACTTGGCCCATTGTGGTTGACGTTTTTAATACAACCCTTCATGGGATTGAGCTTCATTTTTTAGATGATTTACTAAGCATAGATTATCAGTTATCAGTTTGTAAGCATCAGATGGTACTTGTAACCCTGTTTATTCGTAGTTGTTATTTATTTTCAACGCGTTACCCAGATAACACGATGTGGCTTTTACACTACTCTATCTGCAAGGTCAATTACAAGTAAAATATGAAATGTAAAACACCAATATTTTTTTTTAATAAAATGTGTTGTGTTAGGGGTTTAGAATTTGTGTCACAACAACACATAAATACCTTTTAAGACCTAGGTTAAGACCTGGGTCCCACAACAACTGGCGTTCTAAGGTGTAAATTAACGCTTTTTTTTAAACATCTGCGGGTTGAAGCCACCTGAGACTAAGTGTTCCGGCAAACTATTCCATTTGTACGCAGTTCGGACAAAGAAGTCTCTCTGCGATCTGCTCATACTGGCAGCGCGGGATCTTTACCGTTTCACCGCTTGCGGCAGCCGATTGCCGAGTGGAACGGTGTTAAGAATAAGTTTGAGGCATGATGCCGCTGATTTCATCTGAGCACTGCTGATGACGATATTTGTAAAAAACAACGAGGTCAGCAACAGTGCGACGATGTTGTAGGGATTCAAGTTTTGATGTTAAAGTTCGATCACCCACAATTCGTATAGCTCGCTTTTGAACAGAGTCCAAGAGGGCAAGATGGAAACAGAGGCAGCACCCCAAACTTGACAGCAATACTCCATACAGGGACGAATATAGGACTTATAAACATGGAGCAATTGGTATGGAGTGAAAAATTTTTTGCATCTATTTAGGAGGCCGAGTTTTTTAGACGCGCTTTTTGCCATCGCCATTACATGATCGTTCCAGAGTAGGTCATTTGAAACTGTGACACCCAATAAACGAATGTTTTTACATTCACCTATTGGTTCATCACACATACTAAATAAAATATCTTTGGGGAACTCGGTCTTTAATCTGGAAACAATCAACAGCTGTGTTTTGGTAGAGTTGAAATTGACAAGGTTTTGGTCACCCCAGTCGGCGACTTTATTCAGGTCTTTGTTCACGTTTATGGCAGCGTCTCTCCGGGCAGAATTAATTCGTTCGTGCATTTTACCTTTTGAATGAAGGGGCTCGAACGGCTTGTGCAGAGTACTATCATCTGCAAAACTATTTATTGGGTTGCTGGTGATTTTCAACAATTCGTTGATATAAATCAAAAATAGGGTTGGGGACAATACTGAGTCTTGGGGTACACCAGCGTTAATTAGTTTAGACTCAGAAGAAAATCCGTCTAAGGTTACCGAAATGTATCGGTTGGATAGAAAATTTTGAATCAGCTTCACAACATTGGGATGAAAACCGTACGCAACGAGCTTGTTGATTAAGTTGGCATGCCAGACTCGATCGAATGCCTTGGAGATGTCTAAAGCGATAACGTATGTTTCACCACCTTTATCAAGTATGCTGTTCCAACAATGCGCTACATAGTTTAATAGATCGGTAGTTGATCTTTTGTTTCGAAAACCGTATTGGTCGCTTTGTAATAAAATCCACCTACGTGTAACCGGCGCTTAATGGTCAACTTTTTAATCAGATAGGAAGTTTAATTATATATATGTAGCTTGTTTGTATCGCATAAGTCTTTATTCACTACAGCTTTTGCAGCTGAAAATACAAAACAAACAAAATTGATATGAAACCGTAAATATTTTATCCAAATCTAAATAAAAAAAAACGGAACCCTAAAAAGGGATGAATTGGATGGAAAGGCGTTTTTATGTAGACCTTTTGAATGTTATGTGCAATAAAATTCCTATATTTTTTTTCGTGAAACAAAAATTATTGTATTTTTATTTGGGGAATTTTTAATCTCTTCTATAATTTTACTGAAATAAATATCATTTTTATCATCACACGAATACTTGATTTAATTGTTTATTCGTAACAGTAAACATTTTAAATTCGTTGATCTACTTGAAATTTTAATTAAAATTACAATACTTCAATATTAATATACTGTTAGTGTTTTCTACAATTTTGGTTATTGAAAAATTTGATCTCTGATTTTACATTAAATTATATTAATAGCTATTGACTTTTTTTATGTGAAAAAAGCAGTGTCTGTTTTTCCAAAATTAATCTGTAGATTAAAATACAGATAAAAAATATTTTCCGAAAATTAATATATATGTTTACGCATCACAATACAGTAACATACTAAATTATTCAAATGAGCTCAATTCAAATTAATCCAATTCAACAACCAACACGATTCTGCTAAATCTAACAACGATATTATTATTTTGTAACATTAAATTCTACATTTCAACTAATTTTCTGGACCGTTGGCTAAAGAAAATGTTAAGAAAATTGTATAAAATCAAACAAAAGTAAATTTTTTATTTATTTCTGTCAAAGAGCTTGATTAATTACAATCGTGGGAATAACAAGGAAAAAGTCGTTTTCAACAAGAAACATTAACAAAAATGTGTTTGATAAATCAATTTTAAAGAAATAAAGTGTAGTGTTTTAATAAATAATTTAAAGCTTAAATCTTATTTAAAAGATTTTGCAATAAAATGTTACTTCTAAAAACTTGTTGTGTCTTTTTTGTAATAAAAGTGGTTTTATCGTATAATTTACCAGCAGATATTTCGAAAACTAATTTAATAAATTCAGAGCATTCCGATACCCTTAGGGATAGCAATATAAATTCCACAACTTACGTTGATGTAATAAACACTTGCTTTGAACAACTTGACGTTTTAAAATGTTTCAAAAAGCAAATAATAGTGTTGCTTGATAGCTACATAAAATCCAACGCTAGTTGGATATTAAACGATTATATACAAATTAATAAAAATAATAATTTTAAAGATGAAAACATTTCAATTGATATAATGCGAAGCATAAATAATGAAAATGAAGATTTGGATAAAATGTTGAATAAGAAATTGTACAATTTGGCAGAATCACGGTTTGTTGAATTAAGTTTTCCAAGGTTGGAGAAACTTGGCATAAACGATAATGTAGAAGAATTTGGTGACGATGAGAATCTAGAAGAAGGTGAGATTTTATATACTCAACCAAAGCATAAGATAAAGAAAACGAAAAAGGGTACGGTTATAGTTTGTATTCTAACAATACTCTATAAAAATGTTATTTTTAATGTCGGAAATTTTTAAGCAAATTTTTTGTCAAAATTAAAATATTACTAATTAACATAAAAATAAATACTAATGTAAATAGTAGTTTTATTATAAATAAATCTATTATTTACGCTTAGTTACTGAATAAAGCGTATTGTGTATGGTTAAGAAACATTTTCACTGCCTCCTTTACACTGCCACGAACAGATAAATTTTTTCTTAAATGTAACAAATCTTCTTAAAATTTTAGGTCGTCATAAAAAGAAAAAAGGTGGCATGATGATGGTTAGCGGATTCGCTTTAGCAGCAGTAGTTGCGCAACTGTTCTTAGGCAAAGTAGCTTTTCTAGCAGGTGCAGCAATTTTAATTGCAAAAATAGCGCTTGTTTTATCATTACTGGTAAATTTTAAATGCTTATTTTTTTAAAATAAAAACACAAAGAATTTGAGTTTCTATAGAAACATTTTCATTTTTTCTAGTCAACCTTTAAAAAATCGTCCAGCGGAAGCTCTTCAGGAGAACATGTGGTCTTAGCAACCGAACAACATGGAACAAATGGTTGGCAAAGGAGTATATATCAACCAAATAAAGACATGCCATACCAATCACAACTGCCTCAACCAATTGAAGATATTTATTAATTAAATGTTTTGTATTTATTTTGCTGTTTATTTAATTATTATTTTAGCACCTTTAAATTTAAGCCCAAACTAACTTTTTTGTTACAGTTTCATATTTCTTTATGAAATAAAATAAAAATAATTATATTTGCTTGTGTTTAAGATAATATATTTAGTTTTAATTAATTAAAACTTATTAATGCAAAATATATTGGTTTTAGCTATGGAAATTGATAATTCGGAAGCGATTTTCTATCTAGTACAGTCAACTCTCCTATAACGCGATTATTCGTACCGCGTTATGAGAAACAAAGAAATATAGAAGAAAAATAATATAGACTACATCGCGTTAATGGAAATCGTTTTCTCGTAATATGGAATACGCGTTATGTGAAACAGAACTAATATAAATTTGATGATTTCGTACCGTGTTGTATTGAATCTTAGAAATAAATAAATTTTACACAAATAAGCCTATATAGAAGGAAAATCGAATAAAAATGCCGATAAAATAAGAAATTTGAATCGAACCATTCTCGATTTTTTGAAACTTCAGTAATCGTTAGTATAATATAAAATATTAATACGTATTTTCACTTTTTTTATTTTTCCAATCGAAATTTCTTAAGAAGTTTAGTGACAATCAAAGATTACAGTTAAATTGTGATCAAACGAGCGATTCGATTTGAGTAAATTCAGTGTAATTAGGCCTTATTTAATACCTTATAAACAAAAAACAGTTCAATAGAATCGGTAACCTTGCTTTTAGTGAATGGCAAAGTACAAAAGTACAAAGTACAAAAAACACTTATAATATACATATATTTTAAATAACCTTTTATTTATTTTAAAAAAATTAAATAAATGAAGATGTATTTTTGTTTGGTCTCCAAGTTGTTGTATAGTAAATTAAATCAATAATTTAAACTAATAAATTATTGTTACAATAAATCCACAAAACAATCTTTTGATATATTTATTTGACGCGTTTCGAATGTTATACATTCATCATCGGTTACAAAAATATAAGAAGTTCTTATGTTCTTATATTTTTGTAGCCGATGATGAATGTATAACATTCCGAACGCGTGTATAACATTCCGAAATAAATATACAGTAATCCCTCCGACTGCGCGGGTTTTAACTGCGCGATTTCCACTGCGCGAGATGAGTTTTCAATACTAATTTTCGCACTGCTCGATTAAAATTTCACACTGCGCGACGTTTAAAATTTTTTTTTAGAATATGTAGGTGAATTTCGTAAAATTAAAATGAAAAAAAAAATTAAATTTCCCACATTCTTTTACAAATCGAACAGATTTGAACAAAATCTGACCAACGGATTTGTGATTTGGCTTAAAAATTTTTTACTGGTACAATATCAAAAAAAATATACTTGTTCGAGGATTTATTTTTTGGAAAATAGAGGCGATCTAAATTTCGTGATTTTTGGTTTGATGACTTATTTTTCACTTCGGTTCTATTAATGATAGAAGCTTTTGTTTTATTTTATTTTAAAGTTAAGAGATGGAATTTTAATAAAAAAATATGTTATAAACAAAATAAAAATTATTAGCAAATTCCTCTTGTTATAAACAAATAAAATGTTAAAATCGATTTTTAGTGATTGCCCTACGTATTCTACGTTCAATTTTCAAGAAAAACGTATTTTTAACTAAGGGAGAAATTAGTTTTACTGTTAGAAATATATTAATTTATCCAGCGCGGGACAACAAAAATTTATGGAATTTTTATCTTTCCGCGCTCGATAAATTGATTTATTTCTAATGCTATCGTACACGAGAGAGCAAAATTGCAGGTGTCAGAGAGAAAGTGTCTGACTTATTGCTAAACTGTTTACACATAGGAATTTGTTAATAATTTTTGTAGATAACAATTTTTTTTTAAAGTTCATCTTTTAGCTTTAAAATAAAACAGAAAAAAATGTCTATCATTACCAGAACCGAAGTTATGAATCTTTGAAAATAAGTCTTCAAGCCAAAAATCACGAAATCCTCGAAATTTAGAACCGCTCCATTTTCTAACCCAAAAAAATTCTCGAGCACGTATATCTTTCTTTTCTTGGGAAATGGGAATTTGAAAATTTTTCTATATAAAAGCCCAAAAATTTCAGCCAAATCAAAAATGTGTCGGTCAAAAAGATGTTCGGTTTGTAAAAGAATGACCCATATATGTGGCAGTTTGCATTACATATTCAGTTTATTTTTAACTGTGTGGCTGGAACGTTCAATATTTCAAGCCAGTAAATGTAGAATATTCTAAACAAATTCAGATTATTGATATAATATAATTTTTGTAAATTTAAGTTATTTTTTGAAATGTTATTTATGTTAATTTATCTGTTAACTTATGAAGTGTTTTTTTTAAAGAGTTGTTGAAGTAATACATGTTTTTCAGGCTGTATATGTCCATTTTTGTTTAATTATAACTTTAAATTAAATTTTTTTTTCAATTTTTTTCAAAATTTGGAGCCTAACCCCCCATTTACATACAAAATAGGGTTCACATTGCGCGGTTTTGTATTGCGCGCTGTTTTTCTGGAACGGAACTACCGCGCAGTCGGAGGGATTACTGTACATAACTATCGAAAGATTCTTTTGTTGATTCATTGTAACAATAATTTATTAATTTAAATTATTGATTTAATTTACTAATAATATATTGAAATGCTTTTTTTTTTTTTAAACCAAAAGATAGCGCTTGTTTGTAATTTTAGTATGTTTTTTTAGTAAATAATATAAATCTTTAATATACATATAAAAAAAGAAAACAAAATCTTACTTTTTGCTAACGCCATGTATGAAGAATAAAAATTAAAAGAAATCGAATAAAATATAAATTTTGTTGGTCAATATTTTTATAAAACCTCACCTTTCCAACAAAAAACAATTCAATCAAATTGAATAACCCGTTCGAGTGCAATTTAACTTTAATCTTTGAAAGATCACTAAACTTCTTATGAAATTTCGAGCCATCCTGTGTCAAAATTGTTAAAAAAATAAAAAACATTAATAATTATTTTTGAAAACACTTATATCAGTCTTAAAATTTCTTTTCATTTAATTAATAAAAACAATATTTCGGCACATTAATTTTTAACATTTAACATTAATTTTTTTTTACTATACTTACGATTACCACACTTTCCAAAAAATTGGAATTGGTCAGATTCACATCACCGCCGCCAAATCCAGACGCCGATTCGATTTTCCGTCTATAAAAACTGCATTCTCAAACTGCATTAGTAGGTTGTGATTAATTCATGAATGAATTATATAAAATGTTAAATATATGTAATTTATTTCGATAATTTAATCATTGATTAATTAAATGAAAAACACATTATAAGGAGATCGCGTCGTGTTATAGGAAAACAGTTCTCAGCTTTCACTGCGCGTTATATGGAAATCGTGTTTTAAAAGCACCGCGTTATAGAAGAGTTTACTGTATTTTTTAGATTTAATTAAGACCATAAAGAGTTATTCGTATTTATGTTCTATTTGCATTTCATTTTTGTAGTTCAACTAGGATTATATTGACGAAAAGTTTTAACAAAATACTGATTTTATTCATTTCACGAACTATAACAAGCAATTTTCCGACGAAAGAAATTACGTGCATAATTTATCGTAAAGCACGGAATTTGGAAATTGTTAAACATATTTATTTTGTTTTTTTATCAAAAGTAATTATCTATTAAATAAAAATGTACTTTTTTTATATAAAAAACACTTTAACAATGTGTCGGAGCTTATTACGGACCATGTTTTTTTGGTCAAACTGTTGAAATTTTAATTAAAGCAGGTTAAACTTTCCTTGATAAGAAAATCTGGTCTAAACTGTAGGTTATTTAACTCCTTCTATGTTTTAATTCCTTTGTGTATTTTAAATTTTGCTATCATTAATTTAAAGAGAAGATTTAATTTAAACCTGCAAATGAATTAGGGCCACCTAATGCCGTGTTAGCGAGATACAGCCTATTATAAAAGGCTATTATAATAGGCTGTATCTCGCTAACACGGAATTAGGTAACCCTAATTTATTTGCAGGTTTAGCATTTTTTTAACAATTTATTTTATTTGCACAATAATTTGGAACCGCAAACAAAGTAATGTCCCATGATTCCTCCTAGAATATATGCTTTTTAAATACTTATATTAAAAGAAATCTGTACACAAAGTTTTTAAAATAATATAGTAGAAAATTTACGCAAGAGCACCAGTTGTTATAAAAGACGTCAGAGAATATTTGGTACACATTATTACTATAAAGGAGTTGATATTTGACTTATACGTGTTCTTCGCTACATTTCATATGTTAATTAGAAAATAAGTTGTGTATGCGGTTCTAATTACTAATTACTAAACGAAAGTTTATCGATGCTTATACGAGAATAGTTTTTCTCCTTTGACGTTAGATAATATTTTGCACACATTATTACTATACAAAACGGCGAAACAATACAAAAAATAGATGTTCGTATAGATCAACATAAATATGATTATAAAAACGTCGGACAAGTGCGAATAAAATTCGCTCGCCAAGGGTTCCGTGAATGTAAAAGAACACAATATCAAAAATAAATGACATAAAGTTATGTTGTAAACTCTTTATATCGCCAGATTATGGACGCATAACAGAATAAATATTTAATCGTAGAATTCAATAGTAAATGTCAATCACATCTACATTGATCAAAAATGACACAAAAATTGGAACTGGAGGTTAAACCTTATTCATAGCTGTTTATGTTAACTAAAGAAAGATCTAGCCAGCTTTTTAATGATTTAAATTGAGAATATTTTTTCTATAAATCAGAGTCAAAATTTAGGGTGGTAACTGTGCATCGCAAACTTCTAAAAAATATTGCAATGTTTCTTAAATTAAGTGCTTTTTTAAATGACACCCCACTCGCTTTGGTCAAAAAAAGTTTTTTTAACCTCCCCACACCCATCCCTTAAACACACAGAAATATAATTATTTGAGACTTTGCTATAATTGTCATTTAAAGTTTTATATATATATATATATATATATATATATATATATATATATATATATATATATATATATATATATATATATATATATATATATATATATATATATATATATATATATATATATATATATATATATATATATATATATATATATATATATATATATATATATATATATATATATATATATATATATATATATATATATATATATATATATATATATATATATATTATATTTATAATTATATTTATATATTTATATATATATATATATAAATATATATATATATATATATATATATATATATATATATATATATATATATATATATATATATATATATATATATATATATATATATATATATATATATATATATATATATATATATATATAAATTTTTTTTTTTTGTTTTTTCGTCTCCGCTTATCATATATAGTCGTTTGGCACAAAAATTTTGCCGGAATTCGGAGATGAAGCCCATTGCAATAGGTAGATTTTTATATGAAATCTGCCTAAAATTACAATGGAAAAAATTAAAACATACATACCACCATAATCACTATTATTATAGCCTTTCAGCCGAGAAGCGATAACTAAAACATACATGAGACGATTTTAACTAAATATTTCTAAAACGGATAATACTCTAGTGAATTTTAACCAATTGAAATTTCAGGTAGGGATCCAATGCGAAAAACCTGATCAGGGCCGTATATATTCAAATAAGGTTAACCCTAAAAGGGTATTCTAAATCAGGCCCGGAACAGGCCCACATCCGATTGGCCCTAATAGGGATTGCCCTTGTAGAACTAACCAGGCCCTGATCATGCCCTGACTTTATTCAGGTTTTCCTTTACTAATTTCTGCTCGGGCATTGTCGAAACGTAGGGGGAGCACGGTTTGAAAGTTTTACTTTTTTGACAATAACTCGAAAACTGTGCACAGCGAAATTTTAAAAAAAGCGCATTATTTCTTAAATTACGTGCTCTTTCAAATGAAAGCTTGGGTCAGAAAAAGTTTTTTTTACTCTCCTTACATCCATCCCTGAAACACACAGAAATATAATTATTTGAGAGTTTGCTATAATTTTCGTTCAAAATATAGCAAACTTCCTGTCTCTGTGAAATTTCAAATTTTTTCTGTCTATCAGAGTCGAAACGTAAGGGAGGGGGGGAGGAGGGTTCTGAAATTTGCACATTTTTTAGAATAACCCAAAAACTGTACACCGCGAAATTCTAAAAAAAATTGCAATGGTTCTTAAATTCGGTGCTCTTTCAAATGACACCCCACCCTTCCCCACTCCAATCCCTTAAAAGCACAATAATATAAATATTTGAGACTTCTCTATAATTTTCGTTTAGAGTTTATCAAACTTCCTGTCTATGACAATGTTTCTAAAATCAAGTGCTCTTTTAAATGACACCCCGCTTGACCTGGTTCTAAATGATGTTTTTACCCCTTATCATTCCCACCCCTTTAATAAATATAGTTATGAGTATCTGCTACTTTTCTATATTTTTTATTAAAAGCTTACTCATTTTTCTTTCATTTCAAATCTATTTCAGATTTTCGATGAAATAGGGTCGGAGCTAATCGAGGCAATAAAACATAGAGAAAACGTCATTTTCAGAATTATACAAAAAATGGTGAGGTGTAAAAATTCCAAAATACATTTTTAAGGAATGCTGAAATGAAGCCCTTTCATATGATACCCTACTCGTCTCGATAAAAAAAATGTATGTTCTCAAAGGCTTTACATCGTACCTCTGTAAAACAAACGAACACAGCTTTATTTATTTTTTAACCCGCCATCTTGTGTGGATAGGTTAGTTTTATAAGCACCTCAAATTTTAAGTTCATCGGATTAATGGTTCACGAGATAATCAAAATAATGTGAAAAACACGTTGTACTTTCACCAATAGTGTTCCGTATAAAAAACGGAACCCTAAAAACTTCAGTTAGTAATGATTGTTCTGCACTTGCTAAGCATTCCATTGAAAATAAACATGAATTTAAATTCAATGATATTCAAATTTTGGCTAAGGAAAGTAATAAAACTAAATTACAGATACACGAGGTGTGGCAAATTATGAAAAATGAAGAAACAACTTGTAATTTTAAAAGTGACAGGAAGCATTTGTCGAATAATTACACTGTGCGACAGCCAAAATCCGCTGGGGTTCTGACTACCGGGAAAAGTTATATCGGTAAAAAAAAGTTATACATGTCCCGGCGTTTCGCTGGGTTACGTCTAGGAATCGAGATATATCCATTTGAAGTTAGTAAGTATCATATAGGAGAAATTGTCACGTTTGGGGTTCTTTTTTAACATAACTCGAGAGCAACTAGTCCGATTTTGCTGAAACAAATTTCGAAATTAAGAATTACAATTCCTTTAATCTACTGATATACTATACTGAAAAAGTAACAAAAACATAAAAAAATTAAAATTAAATAAATAAGAAATACAAAAAAATAAAATAAATAAATATAAATAAAAATAAAAATAATAAAGTAAAATAAAAAAATAATAAAAATAATAAAATAAAAATATAATAAAAATATAAAAAATAAAATAAAAAAATTTAACAAATAAATAATAAATAAATAATGTATAAATAATAAAAAAAAATAATAAATAAATAATAAATAAATAATAAATAATAAATAAACAATAAAAAATAATAATAAATAATAAATAATAATAACAAATAATGAATAATAAATAATAATAATAAATAATCATAATAATAGTAATAAATAATAATAAATAATAGTAAGAAATAATAATAATAATAAATAGTAATAATAATAAACACTAATAATAATAATAATAATAATAATAATAATAATAATAATAAAAATAATAATAATAATAATAATAATATAATAAAATATAATAAAAATATAAAAATATAAAATAAAATTATACTAAAAATAATAAAATAAAATAATAAAATAAAATAAATAAATAAAAAATAAAAAATAAAAAATAAAAATAGAAAATAATAAATAAAAAAGTAAAAAAAAATAAAATTAATACAAAAAGACGTCTATGTGTCTTTTTGTATTAATTTTATTTTTTTTTACTTTTTTATTTATTATTTTCTATTTTTATTTTTTTATTTTTTTATTTTATCTTATTATTTTATGTCCAAATACATTTAAAATAATAAATTTTGGAGTTTATTCCAGTAAAAATATTTAAAAAAAATTTCTATGAAAAATCAATATTCTTGTCAAAATGAGATACCTTTACTTAATTGTGAATAAAAGCGAAATGCGTCCATCGATTTTCATGATCCATGTCTCGTTTTGTGCACAGGTTATGTCAAAGTAATAAGACTTGACAATTTTTTCCGTTTTGAATGTTTCATAATTTTTTAAAATACAATTTTTTTATTTTTTAGGCAAAAAATTATTTTTTTTCTTCATAAATTTATTTATAACTGCGAAACTGTTGATTGTGTACAGAAATGATGTATTAGTAGATTAAAGGAATTGTAATTCTTAATTTTTCTAAATTTGTTTCAGTAAAATAGGACTAGTTGTTCTCGAGTTATGTCCTCAAAACGTGACTATTTCCCCTACATGATACATACTAACTTCAAATCGATATATCTCGATTCCTAGACGTGACCCAGCGAAACGCCGGGACACGTATAACATTTTTTTTACCGATATAACTTTTCCCGGTAGTCAGAACCCTAGCGGATCACTGACCCCTACCATTTGTCGTACAGTGTTATTTTAATTTAATGCGATTGTTTTAAAATTTAAAGTAACATTAAGCTTTTCACTGGACTACCATTTTTTAAGTTTCTTATAACATAGTAGCTCATATGTCTACTTTTTTGTTTATACAAATATTTATTTTATTCTCTTTCATTTATTAATATCAGCTTTATTTGTATGTTTTTTCCTTAATAATAGTATGTATTATTGTATTGTTTTCAAACCTATAGCCTATAATGAACTTAGCCTATTGTCTAATGAAAACTTTCCTATAAAAAATAGTAGTTTAATCAATGAGTGTATAATGAAATAGTTTATTCTCAAGCAAAAGTTTAAAATTTGAGCGAGGCACGAGCGATGATAAAAAACCTGATGATAAAAAACCCCCATTCTATAAAATCAACCAAGTTCAACTAATCGAAATAAGAGAATTAAACTTAAAATTTGATTTTTGAACAAAACTTATCAAAGCAATTGTGATTGTAATTTGAAAGCAATTTTAATGAAATCAAAACAATTTGACCATTTGGAATCATACCAATTGAATAATGATAATTTTTATAGGAAAATTTTCATTAGACAATAGGTTAAGTTCATTAGGCTATAGGTTAGAAAATAATACAATAATACATACTATTATTATCGAGAAAACATACAAATAAAGCTAATATAATTAAATGGAAGAGAATAAATATTATTATTCAATTGGTATGATTCCAATTGGTCAAATTGTTTTGATTGTTTTAAAATTATTTTCACTTATATCACAAGAGCTTAAATTATTTCCGGAAATTTTCTGGAGGGCACGAATATTTTGAAAATTATTCCGAGTCGCGAAGCGACAAGGGATAATTTTCTTAAAATATTTGTGCCAAAAAGAAAATTTCCGGAAATAATTTAAGCTTGCGTGGTATTCGGTAAGAAAATTTCACACCATAATTTGGAAAAAAATTAGTAATCCAACCTGACATTTTAAATTAATTTCACTGCTTGTTAAGTTAGCCAAGGTATTGTTGTTTTTGATATATGTGGATTTGTCATCTTTGTTTGTCATTTCTGTCACAAAGTTTAATAATTACTAGTTTAGAACGTCTGTATGTTGAGTTTAATAAGTGTATAGCGAAATGTCGGGATTTGGTAAAAAAAATCAACAAGTAATTAGACAAGAAATTCAAAGTATAACACCAGATAACACCCAAAAATCAAAATCAAATGTATGGAAATAGTGTGTTGAATAAATAAAATTTCCACTTAAATATCGTGGCGCCTCGAAAAAAGTTTTTTTAGTTGCCATGGTAACTAGTCAAAATTAAGGAATTTTATTGGTTAAAAAGTAGTGGTGTAAAATTTTTAAATTATAAATATGGTACACTTACCTTAATTAATTTTTTGAAACTATTATTTGTTAATAAATATCAATTGTATACTTTGAAAGGGCCCTACGTCTGAGAGAAGTTGCAATTGATTGTATATGTAATATAAAATAAATAAATGATTCTAGGCCCATTCAACTAAGACAATTCAACTAACTACAATTTGACTAAAACTCAATTCCACTAGAGCAATTTAACTAAAGCAATTCAACGTTTGTAGAAGAATCCACTTGGGTAGTGGCAATTAAACGTTTGCCGCAAACGTTGAATGCTGCTACCCAAGTAGATTCTTCTACAAACGTGAATTTGTTTAACCTATAATCATTGTAAAAAATATAATCAAATAAAATATTATAGGTTTATTTAATATAAAGAACATAAAAAGTAACTAGTCAATATGAAAATAACAGAAAAGACATAAATTTTAAATTTTAATTTACAAAATCAATTTTAGTTACAATTGCAATTTGTTTCATATATTCGAAAGAATCCATTTTATCAAATTAGCTACTAAACGAGATAAATATTCAGATGCGTTTTTAAATTTTTTTATTTGAGGTACCCTGGTTTTTTTTGCTTAAAAGTTGTTCTTTTTGGAACTCCATTTCACCCTGTTTTTTCTTAAGCCTTTCGATTAGTTGCCATATATCTGGATTACTAATTTTTATAATTTTGTTTAGTGCATTATTGAAGCCCTCTGAAATATTGTTTGTTTTATGTCCTTTAGTTCGAGCCTCTTCGTAAAAATTCCACAATTCTCTTTCAAATCGTGCATCTCTACTTACCCCTCTACTTAGGTAAATTGCTCTAGTCGAATTGAGTTTTAGTCAAATTGTAGTTAGTTGAATTGTTTCAGTAGCATTGATTTTTAGACGAATTGTTTTTAGTTGAATTACTTTAGTTAAATGGGCCCGTAACGTAAATAAATACATTGCAAAAATTTTATAAGCTTTTTGTTTTCCTTATTAATTTTATTACAAACACCATTTTCAGTCACATAAAAGAAAACAAATAAATAAAATATTCATTATAAAATTTTAATTTTTTCAAACAATAACTAATACAAAATTTTGCCTATCAGTGGCATTTTCAAATAAGATCTAATTAAAACACGTATAATGGGGCTGAAATCTCACAGCTCTGAGATATCAACACTTCGAACTGTTTAAATTATTTTGATATAGTTTTCGTCAAAAATCTTTTATGAGAACATTGCTTATAGTTTTGAGCAGCGATGTATGTAAAACATAACTCTTTGTTAAAGTACAAGTATTTTTTATCTAGCTGTTTATTTAACATAATTAAGTGAAAAGATGATACAGTCAGCAAACTACTCAAAAACCTTTCCATTTAAATTTTCGAGAAAATATAACAAAATCAAAAATTCATACTTCTTTTAAATTCCAAAAATATTGTAAAAATTATAATAAAACAAAAATTTAAACTAATTTACAAAATTTTCCAAAATTTATTACAAAATCAAAGATTAAAACTATTTTCAAAATTCCAAAAATATTCCAAAAATTAATTAAAAATCAATCATTGAACTTTTCCAAAATCCAAAAATATTTCAAAAATTCGAAATTCAAAAACTTTTTCCAAAATTCTTAAAATATCGCAAAAATAATAACAAAACCATATATACAAAGTTTTTTACAAACTCCAAAAATTATAATAAAATAAAAAATTTAAAATTAATTCAATGAATTATTTGTGATATTACATCACTCCGATGGAAATAATCCCATCATGAATAATAAGACTGAATCCAACAAAATATGGTGTGCAATTTATGAAAATTTTTTGCTATCCACAAAATTGTCGATCGATCTAGTTTCGAACCGATAAGAACTTTTTATTACACTTTAAAAAAGTATATCATTCTCATCAGGGCTAGCCGACTAGATACACTACCAAAAAAATTTTTCGCTATATAAACCTAAAATAGGTCACTACTCTAGCGAAGTATAAGAAACCAAAAAACTTTCATAAACATATGTTTATTAGATTCAGGTTTAGTCAATTTGTTTCTCTAGTTGATCACTAGTGATCACCTAGAGAAACAAATTGACTAAACCTGAATCTAATAAACATATGTTTATGAAAGTTTTTTGGTTTCTTATACTTCGCTAGAGTAGTGACCTATTTTAGGTTTATATAGCGAAAAATTTTTTTGGTAGTGTATCTAGTCGGCTAGCCCTGATGAGAATGATATACTTTTTTAAAGTGTAATAAAAAGTTCTTATCGGTTCGAAACTAGATCGATCGACAATTTTGTGGATAGCAAAAAATTTTCATAAATTGCACACCATATTTTGTTGGATTCAGTCTTAAAAAATTTAAAGTTTTTCAAAACTCTAAAAGTATGTCGAAAATTCTTACAAAATCAAAATTTGAAATTTTTTTTCAAAATTCTAAAAATATTCCAAAATTATACCAAAATCAAAAATTAAAACTTTTCTAATATTCTTAAAATATGCAAAAATTATAACAAAATCAAAACTGCAAACTTTTTACAAAATTCTAAAAATATTCCAAAAGTTATTACAAAATCAAAAAATTGGAACATTTTCCAAAATTCTAAAAATATATCAAAAATTCGAAATTAAAAAAAAATTTTTTCCACAATTCAAAAAATATCGCAAAAATTATACCAAAACCAAAAATACAAACTCTTTCAAATTCCAAAAATTATAATAAAACCAAAAATTTTAACTTTTTCAAAACTTTAAAAATATTCCAAAAATTCTTCCAAAATCAAAAATTAAAACCTTTTTCAAAATCCCAAAAATATTCCAAAAATTATAATAAAATCAAAAATTTATATATCCAATTTTATGTTCAATTACATTTCATATCATACAAATAATTAATTTTATTTTTTTCCAAAAAATTGGGTAAACAAATAAATGAAAATCACACATTCGACTATATTTTTTTGACAAACTTATAATGCAATAATCTAGTTTTTAGTCTCACATATCAATCCCGGCTATCAAGATATCTCCACATTCAATGTTACTATACTCGTAAGTCGTATAATTACTTAAAATGAAAGTTTTTTAAGCAAAAATATGCATTCCTAGTGTTGACACATTTGACACATTTTTAGGGCTCCGTTTTTTATACGGAACACTATTGGTGAAAGTAAAACAAGTTTTTCACATTATATCGATAATCTCGTAAACCATAAATGCTATAGAACTGAAATTTGAGGTGCGTATAAAACTTACCTATCCACATAAGATGACAGATACAAATAAAACTAAAGTTGTTTTCGTTTGGTTTACAGGGTTACGATGTTGAGACCTTTGAGAAAATACATTTTTTTATAGATTTAAGTAGGGTATCATATGAAAGGCTTCATTTCAGTATTCATAAAAAATTTATTTTAGAATTTTTCATCTCTCCATTTTTTGTATAATTTTGAATAATGATGTTTTCTTCGTGTTTTCTTACCTCGATTAGCTCCAAACATAAGTGATCGAAAATCTTCAAATGTATTTGGAATGATAGAAAAATTAGGAAGTTTTTAATAAAAAATATATAAAAGTGTCATATACTCTTAAGAATATTTACTAAGGGGGTGAAAAAGAGAAGGGGTAAAAACACAATTTAAAATGTGGTCAAGTCGGGTGTTATTTGAAGGAGCACCTAATTTAGAAAACATTTCATTTTTTTTTAGAATTTTGCGATTCACAGTTTTTGAGTTATTGACACTGATTGACAAAAAAATTTGAAAAAATTCACAGAGCTAGGAAACTTAGTAAATTTTGTATGAAAATTATAGCAAAGTTTCAAATAATTACGATTCTGTGTGTTTAGGTGAAGAGAGTTGAGAGGGTAAAAAAAAAACTTTTTTGACCCAAGCACCTAATTTAGATATCATTGCAATTTTTTTTCGAATTTGCGGAACACAGTTTTTGAGTTATTGTCAAAAAAGTGCGAAATTCAGACCACCCCGCCCTACGTTTCGACACTGATTGATCGAAAAATTTCTAAAAATTCACATAGTTAGGAAATATGGTAAATTTTGTATGAAAACTATAGCGAAGTCGGGGGTGGAGAGTGAAAAAAAATCCTTTTATGACCCAAGCAAGTGGGGTGTCATCTGAAGGAGCACCTAATTTAGAAATTTTTGAGTTATTGTCAAAAAAGTGCAGCTTTCAGACCGTTCCGCCCCTACGTTTCGACGATGATTGACGCAAAAATTTGAAAAAATTCACGGAGACAGAAAGATTGGTAAATTTTGAATGAAAATCATAGCGAAGTCTCAAATAATTATATTTCTGTGTGCTTAGGGGATGGGTGTGGGGAGAAAAAAAACTATTTCTGACCCAAATGAGGGGGCTGTCATATAAAGTAGTACTTAATTTAAGAAACATTACAACTTTTTTTAGAATTTTGCATTTTTCCAGTTACTAGTTACCATAAACAGCGATGGATAAGATTTAACCTAGAGTAACTTTTTTTGATCAATGTATATTAGATTGTAATTTACAATTAACATTTACGATTAAACATTTTGTTATTTGTCTATATGGTCTGGCATTATAAAGACATTACAACACAACTTTTGTCAATAATTTTTGATATTGTGTTCTTTTACATTCACGGAACCCTTGGCGAGCTAATTTTATTCCCACTTGTCTGACTTTTTTTGTTGCTTATTTTGTTGCTTAATCGTTATGATCTCAAACGTCGACAAATGCCAAAAAAGTCGAAGAAAAATTTTACTTTTTTCTCGAGAATGCAACACTTAGGTCTTTCAGATGAAAGTAAAAGATAATATGAAAATTACGAATTTAGTTAAAATAAAAATGAAAACAAATGATTAAAAAGTAATTAATAACCTAAAAAAACTATTCATTATTCATTATAATAAGAATTATAAGAAGAATATTTTATAAGAATCGACTCGACATGCAAACCACCTTCATTTACAATGTACCATAGGTTTTTTATTTATGCAGAAATTTTTATTTATGCAGAAATTACTTATATCAACATTTAAAGACAAATTTGCTTTTCCAAGTCGATCAGAAACATTAGGCAAAACCAAGCGCTGTACACCAAACAAGATGTAATCAAAAAGTCACCTAAATATACTGATGCAAATGTTAAAGCATTACCTTACACATACCTTGGCACATAGTCTATGAAGCATTCCACATGACCTAAAATTGGTTAAGCGTGTCGACCTGGAACTGTGAATTTGATCTTTTCGTGTGATTTTGAATCGAGTGGAATTTTCCAAAAATGAATTTTTTAAATGAAGGTTATAAACACAATTTCATTGAGGCAACCTAGAACGCAGCATTAGTTCTGTCTTTAAATCCAGGTGAAACAAAATAGAGTACCCTTGTTTTATTGGTGACGCATTACTAACACCAAATGAATGGGTTGAACTGGTAAATCTTGTTTTAGCCCAATTTGGTTGATATTTAAAATTATGCTTTTATATCGCGAAATTGCTGTTTTTCTTCAATATTAGAACTTTATAATTGGGTATATTACTAATCAAAGTAGGTTGGATAACAAACTTTTCTAAAAATCACACTCATTTTTCTATAACTCTCACTACAAACCTAGTTCAATTCGCATACCGTGACTTTGTTGGCATGCTCAGTTTTTACATTTATGTAACCAATTACTTTCTGTGGCTTCTCATTGGTTTTGTAAAGATAGAAAGGGAGGTGATGAATTTTTATGTCAAGGCTAGCATGATATCGGAACCCGCTCCTATCACGTATTGAGTTTCATCAGAATGGGGCGTATTCATACCTCGTTGGGGTCACCACTAGCGAGTTTCGAAAAGGTTTCTCGATAGCTTGTTCACAGCATTTGGAAAGCCAATGCTTATGAAAAAATATTGGGTCACTAAACCGAGGAGGGAAGGATGAAAATATTCTTAAGAAATGGACATTTTTGACAATATTTCAAAAATTGTACAGTGTAAAATTAAACAAACTACAATGTTATCTAAATTTATGCTATTTTAAAGAAATTCAACTCTAGTATATTAAAAACCACCTCACTGAGAAGCTGAAATCTCAAAAAATATAACTTTGCGTAATAAATACAAGGCTTTATTTTTGTACCAAATTTTTCACAATTAATGAACCTGTACTACAAATTTTTAAGTATTTGTAAAGATGAAACGTTTTCCTGTTTGTGTTCTTAAGCTTTTCAAGACGTTGTCGTTTTACGTAAAAAGAATAACTTATTTATGTTATTTATGTTAGAATAACCTATTTTAAAATTGAATCAACTTATGTAAGTTTGATTTGAGGGCGATAATGCATTTATATTATACACTGATAATTATCACTATCAGACTAATTTTATTTATATGCTTTTCGTCGTTTTTATACGAAAAATTCAAATGAAAGAGTTTATTTAAAGATACTATTACCATTTTAGTAACGATTTTATATTTAAATTTAAAAAATAATTTATATCAATTTCTTTATTATTTTTGACAGAATATCAAATTTTTTTTTTGTAGTTACAGGTTACTAATCATTATGCTCGGATTTCACGTCACCCGCTTTTCTCTACTAAAACCGTAATTGTTTACGTTACGTTCATTATGACCAAAATAAATATTTATTAGAAATCAAAACGTTTAAAAATTTACAATTTTTTAATATTTTCTAATTATGTTTCTTATTAACCCAACAATTATTAATAAACATTTTTTATTCGTAAACTGTAACTCTAAATTACAAAAATTTGAAAATAACAACCACTGATTTCCCACAAATGATGATTTCCATTTCCATTAAAAATGCCTATGTGTTTTGTCTGAATGCTAATACCATACTAAATCAGCCATAACGATCAAACCCACAAATAACAAATACCATTTCCTGGTAACCAATTTCTAGACTATACTAAACTAAGTTTTATCCTAATTTTGCTTATAGTTTAAACTGTAATTTATGTTATAAAAAAGTATGTTAACAAAAATTTACTTACTATAATAAAAACATATAACTTAAAATATTTTTGGTTTCATAATTTAAAAATAAATAGAAAATAAATATATTATTCTGCTAACTACGGTTTTTCTGCTAAGCTCTGATAAATAAATTTTTTTTATGATACAACAATCGGTTGATGAGCATGATATGCGCGATCTTGCATCAAGAGATCAGAAGTTTGAAAACTTCTTGGATATTGTCCGCCTCCTCCTTCATGACCACCTTCGTACTCATTATGACTGGATGAGTATGTATGACTTTGTTGTACGTGTGGGTGTTTCACAATTTCGTATGTTGTTTTTTCATGTCCGTCGGGCGTCACTAATTTTTTTAATCCAATAATTGCACTTATAATCAAGGCAATTTTACCAATTATTAAGGCTTTACCTGCTACAATTGCTATAGAATGATATGCCATTGCTAATATTCCGCCTTTGATTGCCACCGCAGCCAAAAATGGTCCGTAAAATTTTTTCATCTTTTTACGACCTTCTTCAATGAGTCGTGCTCCTGATTTTTGCCCACCAGCTAGTAATCGAGGTACACTCACTTGGATTTGATGAGATTCCAAAAATTGATTTGTGCGTTCATTTAAAAGTTGATCGATTTCTTTTGATGACAGTTTAAGTAAACTTTTCTCCGACTGTGATGCAATGTTAGCACTTTTGTCAATATTTTTTTCGTTAAATGATCGACTATCTTCAAGTTTTTCCAACACTGAAATCCCATCAATTATTTTTATATTTTGAATTTTTAATGCTCTTTCTGTTAATTTGATTGCTTGTATTTTAAGACATTTAAGCATATCATCATTTTGTTCACATTCCGAATAGACTTTTCGGAATATTTTCATTGGTGATGTTGATGACACAGAACTTGGACTACTACTATGTGGTTCATTACCATACACTATTGTTTCATCACATATAACAAATATAAATAAACTTGTCACCCAAATAAAACTGAAACTTTGAATTTTGAACATTTTTTGTTTGAATAAAAACTTATGGATGTCCGTCCGCACTTATTGATTGATTCGTCTTGTTTGAATCTTTTTATAATAATGATGGATATATATAAAGTGCATCTAGATTTTATTGCAAATTTTCATTTTATTTTTTTCGTAGTTGAATGGATTAATATTTTAATTTAAGATGCAGTTTATAGAGTGTAAGATTTATTTATTTTCTTTTTACTCTAAAAATCACACTTATTAAATCATAAATATAAAATTGGGTTTAGAAAATTTAAATTGTTGAGAATGAAATGTTTATTTTTAAACTTTTATATTTTGAGCATGTTGAAGATACTTTCGTTTTTAATATGTATTTCGTAAATAAAAATATAAGCTAGTGGAAAAAAGGTTAATTGATTCCAAAATATTTTATTTGTTAATGATATTAATCCGATGATATGATATTTATTATGAGTAATGCCGGAATGTTTTACTTAAAATAACAAAACATTGTTTTTTATTGGGGATTTTTGAGAACAATTAAACTCTAGTAAATAAAGAAGTAATTGGAATTTTTTCAATTTAAAGGTATGGTTGGAAGTTTCTCAGAAAAAAACCCACTTCTCATTTTACGTGTTTCGAATGAACTTGAATCTTCCTCTTCAGTGTCTTGTTCGAATGGTTAGGCTGACACGCTATCAACCACGCCACATAGGTAATAACTCTTTTGAAGTCATCATCACTTATTCATTTACTTAAGTTGAATTTGTCCACTGTCATTAGACGTCATATTATGGAAATGTTTTTTAACATTATATAAACATTTTTGCATTAAATTTCTAGACCTTACTTTGTGTGAATTCATAGGATGGGGAATATTTCTATTCTAATTAACATCCTAAGTCACGATTGTATAGTCATTATTGATTGATTCCAATCAATGTGAAATCAATGGTTGACACTTGGTCAATTGTTATCTTATATGTATTCATATTAGACAACATTAAGGGAAGTTGAATGACAATAATGAAATAATAATGACTATATATATACAATCTCATGACTGTACAATCGTGACTTTGGATGTTAATTAGAAATATTCCACATCCTATGAATTTACACAAAGTAATGTCTAATCTAAAAGAAGACTTAGTTCTTTGCCATTGTTAGTTTTAACGTAGTTCTGTAGCATATTATTCTTCACAGGGGATCCCTTAAACAATTTGATAATTTTTCGGATTCGAATTTTTTGTATCAATTATTTTTTTTTGACATCGCAATACTTGTGCACTAATATCATTGCTTCCGCTGGATATTTGGGTAAATAAAGATTTCGTCTGTTTAAAGAAACACGAATAAGACTGCTATTTGTGATGGCGTGAATAGTAAAATCATCCAACGCGGCGAGTTTTGCTACTATATAATCTAAAGATTGATTTATCAAACATTTGTCAATTTTTAATGATTTTTTCTGCTGTGAAGAAGTATTTAATTTAAATAATTATTTAATTAAATTTATTTAATTTTACAAATTCTTCATTCTCGTCATGGTTTTGGTTTATCCCAAAATTTATAACGGTACTACGCATTTCAAATCATACACAAACTGTAGTACTAGAATTTAAAGAGTGCGTTCAATGTGGGGAGGAACAGTGTGTTCGAGAAGTAAATAAAGGAAATTATTATGGTACTAGAATCACATCGCAGAGAAAATTAAAAAATTGCAACATAAATCGTTAAGTATTATTATTATATTATGCGTTTAAGAAAAAATTCGAGTTAAATTTGAAACAAAAAATACGAGGCAGCTCGAGCGTTTTGACTAGATAAATTAAATACCCTATTACGGCTTGCCCTAGTTTATGCTGAGCTGGCAAATAATATACTAGGGATGGAATCAGTTTTTTGCAGCACGTGCCGGATCAGGATAAATAGGCCAGGCCCTAAAAGACAAATCAGGTATGATCGTTTGATTGATGATAAAAGCCGCATGTAAAATACTATATTAGGGCTTGTCTTATTACATCCTGATCCGGCCCGGGTCATAAAAGGACACGCCTGAATAAAGTGCAATAAAGTAAAAAATTAGTAAACTTTTCAGATGTTACAGTAATGAAAAAAAGGCAAGCAAAATTTATGCAATTGATTTAACTATTATAGAGTACCAAATAAGTTTGTTAGATATGCATTGGACAAGTTTGTTAGATATGCATTGACAAGTTTGTTAGATATGCATTGACAAATTTCCAAGTTTCCATTGATATCATATCGACAAAAAACACAATCTTGAACTAAACATTAACATTCTTACAAAAATTACCACTTTTTCAAAAAGTTTAAAAACTACATTACATACACAACATTTTAAATTTATTTATTAATAAAACATTAATTATCCGTAGATTTTGAATTTCATAAAAGCTTGTCTAATATGTAAAAAAAGAAAATTATGATCGTTATGTGTTTTGATGGAAGTTGCGTGCTTAAATCATTAAAACAAAAAATTTTAATTAATTTATTAAAGAATATTATTACTACACTTCTTTAAAATCTTTGAATATTTTTAAAGTGAAATGATTGACTACGATCAAACAATGGGGTGGATATGAAAATTTTATTTAAAAAATATGCTATATAGAGAACAGATAGAACTGTTCTAAAATTTTCATATTTTTACTTATTATGTTTCGTACATATATGAACTGACATTAATTTTTAATCAATGAACAGGCGACATTGTTACATATCATACTTGGCTTGGCAACTCACGGAACCAAAGTCAAAGAGCAGTTCCACTTCTTTTTAATTTTGTTTTAAGTTTTAATATCAAAATATGTGAACAAGTTAAAAAAATACTAAGACAATAATTAACTAAAACAAAAATGTAATTTAATCGGTCACGCTGTTGAAATTATCCAGGGTAATAAAAACAACAACTGTAATTAAATAAATTTAATTCATTCAATATTCAATTATATTGTTATAGCTATCGTTTGATTTTTTCTTTCATTTTATTTTCAAAAGTGTGTAATTAGTACGATTAGTGACTGTGACCATTAGTGACCGATTCACTTTCATTCTTCGTTTATCTACTAAATCAAGTTCATTTGGTTTCAAGCTTTAGATTAGAGAAAAAACTTCGTACTGAAAAAACGATGATTTTTATCCTTAAGAAATAGAGGAAAAATGTGCACGTAGTTTAACATAATGAAAATAATATTTCATCTGATGATTTATGCCGTTATGTTGAGCATTTTACGTTTAATAAAGAGCATATTCGTGTTAAATAACATAGCAAAAACAAAAACAGATATTTTATGTCAGACGTGTAAATTTCTGGGTGATGGTAAAATACATATTTTCATTGTTGGTCATTATTTGTAATTATGACCTGTATCCTATTTCACCAAACTTACAAATTTGTAATATCATGCAAATTTTCACAAATTTTGTAAAAATTTGTATGAAATTACAAATTTGTAAGTTTGATGAAATAGAGTACTGGTTTTTATATTATTCATACTTCAAAATGATTTTGTGTTGAGTTAAGACTAGTAAATAGTAAGCTAGTAAATTTAGTATTTAAACAAAACATTTGAAATGCATGTATGATTCTTATAACAAAATAATGTACATTACAAATGTTTAATGAATAATAATATATAATTTAACTTTCCAAGTTTTTCATTATACAATTAATTATTTTCAATATGTATTTAAATTAAATTACACTTATCACACTACTTGCTATTTTAATTCTAGTTTTCAACTATTTTCTAATTGTCATTATATTTTATAAAATTTTATTTTTTATATTAAAACAACGGAATCGACTTAATTATTTTAAAGACTAAAATCTTCGATGGTTAAAAAATTCTTCTTATTGTTCTGAAATCTAAATATTAATTAACTGTCCTTTTTTATATTTACTTCGGTCTGAAAGACCTAAGTACCCAACTAGCAAACTTACTTCTCAATTTTGAGTTATACATGCTTAAACTTCAATAAAGCTTCATTAAAGCTTCTAAATAGAAGCTAGTTATATTTTGCTTCTATAAAGTTTTGATAGAACTTCTACAAAGAAGATCTTCCCACCACCGGAGTAAAAGCTTCTAAAATACTTCATATTTAATATCAGAAGCTTTACCGAAACAAATCTACACAAAACTAAATAAAGCTTCCGAAAAAAGATTATAGAAGTTATAGCTGGCATTAAAATTGAAGTTGTTTCGGTTGTAACTGTTTCAAGATCTTATAGAAGCACAGTTGTCATAGTCTAAAAATTGCTTCATAATCCAACATTTTGAAGTTTTACGGAGATTTTTTTGCGAGTTTCATAATTTAATCACTCTACTAAAATAATTAACAGCAAATAGATGGAGTGAAATGCGTTGCTTGTATTGTTATTGTTTAATATTTATGTTAAATTTTTCAAAATTAACTGCGTTCATAGGCACCTTAGTACGCATGTTATTGTGATACCCACTAAAAATTCAATTACAAAACTTTTCATTTAAAAAAAATTTGTTCAAATAAAGGCGTAAGTACGCTAAAAGTTAATTATTGAAAAATATAACCCCTTGATGTTGTTATACCCAAAATCTTTGAATGAATAAAACAAATAGAAAAAACATTTGTCAATATAAATTGAATATGAATTTCCAGCATGAATTTCATTACGGTTTCTTGTATGCATGCACCCACAACAAAACCAATCCCAAATTCTCTTCAAGAAGAATGACTACCACAGCATATAAAGACTGACTATTCAAATGTTGTTTTTCAATTATTGGCCGTTTTAATATTTTATTTTAGGGTAGCGAAATCCGAAATTCAACGTTCATGCCGTGCTGCCTGGGTAATGCTGACAGAATTAGGTTGGTGTATTGGAGACAAGCAGAGTAAAAACTGCTTAGTCAATGACGCTTCATCACGGCGAATTGGTGCCTTACAGCCAATGCGACTCAAGCGTCTGTTCTCCATGTCTGAGGCGGTTTGGAGCGGGCGTCTGTCTTGAATCAAGCGGCTCGCTATATAAACGTAAATAAGATTGTTTCTGGTGACCTGAATATGCAAAATGGACCCATTCACGACAATTTGGGTTAGGCCTAAGGTTAACACCCTAACCCCGGAAAAAAACTTATATGTTAAATGGTTATCAGAAAGAGAAAAACAGACCCGGAAACAACAACAGAATTTTACCTGGATGTGAAAAAGGACCAGACTACCGAATCGGAACGTGGAACGTGCGCAGCCTGAGCGCTCCTGATGCTCTTTTAAGTCTAGAAACAGAGGCTGAGAGGTATAGGATGGATATTATTGCTCTACAGGAAATTAAACAGCCGATAATCGGAAAACAAGATTTGGATAGTCACTCTCTATACTGTAGTGGTCATCCTTCTCGAAGAGAATTTGGAACTGGCTTTCTTGTTGGTGCACGCATACAAGAAGCCGTGATGAAATTCATTCCGGTCAGTGAGAGGATCTGCTACCTACGTGTACGCGGTACATATAACAATATTTCTCTTATTGCCGTGCATGCACCTACTGAAACTAAGACCGTCGAAGAAAAGAATAATTTCTACATAGCACTGGAAGAGGTTATAAAACAAACACCACCGACTTCATTAATGGTTCTTGGTGAATTTAATGGACAGGTTGGAAGAGATATTTCTTATGGAAATGTGGTGGGTCCCAACAGCTTGCATTTGAATTCGAATGATAATGGTGAGAGAATGACTGAGTTTGCATTATCAAATAATTTGAGAATTGCCAGTACGTTCTTTCCGCACCGATCGATTCATAAACAGACTTGGGTCTCAAAGAATGGAAACACTCGAAATCAAATTGATCACGTTCTAGTAACAGTACTAGTACGTTTCTTTTTTGACCGTTCGGGATATGCGATCCTTTAGAGGTGCATACATTGGAAGTGACCACTTCCTTGTATGTGCAACGATAAGGTTCCACTTCCCAAATCCAGGCATTCCAAAATTCAATCAACGGAAACGTTTTAACATCTCATCATTAAAGAATGCTGAAACAGAAGAGAGATATCAAATCCATATTGCCGAAACATTGGATAAATCAGAAACCATTAATGGAGACGTCGATAAGTCATGGTATTTGCTCAAAGATGCTGTTTTAAGCGCTGCTGAGGGAATACTTGGACGACCACAGAACCACTTCCAGAAGCGATGGATGGATCAAGCATGCTTGACGCTATTAAGTACAAAAGAGATTGCTACCTGAAGTGTCTACAAGGACGTAATACCAGGTCCACGAAGGAGAACTATTAACTGGTAAGACAAGCCGTTACAAAGCTATGTAGACGAACGAAGAGAGCGAATGGTGGAAGAGACAGTGTGAGGAGATTGAAAGCTTCAATAAGGAACATCAATCGCGTAACTTCTTTCAACAGGTTAAAACCTTAAAGAAGGGCCCTCAAACTAGATCGACTGCTATTCAAAACGAAGATGGGAGCTACAAGTAGACCTTAAAAATATTTTAGATACTTGGGCTGCTAATTTTGAGAATATTCTCAACTTAAGTGACCAGTAATAAGTCGGGCGACGAGTAAAGCTTATTCGTGCGTCAAAGGTACATGTAGACGAACCAACCAAAGAGGAATTCGATGGGGCGCTGTCAAAATTAAAACGCAATAAAGCACCTGGTATCGACGATATAACATCCGAAATGATTGTACATGGTGGCAAAACTCTATCCTCAAGGTTGTTTGAACTTGTTCAAATGATATGGAGGACTGAAACCATGCCACAGGACTGGAACACAGCTATGCTGATACCAATCCATAAAAACGGTAATCGCCCACAATGTGCAAACTACAGAGGAATCGCTCTCCTCTGCACAGCATATAAGATATTTTGATTTTTCTACATTTTGCTATCCAAAATCAATCCTTTTTGCTGAACAACTGTTTGGAGAATATCAGTGTGGTTTCCGGCGGGGCCGAGGTACTACCGATGCACTTTTCTCGAAAAGGATGATTTTGGAAAAGAGCCGAGAGTTCAACATACCTGTGCACCAACTTTTCATTGATTTCAGGCAGGCCTACGACTCTCTCGAACAAGAGACTCTATGGCGTGAGAGTGGTGCTAGAAAAATTGGTCTGCAAATTAACTACAATAAAACCAAACATATGAATGTTTCAAGAGAGGCTGAGAAGAAAGATTTGATTTGCGGCGATAAACGAATTGAGGGAGTTGAATCTTTTAAATATGACTCAAACAACAGCATACTTCCAGATAAAAAGCTCCAATCGCTGCAAGTAATCGAACTTTCTACTCAATCAAACCTCTCCTTGGATCACCGTATGTATCAGCTAACACCAAGGTCAAGTTATACAAGGATTATACATTGATTAGACGGGTTGTGATGTATGGGTCACAAACGTGGACCCTTACACAAAATTACGAATCGCATTTATTTATATTTGAGCGCAAGATCCTACGCTACATTTTTGGTCCGCTTAAGACAGACGATGGAGAGTATAGAACCCGATATAACGTTGAGATCAGAGACCTTCTTGAAGGTCCTGATATAATAGGTTGTATCCGTTCTAATAGGATTGCTTGGTTTGGGCATGTTCTACGAGCCGATTCACAGTCTGAAAGGATTAGAAAAATGTAAGTTAGTTCCCCAGGGAGTGGGCGACCGCGAAGTAGACCACGACTACAATGGGAGACTGACGTAATAAACGACCTTAAAAAAATCGGCTGCCATGGTAATTATGTCGCTGTTGCGAATGACCGCGGTGAATATTCAAAGCTGATTAGCCTGGCAACGCTCCTACATGGAGCATGAACGCCTTAAAAAAACCAAAAAAAAAAATATTTTATTTTATGATAACATTTATTGTTTAAGTATTCTTTATAAAAAAACAAAAAATGCTTCATCCATTAACGCTTAGAACGTATGTAGTTATAGGAACCTGGTTTTAAAAGGTTTATCTATGTTGTTGTGAAACATATTGTTATTTCTATTACACATAACTTTTTATAAAAAAGAAAGTAAATTGTTTTACGCCTCGTCGTTACTTTAGTACACCTTACCATATTTAGTAATGCTGTGGAAGTATATTTTTGTTTTTTTTTCAGTGAAGTTCATGATGTAGACTGTTAAGTCCTTTACATCAAACTTCTTTAGTGTCGTTCTCAAATTTACTCACCTTCATTTTTTTTCATTCAGATTTTTTAGTTGAGGTGTTATTGAAGTTATTAAAGATCTTCAAGAATAACTTGAGAAACGTTATTTGCACGGTCTGCAGTATGAACCCAGGACTGTCAAGTCCTTGTAATCCTGTCTAACCATTCGCCTACCCCCACTCTATGTGGAAATAATAAAATAATAATGTATTAATAATTGCGGCTATCAACCCGTATGGTACGCCTTCAAGTTGAAAGTATCTGACTATTGTATTCATATAACCCTCGCGTTAAACAGATTCTCTATGTTTCTTATCTAAATATTGAAACACTGTTGTTGTTCTTTTTGCCAATTATATGTTTCAAATGTTTGTTATTTATATGTTTTATGCTGAAAACTGTTTTCATTTCTGTTAAGGTGTAGGTACAATTATCTTAGACTTTTTCTATCTTTTATTTTGATTTAACTTATTTGTAAAGCAGAAAAGAAAATTTGTTGTTGAAACACATATTGTACAAAGTAAATTTCGAAATTACGTTGGCTATTCAGATGGTTCGTCACAAGCATTGTGAGCATTGTGACCTTTCTTAAACTAGTAAGATAGAAATGCTATGGACCTTAGTTATAAGGTAATTAAAATAGCGACAACCAAATCACACATACATTTTATTAGTATAACTCATTAAATCTAACTGTAGATCAGTTCCCCAATAAGATTTGATGAACATTATATAATTGCGTGAAGTTATAATTTTAATAAAAATGAAATAATTATATTCAAAACCCTTGGACCTGCATATTCATCACTTTCAACAATAATCTTTGATCAAAATCACGTTATTGGTTTCAACCAACTCACGCTAAAACGAATCTATAACAAAAAGTTTAAGCAATTTATCATTTTTCAAGTACTTGTAATAAAATTCCAATCCAACAAAATCCTAAAAAATATTTGACTTAGTTTAGCAAGCATTTTATAGTTTTCGGTTCACTAATTTTTAAATTATATATCTAGTAGAATTCACTCATCAGTATCGTAAACAGCGTTGCCACTCAAAAAAATTAAAATGTATCCAATTTTTAAAAAAAATGTATCCAAATGTATCCACTCTTTTGAAAAAATGAAACATGATTATTTGATATTACAATTCAGTATACAATTCAGTATCCTGATCACATTTATTTATATTATAACAACAAAAAAATCACATTAATTCAAATTTTTATCTGCTGATTTTTATTTGTGTTTTATTTGATGAATAAATTCCATATACATTTTTTTCACATTTTTAGTCCAGTAACTTTATACATCACAGTATGCGTCAAATCCGGTAGTTCTGATTTTTTGCAGACTTGTTTATGATGTTGGCCTAATGAATAATCCAAGTTGGTGACCTCGAGCGCCGAACGCAACTTTGTCAAAAATCGAAAAAACCGCGAAAAAATCGTTATTTTTTCAAATTTTGGCGATTATAACCCTAAAGGACTAGTTTTTTCTTTATACTTTTTTAGGACGGTTCTAAAGTAGACTAAATTTGCTACAATATGATACTAGAACTGTCTCTGTAGACCCAATAGTTTCCGAGATTAAGAAGTTCAAAATTTATCATTTTTTTCGAAATTCGCAATTTTTTGCAATTCTGTCGTTCTGAATGAATTTTCGTGTGACTAAAATAATGTCTAAAATATTGCAAAATATTGCGAAATATTGCGAAGTTAAAAAAATGATAAACTTTGAAAGGCTCAATCTCGGAAACTATTGGGTCTACAGAGGCAATTCTAGTATCATACTGTAGCAAATTTAGTCTACTTTTTTTTAAAAGCTAGTCCTTTATGGCCATAATGGCCAAAATTTGAAAAAATAACGATTTTTTAGATTTTTGGGCTTAATCTCGGAAAGTCTACTTTAAAACCGTCCTAAGAAAGTATAAAGAAAACACTAGTCCTTTAGGGTTATAATCGCCAAAATTTAAAAAAATAACGATTTTTCCGATTTTTGACAAAGTTGCGTTCGGCGCTCGAGGTCACAAACTTGGATTATTCATTAGGCCAACATCATAAACAAGTCTGCAAAAAATCAGAACTACCGGATTTGACGCATACTACCCCATACTCTCAGGCGACAAAGTTACCAGGACTATTTTGTGTCAGCTACGAAATTTCCTCAATTTTCAGTTTATTGTATGCTAAAAATGATTGTACTGCATAAGCATACCCCATAGGGGGAAGTGGGGATAGTATAAACATGGGGCAACTGTAAAAAGTTTTAATTTCCGTCACAAAACATCAATCAAAAAATTCGACAAAAATATCACAGATGTCGCTTCGATCGACTACACACACCAGGAGAATTTGACAGCTGAAGTCAGTCGTGTTCAAAAGTTATTGGTGAATAGGTGTTTCGGCAACCCAAAAGTAAATTTTTTTTTTTTTGTAAAACTCGAATAACTTTTTTTACCATCATATGTTTAAAAATATTCCAACATGTTTTGATAGCTGAAATATTCAAGAAACATAATATTTCTTTGTTTTAGCCAAGTTTTAGATCTTGGAATATTTTTTCAAAACATAGTATAAACGCGTTTATATGTGAAGCATGGTATGGTTATATGGTATACGTGTGGTTTCCCGTTTCACTTTTGATATTGATTTGCAAAACCTAAACATACGATGAGATTGAATTTTTGCTTTTTTCTTTATAATTTTCTACCTGAATTTATTGAGGTTTTACAACAATCGAAAAATATTGTTTTTTTTTTTAAAGAAATATATATGTTATATGCTTATATATATTGTTTGAAGCACAATAAATAATAAAAAATTTTAAAAAAGGTACTTTATGAATTTTATTGTGGTGTTTTTTGGGTGTTTATATGTGCCCCATACAAAAATGCTCATTGTTTATAAGTGCCCCACCAGTGGGGATACTTTAATCGAGAAACATAAATTTTTTGAAATTCCAAATTTTATACTTAATGTTTAGTTACGTAATTAAAAAAAATAGTTTTTTGTAGTAAAGATATGAAATTTTACAATGAAACAGTTTTTAAGTAAAAATGTTTTATGGTTTTAAAGTTATTGAGCTTTAAGTAAAAACTGTTTATACCATCCCCACTTCCCCCTACTTATTTCAGCCAATGGTATATAGTTTTCTTCGTTTTCAAAACCTAGCTCATTTGCATTCCTTTCTTTAAGAAATAATGAGGGTTTATAAAATTGTATAAAATGATTTTTAAATCGACTTTTAAATTGTTAAAAAAAATGTGATCGTTTTTCAAAAACTGTTTAAACAAATTTCATAAACATTTTCAAAGTTTTTGGAAAACTAACACAGCTAAACTGCATATTAAAAAAATGTATCCATTCTAACAGTTCTGTGATTTTTTTGTATCCAGTATCCATTTAATAAATTTTTCAAATAATGTATCCAAATGGATACAAATGTATCCAAGTGGCAACGCTGATCGTAAATACTGAAATTATTTTTTTTCAAAGTCATTACATATAGTTTAAAAAAAATACTTGGACTGTTTGAAAATTTGACATCTAGAACGAATTCTAAGATTATCATCTTCATATATATTTACCATTGCATTATTTTAATCATATGCTTTCGAGAAGAAGCAATAACATTTCATGTCATGTCTTTTGTTGATTGTTTTAATTATGGTAAAAAGAATTTGAATAAAGATTGTTTGTTGATTAATCAAACATAATTTTAGAGAAACTCTAAGAATAATAAGTCAACAAAACTTTAATATCATGAGAAATAACTCAATCAAAACTAATAAATTTATTTATATTTGAATAAAATTTTTTTATGTTTTAATAACGAACGTCGAAGGAAAATAAAATAATTGAAAATATGAAAAACTAATAAACGAAAGAATTTCGCACGAATTGTATAATTCCATTGTTGTTTGTTGAAGTAATGTGGTTGAAGTTAGACATGATTTAAAAAAATCTAAACTGGTGCATATTTTAACTGATTTATATTATAGTTAGGAGATCTTTATACTTTTGAATTTGAACTTGTAGATGCCGATCGTACTGGGTTGTCCGTTTGTCCAAATCAACCTAACCAAATCAGGTTTTGTCAGCTTCTATGATATTTATGAAGATTGTAAGTAAAATAAAGTGATTAAAAAACTTTTTCGTCATTAGTTGAACTTTTTAATCCCTTTCTGGTTAAAATATCCTAATTGTCCTCAAGCTGAAACCATTTTTCTTCAAAAAATATATTTGAGAGCATAAATTCTATTTTTGAACTGGTTTTAGGTGTCAATCGACTAATGTAGTGTATTACTTTCACATCGATTAATCAATCAATAGTATATAATCTTCTAATTTTTTTCCATCGGTATGTAAGGGATGTCTAAATTTTTGAAATTTCATAAATGAAAAATAAATTTGTCAACAATGAAAAAAGTTTGTTAGCAAATTTTTATAATATACCTAGGGACTAATTGCATGACTTAAATATTTCTTCACGTGGTTAAAAAATATTGCTTATCCTATATAAAATATTTGACTTAAATAACCACTGAAAATATCTCAATAAGTTAAAATTACTGTCGTAATTATTCTGCCGTACTAAGCACAAAGTTGGTAGCTTGCATTTTTATCAAAATGAGCTATGCATCTAAGATGATATAATAACAGTCGATGGACATTTTTATCATATAATTAAACCATTTAAATATTCTACAACATTAACAAATAATATAACTTTCTATTTCCCTCATTCAAACCAAAATTTTGAAATTGTTTTGACTATAAATATAGTTTTGATTAGTTTGACTGTGAAAATGGAAAATTAAAAATTGTTAATATCTCGAAATGTCAAAAAAACATTTTACCACTTCTGTGCTTAGCACGGCAGTATTGTCATTCATTATAACATATTAGCACAACTATGAAGAAAGCTTTAAATATTTTTTGACATTTTAAATTTAGAATTGTTTTTAATTTCAAATTTATTAAAAAAGATTGTGGTCATAAATATAAACATTGAAAAACAAATCAAAATGGAGAAAAGAGAAGTTGAATTTGACAGAAGCGCTATCACGATTTTTTCGGTCTCTTCATAAATTTCTGTATTTACAATCTCTCTATATTTATGTATACTCTAAGAGTTATTCTTTTTGTTTTATGGAATTTTATCAATAAACATTTAATGTTATATAGATGAATATCTTGGCATTATAAGTTGAGATTTCAGTATTTATTATTATTATTATTTATTTTAATTTTATTGTACATCTATTTAGGATTATTTTAATTCTTATTGTTTTTCTCTTATTTCGTTTTGTTTTTTTTTTTTCAGATGATGGTTGTTTTTGTTATAAGTCGACAACGTTATCAAATAAACAAGTTAATATGCAAGTGAAAATATAAATATTTTATATACATTGTTTTGATTTGATTCTTTTTAAAAAATTTGACAAAATCTTTAAAAGTAACATATGTAACGTTAAAATAACAATCATTTTGAAATTTGTTACGCCGCACTTTGAGAATATAGATGATCAAGTTGAAGTTGAAGAACATCGTAGTTTATAATGTTGTCTATATATCTAACCATATATGGCAATAAATTGACAAAAATTACTCTACATTCGTGACTTAGGATGTTGACTAAAATAGAAATGGGATGAGAAACCAGGATGAGAGATCTTTGAAATTACACATATTAATGTCTTGAAATTTATTAAAAAAATTTACCATATTTAATCATATATGAAAGATTCAACTTAAGTAAATATGAATGATGAAGTTTCAATTTAGAAATTATATGAACATGAAAATAAAAATACGTTTCCTCATCGGCGCCGTGGCTGATTACGTAAGACACCAGAGATTCGAACAGGTGTCTCTACTGAGTGTGATTTTTTAAAGGAATTTTTCTAACAGAAAATGAAAAATAATTTCGAATTGCAAAATTTAAGTGATTTCAAATAGTTATTAAGCTTAATCGTTAACAAAAATCTCCCAATCGTAGTTTATATTTAATTGCCAGGTCCTTGGTTCTTCGTCGGGCCGGAAATATAAAAACAGTGCATACATTTTTAGCTGAATTTTAAAGTAATAGGGTAATTGTAGAACTTAACTAAATAATACGAGGGCTACATTAGAAAGATTTAAAATGAAGTCAGTTATACATTTGACTAACTGATTTTATTCTTTATATGTTTATTTGTTTATATGTTATAAGTAATTTAAAATTATAAAAGTGTTTGTTTTGTACACTACATAGTTGTTAATATAATTCTCAATATTTTAATTCAAATTGTTTTGTTTGTTTTTATGTTTAAATATTGTTTAAGTTTTTATTATTATATATTCTTTAAAAATGAAAAATGATACCTTGACAATCCCACAATTGACATTGACAATACCATTAATTTAAAAATAATTAAATAAATAAAAAATTAATAATTAAATAAAAAACAGGCTGAGAAAAGAAGCAACTCAGTTTTAAATTAAAAATCAAAGAATTATCCAGCTATAACATAATATAAAATATAATGATTGGATATGCGTGCCATAAAATTTATTTTTTGAAGGTTTTATACAGGGCAAAACCACCAAATTTGACCAAAACCATCGAATTCTGCGCTTTAAGTGGATTTTATCCATCAGCTTAATTTATTTGTCGTTTCTAATTTGATATGGTTAGTAAGTTATGGTTATGACACTGAAAAAAAAATCTCAAGAGGTTAGATTCCCGTAGTATTCACATAAAATTCTGTTAACTTGGAAAAAAGCAACAGAAAGAAGTTGATGTAAAACTTAAGTTTCTTCCTAGATAACAAATAAAGTTTATTTGTAAATCTTAACAGCTGATTTTCTGAACATTTTGTTCACACATTAGAAACTCTGACACTAAAAAATTAATGGTTTGGGTGGTTCGTTGGTTCAGTCGGATTCATATTAAGTAGATTTTATCATTTAGAATTTGATTTTTTGAAAACTTAACTTACTATTGTTAAATTGAATTCCTTAGTTACTTGAGTTTAATTTCTCACAAAAATCCTTACTATTAAGTTTCTACAACATTTTTTACCACCGGACTAAGAACCATATGAACTAGTAGTTTTAATATTCGATATTTTAAGACTTTTTTTTGTACGTTATACCGGACTTTATTTTTGGTGTTCCATATATTTATAGGCAAAACAATATAGAAATAGTAAATAAACTGACTCTGAAAATGTTTTCACTATACAAACCATTCTCCGCATAATCAGTTAAAAACACTAAAACAAGAAAGTAGATTGTGTATCATCATTACGCTTTTACGGTTACTTCTTAAGTACCCTAAATAAAATTTTATTATATTTGAGCAAGCATTAAGCTATAAGATCTTGTTTGAAATTTAAACTGGACTACACTTTACTGCTAAATTGACTGTGCTTAACTGCTATATTTAAATTTGATTTCATAAAATCGATTGAATCCCATTGGGAACGTCAATTTACTTTTTATCTCTTATGTTATTATCTTATATTCGATTCTCTTCTCCTATCAATATTTCATATTAGCCTATGTCCTATTTTATATGTGACTGTTTTTTATCCCTTCTTTAAAAAAAATATAAAAAAACAAAGATTTGCGTTCATCAACACCTAAGAACGCATGTTGTTATGGGACTTGGTTTTAAAAGGTTTTTATGGGTTGTGTTGACATTGTAATGCGATGCACAACACATTGTTTGGTTGATCGTTTAATGACATTGAGGATTTATTTCCTTAAAAATAGATTCCCATGCTTTAATTTTGTGAACTAAGGTATAAATTATTAAATACAAATATTATAAATAATTATACAATTAAGTTGTATGTTTTCCTTCATTCGTTATTTTTTTATAGAATAATTACAACTGTCGATGCATCATTAATTTTGTAGTGCAGTTTTATAATGTTCACATAATTTAAAAACACTAAAACGTACCTACTTCCATATTTAACAATTAGTACTTTGAGTTTCAATATTTTATTCTTATAACTTTTCTGTTAAAATATGGAGGGGCTGAAATCTCACAGCTTTGAGATATCAAGACTTCGGTCTGGGTTAAGGATTTTGTTATAGTTTTCAGCAAAAAACTTTTATGAGGACATGGTTTTTAGTTTTGTGCAGCGATGTATATCAAACATAACTATTTGTTAAAGTACAAGTATTTTTTATCTCTGTTTAGAAATTTATTATAGAGCTAACACGAAACATCAATACGTTGCCGGCAAATTATAACAGATCATAAATTAACATAATTTAGTGAAAAGATGATACACTCAGCAAACTACTCAAAAACCTCTCCATTTAGCGTTTTGAGAAAATATTACAAAATCACATATTCATATTTCTTTGAAAATTCCAAAAATATTGTAAAAATTAAATAAAATCAAACTTTTTTCAAAATTCCAAAAATATTCCAAAAATAAAAATAATATCAAATATCTAAACTTTTTCTAAATTCGAATAATATTACAAAAATTCTTAAAAATTTAAACTTTTCCAAAATTCCAAAAATATTGCAAAAATTATTACAAAATCAAAAATTCAAACTTCTTCCAAAATTCCAAAAATTATAATAAAATCAAAAATTTAAAATTTTTCTAAATTCTAAAAATATTCTAAAAATTCTTACAAAATCGAAAACTGAAACTTTTTTCAAAATTCTAAATATATATATAAAAAATTAAAAAATTTTATTTCTTCATAATTCTAAAAATATTGCAAAAATTATAACAAAATCAAAAATTGAAACTTTTTTCAAAATTCTAAAATTATTTCAAAAATTATTACAAAATCAAAAATTGAAACTTTTTAAAAAATTCCAAAAATTATATAATAAAATCAAAATTTTAAAATTTTTCAAAATTCTAAAAATATTCAAAAAATTCTTACAAAATCAAAAATTAAAACTTTTTCCAAAATTCTAAAAATTGCAAAAATTATTACAAAATACAAATACAAACTTTTTCAAAATTCCAAAAATATTTCAAAAACTATAACAAATTCAAAAATTTCCATGTCCAATGTCATTTTCAATTACATTTACGTCATAAAAACAGCTAAATTTTTTTTTTCAAAAATTGGCTAAAAAATAAATGAAATAATTTTTTGACACACTTGACATTATTTTTTGACAAACTTATAATGCCATAATTCTCTATAATAATAAAATTTCATGTCATACAAACTGTTAATAAACTAATTAACTATTTTCTAAAAAAATTGGGAAAATAAATAAAAACCTTTCTTTTGATACACTTGACAACATTTTTTTGACAAACTTATAAATTTCATTTCAAACAAACAATTTTATTTTTTTCCAAAAAATTGGGTAAAAAAATAAATTAAAATCTTTATTTTGACGCACTTGACAACATTTTTTTGACAAACTTATAATGCAATAATCTAGTTTTTGATCTCACATACCAATCCTACCATCAAAATTTCTCCAAATTCAATGGGTGGGTGGACTTTCTGCATAGGATCTTGATGAAATTTTGGCAAATGATACAGATTCACTTGAAAATGGAAGATCTGGATTCATTTCAAATTTGGACAAAATGGCGGGGGGGGTCTCCCGAACACCTCTAAGTTTAAATATTGAATAACTTCTAATTCCGGACTATGATCCTATTGGAAGTAAGTATATAAGGTTTTAGTACAGTTTCCAATATCTCTGCATACCAACTTCCAGTTTGTCACTTCCGGTTAAAGAGTTTTTTTTCCAGGTGTTTATTACTACTGTAGCCTACAATTACCGATCGATTTTCATGAAACGTTGGTAAAAGCATTCAAATAACATGAGAAAAATTTGATAAGCTTTTGGAGTACATTGGATAAAGAGTTTGGGGGTTCACCATACAACAGGTGGTTTTTTCGACAGTGTTTTTATGTTTGTTGGGAGCATAAAACATTCATTCGTGTATGAATTTTGATGACACTTTGGAAAAAGATGCAAGCTTGTATGACAAGGAACTGATTAGTTTTTGAGCGATAGTGGACAAAATGGTGTGAGGTCCCTGGAGCACCTGTTTTTTTGAAAGCTCTATAACATCTGTACCTGATTATCGAATTGAATGAAACTTGGTACATCAGCATAGAGTATGGTTCAAATATGCTTCTGCATCCCAACTTCCGGTTTTTCACTTCCGGTAAAAAATTTTTTTTTAAATTTTCCCATTTTTTCAGTGTCTTTATGCACACTACAGCCTACAATAATAAAGTGATTATGATGAAACTTATGGAAAAGCTTTCAATTAGTATGAGAACATAATTATCATCTTATGGGGCACATTGATCAAAGTGGCGGGGGGTCTACCATACAAATGCTGACTTTTCACACTTTGTTTATAAAGTTTGTTGGGAGCATACAGACTTCATTCATTAATCAATTCTAAGGACACTTTGGAAAAAGACTGAGACTTAAATGACAAAGAACTGATTAGTTTTTGGACGATATTGGGATAAGTGGTACGGGGCCTCCCAAACACCTGTTTTTTGTGTCACCATTTTTTCAATGTTTGTTGGGAGCACACAGCATTCGTTCGTGAACGAATTTTGATGACACTTTTGAAAAAAATGCAAACATGTATGGCGAGGAACTGATTAGTTTTTGAGCGATAATGAACAAAGTAGTGGGCGATGTCCCAAACACCTGTTTTTTCGAAAGCTAAATAACATCTGTACCTGATAATCGAATTGGATGAAACTTGGTACATAAGCATTTAGTACGGTTCACAACAGTTCTGCATCCCAACTTCCGGTTTTTTACTTCCGGTAAAAAAAATTTTTTTGTAATTTTTTGAAGTTTTTTCAGTCTTTTAGTGCACACTGCAGTCTACAATAATGAAGTGGTTAAGATGAAACTTTTGGAAAAGGTTTCAATTAGTAAAAGAAGATAATTGTCATCTTTTGGGACACATTGATCATAGTAGCGGGGGGTCTACTATACAACTACTGACTTTTCACACTTTGTTTTTAAGTTTGTTGGGAGCATACAGACTTCATCCATTAATCAATTTTAATGACACTTAGAAAAAAGATAGAGACTTTAGTAACAATGGTAACAAAGAACTGATTAGTTTTTGGACAATATTGGAATAAGTGTCCCATACACATGTTTTTTTGAAAGCTCAATAACATCTGTACCTGAAAACCGAATTGGATGAAACTTGGTACATAAGCATTTAGTACGGTTCACAATAGTTCAGCGTCCTAACTTCCGGTTTTTCACTTCCGGTAAAACTTTGTTTATTGTAAATTTTCAATTTTTTTCAGTGTGTTTATGCACACTACAGCCTACAATAATAAAGTGATTATAATAAAACTTATGGAAAAGGTTTCAATTTGTGTGAAAAGATAATTACCATCTTTTGGGGCACATTGATCAAAGTGGCGGGGGGTCTACCATACAACTGCTGAATTTTCACACTTTGTTTTTAAAGTTTGTTGGGAGCATACAGACTTCATTCATTAATCAATTCTAATGACACTTTGGGAAAAGACTGAGACTTAAATGACAAAGAACTGATTAGTTTTTGGACGATATTGGGATAAGTGGTACGGGGCCTCCCAAGCACCTGTTTACTGTGTCACCATTTTTTCAATGTTTGTTGGGCGCACACAGCATTCGTTCGTGAACCAATTTTGATGACACTTTTGAAAAAAATGCAAACATGTATGGCGAGGAACTGATTAGTTTTTGAGCGATAATGAACAAAGTGGTGGGGGATGTCGCAAACACCTGTTTTTTCGAAAGCTAAATAACATCTGTACCTGATAATCGAATTGGATGAAACTTGGTACTTAAGCATTTAGTACGGTTCACAACAGTTCTGCATCTCAACTTCCGGTTTTTTACTTCCGGTAAAAAAAATGTTTTTTCAATTTTTGGAAGTTTTTTCAGTGTCTTTATGCACAGTGCACACTACAGCCTACAATAATAAAATGATTATGATGAAACTTATGGAAAAGGTTCCAATTAGTGTAAGAAGATAATTGTCATCTTTTGGAACACATTGATCAAAGTGGCGGGGGGTCTAACATACAACTACTGACTTTTCACACTTTGTTTTTAAAGTTTGTTGGGAGCATACAGACTTCATTAATTAATCTATTTTAATGACACTTTGAAAAAAGATGAAGACTTTAATCTCAAAGAATTGATTAGTTTTTGGACAATATTGGGATAAGTGGTGGGGGGCCTTCCGAACGCCTTTTTATTGTTTCAATGTTTGTTGGAAGCATACAACATACAACATTCGCAAATATGTATGGCAAGGAACTGATTAGTTTTATAGCGATAGTGAACAAAGTGGTAGGGGGTCCTCCGAGCACCTGTTATTTTGGAAGCTCAATAACCTCTGTACCTGATAATCAAATTGGATGAATCTTGGTACATAAGCATTTAATACGGTTCACAACACTTCTGCATCCTAACATCCGGTTTGTCACTTCCGGTAAAATTTTTTTTTACTTTTTCTCCTACAACAGAATTTTTGTTTGTTGGGATACATCTGCTTTCCTTAATATTTTTATAATTAGAACTACGAAGTCAATAACATTGGTTAGCTTTTAATTAAAGTGTTTGATGGATATTAGCTCATAATATATCCAGAACATTATGTTTCTAGAGCTGTGGTGAAGTCAGCCTATGCATCAGTGTCGCAATATTTTTTTTTTTACTTTTTTAGAATCAGTTGGTCCTAAAACGTCGAGAAATGCCAAAAAAAGTGGGGGTTTGAATTTCGCTTTTGGCTCATGAATGTAATACTTAGGTCTTTCAGACCGAAGTAATTTATTATGTAAGAGAGTTTTTGAAACGCTTGTGTTTAACCCCTTAAGGTTTTATTTGTTTAAAAAAATTTATGTTTGGTTGAACTATTTGTTTGAAAAATTTTGTGCCGAAAATAATTCTTTTAAAAAAATGCTCCGATTTTCTTGAAACTTTGATGATCGTTAGTATAATAAAAAAAACTAACACGTGTTTTTTATTTTTTTATTTTCTCACTAGTTCTAAGCTACAGGGTGGCTCGAACTTTTTTAAGAAACATGAAAGTTAAAAGTTAAATTGTGCTCGAACGGGTGAACCGATTTTAATAATTTTTTTTTTGTTTGAAAGGTACTTAAGTTAGGCTTTTAAAAAGTACTATACTGATAAAAAAAATTATATTTTATATTAGTTTTAAGCTTTTAAACCTTGCGATTTAAAAAAATTTTAATTTTTTGTTTTATATTTTTATGTTTGAAAGATTTATTTTACTGTAAATTTAGATTTACTAAAAACTAGTGCAGGGATTTTATTGAACTTTTTTTGTTTTAAAGGAATTAAATTTTAATACATAAAACATATAGTTTTATGTGTTAAAATAAATTATGTGTTTGAAATGATTACTTATTTATTTGAATTAAGTTATAACTATATATATGAGGCATTCTTTGCAACTCGGAGACCCCCTGCTCTTCAGAATGATTTAGGTTTTTCAGAAGGTTTATGGGCAAAAATTGTAGCTTATTGTCTCTTGTTTCCAATGTCGTGTGCCCCTTTTCAAAATTCAAAATGGTGGAATAAATATGGCGGATATAGGCTTACGGCCTCATTCTGAAAGTATAGCAATTTAGAATTGCCAGCACAAATTTTAAATATCAACATATGCGTTCTTGGACGAAGAATGTTGGTAGTTTATTTATTTTTATTTATTTATTTTTATTTATTTTTATTTATTTTTATTTATTTATTTATTTATTTATTTATTTTTTTATTTACTTACTTGAAGCAATTTATTGCGATTGGCATTCACTTTCGAAACAATAATAAAAAAAATTAAAAACACAAAAAAAAATTAGGTTTTCTTTCATAAATGGAACACTAGGTTTATATAGAGTGGAGAAAAGCACTAAATCACTACAGAGTATAATTCCAAAATAAATCCTGTTCAAATTCAAGCACAGAAAAAAAATAAATATACATATACAAAAATACAAATGTACACACAAACATAAAAAAAATTTTTTTATTTCTTTTTAATAGTTTATTTATAATTTATTTATTGTTTCAAGAATAAAAATAATAACACACAAATTCATCTTTTAATATATTTTCAAAAAAGGTTTATCAATAAAATGATTAATTTATTATTATAATTTTATCGTTTCGTTTTGTTTCAAGGTTTCAATTGTTTATAATATTAATAATAATATAATGTTTGTATATATAATTATAATAATTTGTTTTGTCTCACCAATTTTTGCCAAGAAAATATCAATTTCCAAAAAAAAAAATAATAATAATTTATGAAAAACCACTTGTTGTTTGTTTGACTGCCAAAACAGAAGAGAGCGCAAAAAGTATAAAGCTTCTACAAAAAAAATGCCAAACTTGCAAAAAAAAACAAATTGCCCGAGTTGCACGATTTATAGGTTAAGGCTGGTTGTTAAATCTCACAATTATTAATCAATCATCATTAAGAAACACCATTAATTTTTATGTATATCTTGAGTTCGCCTAAATGACGTTTATGTACAAAAAAAAAATTAATTTTAAATAGAGAAAATATTTCAAGCAAAGCATGAAAAAAGATCATTTGATTTTTAAAACAAAACAAAAAAAATTGTTAAAATATTGTTCTGTTATTTTTAGTTTTCAAAACATACTGCCCCCAAAATTAATTGTGTTTAAAATTACAGAGCAAGAGAAAAATAATCATGAGACATGACAAAAAATTAATTTAACAACAGCCACAAATAAATGTGAGGCAAAAAATAAATACATAGAAAAAAATAGAAATGCTAAATGAAGATTGATATTTGGTTGACTTACATGACAAAATTTGAGTTTATATAATTCAAATTTATTCTAGTGGAAGTGGTACCAATTTGACAATTGGGCGGATTAGTTCTCCTCGATTAGTCTTGACCGTTGCAACTCGTGTCAGTCCATCATGACCTGGATGTAGCTTTGTTATTCTTCCAAGTGACCACCGACCCGGTGGAGAATTTGTTTCTTTAATAACAATCATTTGTCCCAGTTCCAAATTGTTTTTGATTTGTTGCCATTTCGGACGTCTTTGTAAAGTTGTTAAATATTCAAGAGACCATCGTCTCCAAAAACCTTGAAGGCGATTTTGTAAGTGCTGCCATTTGCTTAAATGTGATTCCTTGATATGAGTGAGATCTGGTTCAGGAATCAAAGTCAACGGTTCACCAATCAAAAAATGGGCTGGTGTCAGGGCATCGTATGATGTTATATCTGCACCTTGTGGACATAAAGGCCTTGAATTTAAAACTGCTTCAATCTGCGTTAGTAGTGTGGTCATCTCCTCAAATGTTAAACTGGTATCTCCAACAACTCTTTTCAGATGAGCCTTAACTGATTTTATATTCGCCTCCCAGAGACCACCAAAGTGTGGAGCGCTAGGTGGATTGAAGTTGAATTTAATATTTTGATCATCTAAAAAGGAAGATACATTATTAATATGGTATTGGCTATTGAAAAGGTTATGTAGATCATTGAGAGCTCTTCTGCTTCCCACAAGATTAGTGCCATTGTCGCTTGTTATTTCTGCTGGAATTCCTCTTCTGGAAATAAATCTTCTCAATGCAGCTATGTATGCTTCTGTACTCATGTCGCTTACCAGCTCTATATGAACTGCCTTTACTGAAAAGCATATGAACAGAGCTATATAAGCCTTTGTGGTTTGACTTGAGCGACCTCGTAGTTTATTCTGGCGCAAAAAAACAGGCCCAGCAAAGTCGATGCCAGTTGACAAAAAAGGTCTGCTAGAAGATACTCGATTTTTTGGTAGATTTGCCATCAGCTGTTCATTATGTGTTTGTTTGTGTCTAAAACATATTAGGCATTTATGAACAACTTCTTTAGCCATGCTTCGACATCCGAGTATCCAAAATCGCTGAAGTATTAAACTAACTAAGAGCGTTGATCCAGGATGCAAAAACTTCTTGTGGTATTTTCGAATGTACTCCTTGCTTAATAAATGACCCTTTGGAAGTATGATTGGATGCTTGGTGTCATATGTGCAAGTAGAATATTCTAGTCGACCACCCACACGTAGTAGACCAAATTCATCAATAAATGGCGTTAATGATCGTAGCGAGCTGGCCTTTGGTAGTTGTTGTTTTGACAATAATGTTGAAATTTCTGGATGAAAAGCATCATCTTGTGCTGATTTGATGCAAAAATTTTCAGCCCAATGAAGCTCATCTGTGTTTGGTCTTGCAATTTGTAGGTTAAGTGTATATTTTGGTACATTATTTGCCTTTCGCGCATCTACAGATAATTTAAGAGCTGTAAAGTATCTGAAAATATAACTTAAAATTCTTTTAATTTTATCGTAAGATGAAAATTTAACAAAAAGTTCATTCACAATATGAAATGTTAATTTTTTAATAGTATGAAAAATTTTTAATGTTTTATATTTATTTTTCACTTCACAATCACTTTCATACACTTGAGATGATGTTGCTGGCCATGAAGATGGTTCCCGATTAAGCCAAGTTGGTCCTGTCCACCACAATTGGAAATCGGCTAAGGTGGCTGGAGATATTCCTCTTGAGGCACAATCCGCTGGATTTTGTTTGGACGGGACATAGTTCCACTCATGCCGTGGAACATCCTGCAAAATTTGAGATGTACGGTTCCCAACAAATGTTTGCCATTTGCGTGGATGATTCGAAAGCCAAGCTAACACGATTTTTGAATCAGTCCATGCGAAAGTATAGTTGATGTGTAGTTTCAATGATTTCTTTATAAATTTTGTGAGTTTACACAACAAGACTGCACCACATAATTCCAAGCGTGGTAAAGAAATTTGGTTCAGTGGTGCTACCTTTGTTTTAGACGCCAATAGTATAGTTGAGATAGTACCATTGCAATCTTCTACACGCAAATATGCACATGTAGCATATGCAGATTCTGATGCGTCACAAAACGCGTGTAACTCGATGCTTTTTGAAGTACTGTATGTATTCAAATGTCTTGGTATTCGAATTTTTTCAAGTTCAGGAAGGTTGCTGCGTATGACTGACCATTGATGCTCTATATCTGAAGGTATCGGATCATCCCATTCTAATTTTTTCAACCACAATTCTTGAAACATTATTTTTATTTGTATTGTAGATGGTGACAACCATCCAAGTGGATCATAAATTTTTGCTGCAACTGAAAGTATAGAGCGTTTAGTTGGTTTTTCAAAATCGATGTTTACCTTAAATTGAAAAGTGTCTTCATTGGGATTCCAATAAAGACCAAGAGTTTTAATTCCGGATGTCTCTTCATCAATTTCTAAGCATTTGGTTTCACGATCCTCGACTGGTACTTGGTCTAAAAATGCCTTGGAATTTGACATCCATTTTCTTAATCGAAAGCCGCCCTCGTTTAGTAATGATATCATTTTATTGTATATACAAGCAGCTTCTTCCAAGTTTTCACAGCCAGATAGGAAATCGTCTACGTAGTAGTCTTCAAGTGCAGCACATTCTTCCATTTGATAATATGTAGCATGATCAATCACAACTTGACGAACGGATCTAACTGCTAGGTAAGATGCCGGTTTAGTTCCATAAGTTACTGTTTTTAACCTATAATGATTTATCTTTTGATCAGGTGATTTTCGCCATAGAATTCTCTGAAAATCGGTGTGAATATTGTGTACCCAAACTTGGCGGTACATCTTTTCCATATCCGCCGTCAATGCCAGAGGATGTTTTCGAAATCGAAGTAAGATGTTGACCAGTTCAGACTGCAAATTTGGACCAGATAGTAAATTGTCATTTAATGATTTCCCATTGGAAGTTTTGCACGAGCCATCAAAAACCACACGTAGTTTGGTAGTGCTGCTAGACATTTTTAGCACTGCGTGATGAGGTAAATAAAATATGCTGTTGAATGGTAAATTGATTTGATGCTCTGGAATTAATTCCATGTGTCCTAAACTTATGTACTCATCCATAAATTCGGCGTATAGATCGCGTAAGAGGTTATCTTTGTTAAAACGCTTTTCCATGCTGATAAGTCTGCTTTTGGCTGCGTAAAATGAATTTCCCAATTCTGCATTTTCTACTAGAGGCAAGTGGACGATATATCGGCCACCCTCATCTCTTTGGTGTATTTCTTTGAATAATTTTTCGCAGAATAATTCTTCTTCAGTTAGTTGTGGTGATGATGGTACTTCTTCCAGCTCCCAAAATCTTTGAAGAGTAGTATTTATATCTGCATAATTACATATTGTTGATTGTGTTGAAGACTGTTCTGTTTGAGGCTTAGAAAGAGGTCCAGATACAACCCATCCAAATATGGTAAGCTGCGCAATTGGTAGGTTTTCTTTGATTAATCTTTCGTTGCATAATAAGTGGAAGAAGATATCAGCACCAATTAGTACGTCGATTGGCTTTGGTGTATTAAAATATGGATCTGCCAATTCAAGATGATTTAGATGCTTGAAATTGGAGATTTTTGTTTTGAATGATGGTATGTTGGAAGTTAGTTGGGCAAGCACCAGTGCGCTTACCGTGATGGCGTTTGTTGATTTATATCTGGATATAAGCTCCAAGCTAACTGCCCCCATAGTAGTTCCAGCTTGCGTTCCAGCAAGGCCACTGACTGTTATTCTTGAATGAGAACGTGTAAGACCAAGCCGTTTAACGCAGCTGTCGGTGACAAATGTAGACTGAGAACCAGAGTCTAACATTGCTCTGACATGTTGTAGTGAACCTGATGAATCCTTAATATATACTAATGCTGTAGGTAACAACGATTGGTATTGAACATCGGTATCCATGGATTGAATAACCTTTTGAGATGATAAATTTAACGTTGTAAACGATGAAATTAGCTCAATATTCGATGAACTTGGATTTGAAGAATCCGTTTGTGCTGCCGTGTTGGCGTCTGCAATAAGAAGATGTGAGGTGTTTGTATCAATGTGCAGCGTCGTGTGATGGGGCTGGTCACAAATGATACATTTAAATTTTGATGGGCATGCATTTGACTGGTGGCCGTTTCGCATGCAGTTTAAACAAAGATTTTGATCGGCTATAAATTTTCTGCGCTCTTCAAGATCCAAGCGTTGAAAGCGATAACAACGAAAGAGAGCATGGCTTGATTGGCAGAAAGAACATAAGTTTGGAGATATTTGTGCCGCATGAGCAAAATTGAACCTTGGTTTGGTAATTGAATTGTGTGGTGAATTTTGATGACGAACATTGGCAGTAGTATGTTGTTGACGATGAGAGATAGTATTTGCGACAGACGTTTGGCATGACTCCAAAACATTGCAACGTTGATCGAGGAAATCGAGAAAATCTTGAAATTTTGGAAAATCATTTTCTATAGAGTGTTCTGCCCAATGCTTTTGTGTATCCAAATCGAGTTTTTGAAGCAAAATATATATAAGCCAAGGATCTCTTGACTCACTCTCTGGGCCTAATGCTTTAAGGGCGCGTACAACTTCGTCTGAAATATCCCAAGTGGCTCGTAAAGTTTTGGCCGATAAACTTCCCTTACATGATTGATTCATAAAGTTCTGTATAAGAGCATTTATGATGTTCTTTTTTTTATCAAAACGTTGACACAACTTTTCCCATGCTTCGACATAACTTGCGTCTGTAACAGGAATGTGAGTTAAGAGCCTCTCAGCTGAACCTTTCAAAAGACCTTTTAGAAATTTAAATTTATGTGCATTTGAGATGTTATCATTATTGTGAACCGAAGCGACAAAAAGATCTTTAAACGTTGGC